>CM061137.1:81608435-82035873 GCA_030789695.1 Scilla litardierei
GGGACAGACCTACCAAATCCCCCCATCGGACACCCCGACAGCTGCCCGAGTCGCCCCAACCGAGGAGGATTTGTCCCGAGCGCCGACGTGCTCCAACGGGCTACTCCGCTTACAAACAGAAGCACCCCTCCTTCCACTCATCGACTCCCCTCGGACCGCACACGCCAGGAAGGCGCACAGGTCAGCTGCGGACCACGTCCCTTCACGCCTACCACACGGGGACTCCAGTCGATGGGGGCAACAAGGCCCCGCGGGATAGAACAACCACCAAGGACTCCCTCTCCCCCCAATTCTAGGAATAAGGGCCAAAGCTACTGCCTGGCTCCGACACAACCATCCACCCCTACGTCGAGGGGGAACCCCCTGAATCAACTCCACGCCCCTCGTCGGGGGCGCAGCACCAGAAAGGCGGATCAACTATGATGAGTACACCAACCTACCTAGAGCGACTCAATGTTACGCCTACGGGCCGATCCTGTTTTAATAAACTATCAATAATGGCTGATGGGAAGACTACTCCCGGTTGACCGCTATGTATAAACTCGGGCACACCTAGACACGAGCAACCCGCGAAAAGGGAAGCTAATTCGCTGTAAAAACTCTCGGGCGCGCTACGCGAAATAAAGCGAGTTAACCCGATTCCCCCCCTACGCCAAGATAGAAACATCCGCGCCAAGGCGTAACTCTAAGAAGGGAATTTATGCACACACACACAGGCAGAAAATCCCAGAAAAATGCGGGGACTAGCCCGGCGAATCTTCATTTTCGTTCGTTTTTAAAATAAAAAAAAGAAAGCGAGGGGGCCCAATACAAAACTACTCGGCGCTTCCGCCTGTCACGACGCCCTCTCCCTCAAGGGAAGCTCCCACCGCCCCGCTGGCCTCTGGCTCATCGCCCGCCCCTCCGTCTCCATCCCCCTCCTCGTCGCTACACGCGGCGAGCTCGTCAAGGTTGAGCTCGACCAGCGGTACCATTCCCACCACCTTCTCCCTCACCCGAGCCAAGCAGGCTTCCCATCCCTCCGCGCGGCCCTCCTCCAGGCCCTCAGACATCGAATTCGCGAGGGCGGGAATGACGGTTGTCTCCTGATACGTCCAAAATTCATCAACCCTACGAGCCAACTCCTCCCCGGCGGCCTTGGCATGAGCCTCCTCCCTCCTAAGGGCCTCCTCCAGCTCCTTCGCCCTCTCTCCAGCCTCAGCCGCCCGTTGCTCATGATCGGCCACAACCATCTTCAGGCGCTCCACCTCTGCCTCATATCGGCCGCCCCGCTCCCTCTCCTTCGCCAGGTCCTCGCCAGCGCTCTTACGAAAGGCAGCGAGCTCGGCGAACATTCTAGCCACGGCGCCCTCGGCCTTATGAATGGCGGGCACGTGCCGCATCATCCCGAGCATCAAGTTGAGGATCTGCGTAAAGAAACGCCAATAAGTAAACCCATTCAGGGCGTTCAATAAAACACGCTGAAAAACGTCGCCCCATCTTACAGAACATACCTGGACGCCGTGCATCATCGCGGTCCCACACAGACCCTCCGGCTCCACCGCTTCCAGCGCCACCCTATCACGGGGCAGGAAAATGTTCTCCGCCAGCATCGCCGCCACACCTCCGTCCTCAAACACGGACTCATCACTCGCTACCTTGTACGGCGCCCGATGAAGCGCCCCGTCGGGATAGCCCTCGACTTCGGTCCTCTTGGCCTTAAACTTAACCAATGCGGCCTCACAGCGGGGATCGGCGGCCCTCTCGAGACCGAACATGGGACAACCATAAGGCCAAGTATCCCATCCTCCGGACCCCGTCGGGCCACTCGACGCTTCGACCCCCTCCCCCCTACAGGTGCCAGGGGGCTAGGCGGCCTCGTTCGAGGCATTTCCACCCCTCCCCCCGACGACCCTTCGCCCCCGCCCTCCAAATCGATGATGGGGTTCGCCACCCCCTCCCCGGCTCCACCGTCCGTCGGACCGGTTCCCCCCGTCGCGTCAGGGTCGGACGACCTCGTCGGCCCCTTCCTCCTCTTCGTGGACGCTGGCACCCCAGTCGAGCCCCCCGCCCCTCCTTCCGCTCGCAACCTCTTGGGGCCACCCCTTGTCGACGACCGCCTCGCCTGCTCCGAGGCCCGCCGCCTCATTTCCTCGAGGGACATACTCATAGTGCCACCTGCCAAAGAGAGAAAGTTCAGCGTAAGCACATCGGGCGCATTAATACCAAAATCTCTCGTACCTTCGGGCCAGATGTACGCCGTTATCATCTCAGCCCGAGCGAGCATCCTATAATCTCGGCCCTCTGCTGGTATGGCCATCAAAATCTGGGCCACCACTTTCTCCTCATCCCCCAATTCCACCCCCTTTCTCGCCTCAGGATTCAGCTCCGCCCAATCAGACCTTATTAGCACAACCTCCGGCACCTCCACAAACACATACTGCTGGCGCCAAAACTTAATTTTCCCAGGCAAACCCCTAATGAGCGGATGCGTCCTCTTCGTGGAGAGATAGTAGCATGACCCTAACCTCTTGACCGAGAATAAGTGGCGAAATAAGGACAGAGATGGGCAAACCTGGTTGCTCACGCACAGTACTAGGAACCCCACAATGGCACTGATGGCATTGGGCATCAGGCGATAGAGGGGCAGTTCCAGGAAGTTCAACACTTCCAGCAAGAACGGATGGGGGGAAGCGCAAACCTTGCTCAAACGAAGATACGTATACTCCCACCTCCCGGTCGCCCGCAAAACACACCCTTTCTTGCGGCTCCGGTTCACGAACCAAATACGGCAGCCTGACGTACATCGTGAAGATCTCCGCAACGGATTTCTTTAGCTCCGACTTCACGCCCGCAATCTCGATGGGCACCCTATCTGTCTCCGCGGCGGAGCTTCCTTCCCCAACTACCCTCGAACCCTGACCCCGAGACGGAGACATCGAAGAAGACATTTCTAAAACGGGCGTCTTACCTAACGAGTGCCGACGACTCGGGCGCTTGCGCTACTCCGCTGACCTCTCCCACGAGGGCGACTCTGGCAAGGTCACGGAAATCTCCCACGAGCCCTAGCTTCTTGTCAAAAAATTTTCACCCGACAATCAGCTTTGCTCCCCTCCACTCCTTACGATTTCTTTAAAGCGACTGCACAAAGCATCACGACCGTCGACCCCAATACACGCGTCACCAATCCGTGCCATGTCCACTACCCACGTGTTCTGACGCTTCGCGTACTGTCAAAACCATCAATTCCGCCACGCGTCAACACTTCAGTGGTCGGGCCGCTTCGATTCCCGCCCACCGTCGAATCGCCAGGCTGACGTCTAGCCATGCGACCGCCAAAAATTCCCGCCCAAATCCCGACGAAATGATTACCCCCATTCGAAATCACTCCAGGCGGCGCTCGCTCCATGATTGAGTCCGGCCTCCGTCAGGACGGCCACCACAAGGAGGCGACGCTCGATCCACGATTGAGTCCGGCCTCCCTCGGGACGGCCACCACAAGGAGGCGGCGCTCGGTCCACGATTGAGTCCGGCCTCTGTCGGCGTGGCCATCACAAGAAGGCGGCCCCCGCTCCATGATTGAGTCCGGCCTCCGTCAGGACGGCCACCACAAGGAGGCGACGCTCGATACACGATTGAGTCCGGCCTCCCTCGGGACGGCCACCACAAGGAGGCGGCGCTCGGTCCACGATTGAGTCCGGCCTCCCTCGGTGCGGCCATCACAAGAAGGCGGCCCCCGCTCCATGATTGAGTCCGGCCTCCGTCAGGACGGCCACCACAAGGAGGCGACGCTCGATCCACGATTGAGTCCGGCCTCCCTCGGGACGGCCACCACAAGGAGGCGGCGCTCGGTCCATGATTGAGTCCGGCCTCCCTCGGCGTGGCCATCACAAGAAGGCGGCCCCCGCTCCATGATTGAGTCCGGCCTCCGTCAGGACGGCCAAACCACGAAAGTCCCCCTCGCACCGATGAAGGGTCCGATCTCCACCGGGTCTGCCAGAACAGGAACCCGCCCCACAACTTATTGGATTCTAGGTTCCAACACTTGGCAAACATCCGTATGACCCAAGCAAATTCGCCCCACCACGGCACCTCCGGGCCCCGTACTGGGCATCGGGACATCACGACCACCGGAGAACACGACTACTCTCAACTCCCCTCTCCCGAAGACTTCGGCAGAGCGAAGTTGGGGGCATTCACGTCCCTCACGAAGCGGACATTCTACGAACAAACCAAGTAGGAACACAGTTCGGCACAAGACAATAACAATGTATTTACCCAAAAAATATACCATACATTGAACTTTCCACACCCTACAACAACACATCGTTTATAACCCTCTCACAAGAAGGTACGGGCCTCCCCGAACCAACGCTTCTATCGGCGCCTCTCAACCGGCCGACCCGTTATGTCCTTAACCACTTGCCGAATCGCCGCATCCTTAGCTTCTTGCAACATCGGCACAACATGCTCATCATGATAGTGGCGGATAGCGGCTTCGATCAGTTTGCCTTCGGCATCCCGTTTTTCCTCCAATCGCCGCACCGATAGACCCCTCTCCCTCTTCTCGGTCTCCAGGGCGCCCTTTAGGTCCTCTATTTGCTTCCTCTGTAACCCGATCACTGCTTCCTTGCTGACAACTTCCGAGGTATGCTTTGACCGGATATCATCCCTCTCTCGCGTTACCTCTTGAAGCTGCTTCTCGACCATCGCTTTGGACGAATCGAAATACGCAGCCCGCCCCTTCTCCACCCCATAGGCCTTCCTAACCCTCTCCAGCTCCGCCTCCGTGTCCCTCAGCTTCTCCTTGACCTCGCCTAGGTTCTCCTTCACTGCACGCAGGGCCGCCCTGGTGACGGCCGCTGAGGTACGGCCCCGCAGGGCTAACACGTTCGTGAGCATCTACATAATCCTTGAATCAGTGAGACTCGGTCAAATAAAGCATGCAGGCGAGGAAAGAAAGTCGGCTTACCTGTACGACGTGCCATATAGCCGAGCCACACAGCCGCTCCGCCCCCGCGCGAGTCAACGACTCACGATCGCGCGGCATCCCGCAATACTCAGCGAGGCGCGCCGCCACTCCCGCATCCTCGAATACCGACTCGTCGCAGCGGACTCGGAAGGGAAACTTGCGGAGACGGTCATCAGGGTACGCCTCGACCTCTTCCCGGGTCCTCTTAAAACGAATAAGAGCGCCATCACAAGCTTGGCTCGACGACTCCCCCATTTCCCACGAAGGGATCCTGTATGGCCACTTTTGAACCACCGGCACTCGGCGAGGCGTGACCACCTCTGGTACCCTCGGAGGAACGGAGGGTCTGGCCCCTCGCGCGGGCACGTCCTCGTGAAGATCCTCGTCGGGCCCACCGGCGGAGCTGCCCTGCCTGACTGCCCTCCGTCCCAGGAGCAATCCCTCCCCTCGGGGGGCCCCGCCCCCACGTTCCTGGGATCTTGCCTCGCTAGCCACCCCCTTGCCTTTCCCGTGGGGATCAGTATCCCCCGAGGTCGGGGCCCCGGCCGAACCTGACACCTCCTCCGGCTCCCTCATCGCGTCTTCGCCTACAAAAGGAAAAGAGAGACAATCAGGGCGAGCCTAGCCCAGAGTTTACAAAACTTCAGAGATACCTAGGGTCCAAAAGTCCTGGGCGAGCCGACTGCTCAGCGTTAGACTCGCCCAATGACGGCACACCTCGGGCAGCTCCACCAAAATCCGAGCTTTGGCAATATCCTCCCCGGTCAGCCCCACCCCTTCATTTACAAAGGGGTTTCGCACCCCCCAATTCGACCTCAGCGCCACGTCACTTGGCACCGTCACGAAGACGAACTCCCTCATCCAATCGCCGACATCGTCAGGCACCTCGAGGATGAGTTCTCGCCCTCTCCTGGCGCAAATGCGATGATACATCCCCCACTTCCGAACCACGAAGAAATTCTGGAACAACGCCAAGGAGGGACTCAAGGAGCAAGCAAGGCACAAGACGACAAACCCCACTAAAAAGTCCCAAGAACGGGGCGCTAAGGCAAATATCGGCAGCTCCAGGAAATTCAACAAGTGAAACAAATACGGGTGGATCGGAAAACGGAGCCCCAACTCAAAGGACCGGACATAGACCCCGACCTCATTATCCCCCGGTGAACTCACCGCTTCCTCCGACCCGGGGACCCGCACCTCATAGGGTTGTCGCACAAACCGCACGTGAATCTCCCTGATGTTGATCATATCCAACCTACGTCGGGGGGACTCAATGTCGCTCGGTACAACGGATCGCCATGACCGTCTTTCCCTGGGCCACCGCACCCCCGGCTGCGACGCCCCCTCGCCCGCCAACTCCTCCTCCTCCACCCGGCTACTTCCTCCAATCTCGAATCGAGAAGCCATTGAGCGGAAAGGAAGGAAATTAATTGTTGTTACCTGTTGATCCCTTGAACCCGGAAGGCGATCGGAAGAAGATGGCCGGCGACGGAAGTGACAGATTAGCCAGCAAGCTCCAAATAGAAATATCGAGCGCCGGAGGAGAATCGGAGAAAGACAAAAACTCCCGCCGACCGCCTCCCCAGACCCTTTTAGCGATAAAGGTGGCCCCAGGGCCATCTCGGCCGTCAAACTTTCGCCACGTGGCGCCCATCGAGATGCCCCCGACGCCTCGACTGGCGTAAGGGTCACCTCATCCACGTGTCGCAAACTCAATCGCGGAGACGCTTCGATTTCCTCTGTCCCCCTTTCAAATCATAATAATGACCACTAAGGCGGGAGTTCCGAAGCCGCCGTCGTCACTACCCGGTGGGTCCCAAGGCCCATATCGATGGCCCGGAGTGTTGGATATGGTTCGCCCTCCGAGCTGAGCCGGGCTGCCGCCTCAGACTCGAAGGCCGGGGGCAATTGTTACGACCTAAAGATATCCCTACTCCCGTCCAGATCCGCTAACATACCCCATTAACCCACGATTTCACAAAAGGGCCGCCGCCCCGAAAATCCGGGGAATCAGGGAGACAGGTGACGTGCGCTTATATTTCATATATTCACGCACGTTTTCTTTTGTGTTTCTCCGTGTTTTCCGCCGTCTCTTATTCGTTTTCGTATATTTTCCCGTTTTCTTTCACTTTTCTTTGTTTGTCCATGATTCCAGGAGTTCGACCACGTAGGGGACGTTTTACGATGATATCCCAAGTCCCCGGAGCAACGGGAGAAGTCACGCGTGATCCAGGGGGTCAAACGTCGAAGAATTCATCTTTCAGCCCCTCACCTGGTCGGTTGATCATCTTCAACCGATCGGGTGATGCACGCGTGCACCACCCGGCCTCTACCGCAGCTCACAAAGAAGTCACCCGACCGGTTCACAGACCGGTTTTGCGGGCGGCTATTCTCTGTTTTTTCGAGCAGAATTCCAACCGATCGGGTGACTCTCACCCGATTGGTTCATCTGTAGCTGAGAAAAAGAGCTGAAGACACGGGCGTCGAACCGACCGGTTCACCCGACTGCTCCAAGATCCAACCGGTCGCTCAAGAACTCACCCGATCGGTTCATGAGATCGGGTGAAAACTCGCCGTTTTCTGTAGTTTATCTGTAACGGATCAACCAATCGGTTGACTTGTCACCCGATCGGTTGATCCGAAAATCTATATATAGGACCCCTAGGGTTCCAGAAACGAGATAGTTGTATTTTTTTTACTGTTTTATTTCCTTGTGACGGCTGTAATTGTTACTCTTAAGTAAGTTTTCAGATCTTTCTAAAATTTTAGTATTGTCTTTATTACTCCTTTACTTCCGCATTGTAATTGTCCGATTATGATTCTAACGGTTAAATTTCATTTAGATTGCTTTTTCATGAATTTTTGTGAGTAGTTCCCAAATCTGGGATTTTGGTGGAAACCCCTTCGGGGGCTCTTCCCGATGCGTCCATAGGGTTAGGAAATCGATAGGGAGTAGGAATCTAACGGTTACGCGGGGCGTTTCATTGTCATCGGCGGGAAAAAGACCGCCTTTGACCGTCGGGCCAAGGGAGAATAAACTTGGCGGTTGACTCCCTAGCCATAGCTCACGCCTTTAGCGTAGACGCCAAATCCTAGCACGCGGGAGCGGCAGGATGAGACGTCGGGAGATATCGTTGCGGACTTAGTGCTCCCAGGATCGATCAGTGTTTATGGACACGGGAGTGCCCACTGATCGAATCCAGGAAGTCCGGTGTATCATCCTGGGCACCGACCGGAATATCGGGCCCATGTGACGCTGGTACCACTTTTAGAGACAACGTCTCACCATTAGACCCTAATCCCGATCGCTATCCATACCCGTAGGCCGTATCGGCGAGAGTCTCTCGTCGGGTTGGAAACCAAAGTCCCGGGTTTACTTTCTTTTTGTTCATACGCTTTCATTTCCTTTCGTGACAACCATCCACCGATCCGAGCTAGCTCGCCCCTCGGGGTGATTCAGGTCCTACCTGACCCAAGCACAACCTCGCCTCCCTGAGTTCGATATTCCCGCACCCTACACTAACCGTGAAACTTGCGGTAAACGACACCGCGCTGCCGCGACTCTTGCGGGCGCCGGTCAAGTTTATGGCGCCGTTGCCGGGGAGGCAACGTGCTTGATATTTTAGGATCTTGAGAACCCTCGTGTCTAGCTCATATCCCTACCTCGCGATAATTTTCACATTCTCCTTTTTCTTTTTATTTTTCTTGTTTTTATTTCTTATTTTATCTGTTTCCTTCCCACTTGTCGCTTCACGGGTGTTTGTTGTTTTTCATGCGCAGGAGTTCAAGGAGTCTTGACGACTTGATCCCCCTCGATCCAGAGATTAACGACACCCTTAGGCGCTTGGCCGCCGAGAAGCGGAGAAGGGAAGATCCCGAATCCATGGAGGAGAACACCCCACCTCAAAAGTCCCTGCTGGAATACTCGATGCCATCTATCGAGTCCACTTCCGCCATCCGTCCTCCAGCTATCACGGCCCAAAGCTTTGAGCTGAAGCCGTCATTGGTGACGTGGATCCAGCAGGATCAGTTTACGGGTGCACCCATGGAGAGCCCGATCGAGCACCTGGACTCCTTCTTGGAGAAGTGTGACACCTTTCGGATCAATGGTGTCACGACAGAGGCTATCCGTCTGAAGTTGTTCCCCTTCTCTTTGCGAGACAAAGCAAAGCAATGGCTAAGGGGGAAGGACCCCAACACTTTCAACACCTGGGAGAAGCTCTCCAACGCTTTTCTTACAAAGTTCTTTCCTCCGGGGAAAACCATGAAGTTGAGGAGTGAGATCTCCTCCTTCTCCCAGGCCAGCCACGAGTCCTTGCATGAAGCTTGGACGAGATATAAAGAGATGCAAAGAAGATGCCCTCACCATGAGCTTCCGAAGTGGCAGATTATTAATCTGTTCTACAATGGGTTGAGGGATGACCTGAAATCTTCTATGGACGCCGCGGCTGGGGGTTCCTTCATGTCTAGGAGCGAGGATGATGCCGGACTTATTCTAGAAAACATGGCATCAAACAATGAGCGGTGGTGCGACGAGAGAGCCACACCAAGGTCTAGGGGTGTGCACAGAGTCGAGGACGTCGACAAACTTTCAAGCAAGTTTGACTTGCTTTCGACCCAGATCTCCGCACTAATGGTTGGAACCGGTGGGGCCGATACACAGCAGATTTCGGCAGTAGAGTCCGGATTCTTTGGGGAATTCGACGGTGGTGACATCTCACCGCCGTTGGATCAGGCGAGCGCACTGTTTTACAATCCCACGGGAAATGCGCCGTATCCACCAAGAACCAATTCCAACCCGGCCTACTCTCCAAACAACCGGAACCACCCGAACTTCAGTTACCGGCCGCCATTTCAGCCCTCGCCGCCTCAGCAGCCGCAGCAACAAGCATATCAGCCGGCTAGGCCACAGCAGCAACAATATCAGCAGCAACTATCTCAGCAACAATCTTACGCCCCCAGAAATCAGCAGTCGTTCCAGCAGCAGCAGCAGTATGGCCAACAAAGGGCCGTCTCTCCGGTTGAGTCTCTCTTGACTCAATATATTACCATCCAGGAGAGGATCAACCAGAAGCTGGAAATGGGTCAGAGGACCCTCACGGACCAAGTAACCCAGCTGGGGTTACAAGTGGCGAACCTTGCGAGGTCACAAAATCAATTACCGCCACAACCGGAGGTGAACCCGAGGGGAGCAACCCAGACATCGGCACTCGTGCACGAGCACGCAAATGTGTCCGCTATCGTTCTGAGAAGCGGGACACAAATCCCTTCAAGAGTGCCCCCTAGCAACCCGGAAGCACCATTGGTCGTTGAGAAACCGATCGAAAAATCAAGCGACGCCGGTGCTTCGTCATCAAATCTTGTGACTCCGGAGGGAGTCTCTGAAGAAGAGAAGGAAAAGAAGAAGGAAGAGAGCGCGAAAGCGTATAAACCCGTTGTGCCATTTTCACAACGGTTGGCTCAGGCAAAAATTGACGAGAAATATGGCAAGTTCTTCGCCATGGTCAAGGACCTAAGCCTGCAGATCCCCTTCCTGGAAGCAATAGAAACGATCCCCTCCTATGCAAAATTCTTGAAAGATTTGGTGACGAGAGGGTCTAGAAAAGAGAAAGTAGTGCTGACGGCGGAGTGTAGCGCTCTTATCCAGAGGGAAAATCCGCCGAAACTTAAAGACCCGGGGAGCTTTTCCATTCCTTGCACGATCGGGGCAGTGAAGATTCATCGTGCACTCGTCGATCTCGGAGCGAGTGTTAGTTTGATGCCCTTGTCGATGTACAGAAGGATAGGGATGGGTGATTTGGAACCCACCGGGATGACCCTACAACTAGCTGACCGGTCGGTAAAATATCCGGTAGGAGTTGTGGATGACTTGCCCGTGAATGTGAGAGGGGTGCATGTGCCCGTGGACTTTGTAATCATGGACATGCCCGAAGATGCACACACCCCCATTATCCTGGGACGGCCTTTCATGGCCACTGCTGGCGTTCTAATAGATGTGAAGAACGGAAAACTCTCTTTGAACGTCAGCGGAGAGAAAGTTGAGTTTGACCTGGGATTATCTATGAAGCACCCCGACCCCCCTGATGACCCTAGATGCAATTTGCTTGAGATAGAAGAAGAAAAAGCTGTAGAGGAGAACTCCTGGGAGATTCTCCTGAGAAACCCCCCCGATGACATGGGGGATTTAGAAGATGAAGAAGGCCCCAAAGACAAAGAAGCTGCTGGAAAACCAAGTGCAGCGAGAACGACCCCTCCCGGGTTCCCCAAAGCTCCTCCTGTGAGGAGAACGGGGAAAGAGCACACGGACCTCACTAAAGACGAGGCCCGGATCCTGAAAAAGATGGCGGGAAGCGCCAACACCAAGGAAAAGCCCCCGGACCCCAAGAACAAAAGGGGGGTAGTCGAGCAAGTATTTTTCCAGCCGCTGACTACACCAAGCACCTTCATCTCCAACGAGAAAGAGATGCCAAAACTTGGGCATCACCCGTATCAGCCACCATGAGCATCTCTTGCGGGCGTCGAGCCAACGACGTTAAACAAGTGCGCTTCATGGGAGGCAACCCATGTTCTAAACTTTTTCTCAAATTTTTAGCGTTATTTTTTAATTTATTTTATCTATTTTTATAAATAAAATCGGCCGCGAGAACATCCGTTCGGGGACTTAATCAATTCTCTTGTTTTTGCAGGAAACAAGCCTCAACCGATCGGGTGACAACTCACCCGATTGGTTGGGACGAATCAGATACATGCCGAGATCTGTCCCCATATGACCCGATCGGTTGAGTAATGAAGAGACCGGGTGGCAGACCGGGTGAGCTGGGGAGAACTCTCGGAAAATTTTGGGGAATATCAACCGATCGGTTGAGTTCGAGCGCGATCGGTTGACCTGACCGGGTGAGCTGCCCTAAGTTCTCGGGAAATTGACTGGAGCGGCCAACCGATCGGTTGACAAGTCAACCGATCGGTTCGCCTGTAGCATTTCTTCGGCAAAATTTTCGACCTAACAGTCAACCGATCGGGTGAGAAGTCACCCGATCAGTTCGACTTAAAACCCTATATAAACCCCCCCCCCCCCCCCGACACCCGCTCGTTTCCATCTCGCCCGATCGCCAAAAATCCCCAAACCCCGCCGTCGTTTCGCCTTCCCCTCTTCGCCAACAACCGATCTTCACTCCCCCACGCCCTCTACTCCTCCATTACTCCCACTCTCCACCTCCTTCATCAACCCCTCCATCATCTACACCCTCTCTCTCCCCCCATTCCGAATTTTTGACCTAGTTTTCCCCCAAACCACCTCCATTTCGAAAATTTTTGCCGAAGGAGTTCGCCGCGGCTCCACGCTACTCTCGCTGAACAGTGTGGGGCACCAACGAGCAAGCTCCACCACTCCGCTTGGGTAAACTCGCTCCTATTCTTATTTTATATATTTGCCCTGTTTATTGTGCTTGCTCGTTGGCTTGTGTTAGTGTGCATCCACGATTTTTGCACTAATTCTTGCTCGTACACACACACATGGCTAAAGATAAGGATAAGGGAAAAGAAATCATGAGGGAAGAGGAGCCGCCTCGAAAGAGGCGAAAACAAACGCGCCCTCCTTCCCGTACACGAGCACTTACACTTGGCCCTCCTCCACCTATTATCCCCCCTGTGGACCCAATGTTGGGCCCGCATGGGTATATCTTTCGGGACCAGGAGCACAAAGATTTTTACCGTAGGCTTGATGCTCGAGGGCATCTTTCTACTAAGTTCCCGCATGCACAAACACTTCTCGATCTCGGTGTCTTCACCGAGATCGAATATCTTTTCGGCAACTTAGTATGGTTAGCCTTCCTTAATGCATCTGCCACTTCCTACCCGGCACTCACACTCGAATTCCTCTCCACACTTTTTTTAGAGTCCGGGTCGATCGTTAGATTCCGGGTGCGTAACCGTAGTGTCACCACAACCCTAAACACGATTAATGATATATTTGGTTTCCCCAATCTCGGGGATGATTCTATCCGACACCACGGGTACACGCCCGAATTTAATGTCGATCAATTCTGGTTCCGCCTCACATTGATCCGTGACTACCCCCGAGGTCGGGCCAAGGCCTCCTCCATCATTCATCCCGTGTTTCGTCTAGCCCACAGGATCATTTCATCTGCATTCTTTCCTAGGGACGAGTCAGGCACTGTGACTATTCCCGATCTTTTTATCCTTTGGGCCATGACTTTTCCTTATGTCTGGGATGATGATGGAGTTAGCTTCAGGGCCCCTACCGTCCCCATTCATGGCGGCGATTGGCTTGTTTACTAGCTACTCGAGATTAGCCGGGCCGGTAAGGGAAAGTTTTGTTGTGGGGGCATCATCACTATCATATGCTCTTACCCCCAATTCAATATTCCCCTCCCCAATAATCTTCCTGTTGCCGCAGGACCATCACGTCTTGATATTGACGTCCTACGGCACATTCACATGATTAGACCCCACTCAGCTGGCCGCTACATCTTCAACTATGGCCACCCCCAGCCCCTTACACCATTCTCCCCAACCCCGCTCGCATGGCCGTTCCTCTCGTGGGAGATTGGACTTTCCCACCTGATCCCGACTTCTTTGCGGGGTTGAATCTTCCTTTTCTCCCCGCAGGCGCACGCAGATCACCGTCCCCTACCGCCCACTTAGGCGAGCAGGATATCCCTGCGTCTGGGGGAGATTTAGGGGCTGGCCCGAGTCGTCCTGTTTCTGCTCCGGGACCGATCATGTCTGAGCACCTCCTAGCGGCCATTTCTGGCCTTGTCTCCTGTGCCGGCATGACCACTGTCGCCGGCACCTCTTCTACCTTACCTGGCGGCACCACCTCTGCCTCGCGTCAGTCCACATCGTTTGGTCGCCGTCAGGTATCTGCCCGTCTGGGGCTTGAGAGGGAGGTCGCTGCCCTTCGTGAGCTCGCCATGTCCTCTGTTTCCTCGGACCCATCACCATCCTCCTTTCTTACTCACCCACGTTTCCTCGCACTTGAGAGGAACGTGGCCGCCATTCTCCGCCTTCTTACTCATATCCACGGACCACCTCCACCTTCACCACCCCGGCAATCTTCTCCTCCACCCTCCCACACTTCCCCACATCCATCACCCCCCTCTCCACACTCTTCTCCTCCTTCTTCACATCCCATCCCGGCATCCACTTCACCTCTCCCGACCACTTCCACCGCACCTACGCTACCTCCCTCCTCCTCCGTCACTCCATACGTGCGCCGGAGGAAATTGTCGGTGCGCTCCAGATCCCTCCCACCACCTCCCACTACCGTCACCCCCGCATCTACTTCTTCCATTTCTATTCCTTTCACCACCGCCTTGATCGCTTCCCTACCACCACCACCTACCACCACCGACACCCCTCCCATTGTTCACACCACCACTGTCCCTACTCCTTCGCCTCTTTCCCCACTTCTCAGCACACCCCCAGCCTCCCCCGACCACCCATCCATACACTCTTCCGAGGAGGACGAGGACTCACCTTCTCCTGCTCTCTGATTTCACCTTTTTTGTTTTTGACTCCCCCTTGCACATCTCTGCATTTCATTGATCACATCTTTTCGCTAGCACTTTCTGGTCTAGCTTGGGGGAAGTCTATTCTGGTGTGCTGTTGTGTTTTATTTGTTTTTCTCATTTTTGTATGTGTGCTTGTTTTTCATTTTTTGAGTGTCGTGTCGTGTGATTTTATTTTTATTTTTATTTTCGTATTGTTTGATTTTGACTTTCTTTTTCCTTTCTTTTTCAGTTTTTTCTATGTGTTTTCCTCGTTTTCATTTCTTCTTGTGTCAGTGCGTAACCCCCCCCCCATTTTCATTGTCCTCCCGTGCTCACTCATATTGCATTGAGGGCAATGCAAACTTCAGCTTGGGGGAGTCGCATTGTGTGCGTCATTTGAGTCCTTTTTCCGTATTTTTCGTGTCGTTTTCATCGTGTTTTTATTTTTTCTTGTTTTTCTTTTTTTTAGCTCTTTCTCCTAGAAATGACTCCTATGATGAATCGCCACAAAGTCACACACACCTAGCATTGCATCGATGATCACACTCACTAACCCTAGGATTTCGAGTCCTCTTGCATTTCACGCGTCGCAGGTCCACTTAGCTTTTTGTGAGTCGTGTGTCGTGACTAGCATTTGGTGTGCTTCTGTTTTGTGATTTTACTTTATATACCTGTCCAGGAATGACCCCTAGATTGTCATGCTCCGATTTGAATATGCGGTATATGTTTCCACTGTTTGCATGCTATATTTATATCGTATACTTCAATTCACATGCGTCGGGATTCCACAACTAAGGACTAGGATAACCCATTTAGCCTACACTCTATTTAGCGAGAATAGTTTCCTTTGCCCGAGTGTTTAGATTTCGACTTCTTTTTTGTTTTACTTGGTGCAAATCCCCTCGTCGTGTACCGTTCTCCCACTTGGGAGAGTACACATGTGTATAGCCAATATCCCAAAAATCCAAAAAAAAGGGAGAAAAGAAAAGAAAAACCCAAAAAGAAAAGAAAAGAAAAATCTTGTATAGCCCAAAATCCAAAAAAAAATAATACAAATACCCAAAACCCAAAAAAATTTCCGTGTGAATATTTTTTCATACATGCCAAGAATAAAGGGAAGGCGAGAATTTGCACCGAGTGTCCTTCTCCACATCATCTCAACCCCCGTCGTTATCAAAAACACTTGGCTTAGGAACTTTTTAGCTAGTATCTAGGCTATAGTGGCGTGATTTCCTTAACCCTAGTTGTGGAGTCCCCGATGCATGATACGCTTCTATTCTAACTCTTCTCATGCATGCTTGAACTTATATTCACCGCTTATTTCAATTCGGATCGATATTTTGGGTCATATCTTGGATTTGTGTATATCGAGCATCACTGCACATCGTAGAAAGCATCACCATTTGCTAGCACACGACGACGCTCACTCGCGCTTCACTGCGTGGACCCACGACACTTATTTGGACTCGCTTTCCTAGGTTTAGTGGTGTGATTTGCCGTTTGCTTGCTTGGTGTGTCGTTTCTGATTTTGGTGGCTCTGATGGACGATCTAGGGTTTAGAGTTTTCTTTTTCTTTCTTCCTCTCTATTTTCCCCTTCCGAGCTCCTACTCTCACTCGTCTTCCTCGAGGACGAGGAAGAGTTCATCTTGGGGGATTTTGACATGCGCTTATATTTCATATATTCACGCACGTTTTCTTTTGTGTTTCTCCGTGTTTTCCGCCGTCTCTTATTCGTTTTCGTATATTTTCCCGTTTTCTTTCACTTTTCTTTGTTTGTCCATGATTGCAGGAGTTCGACCACGTAGGGGACGTTTTACGATGATATCCCAAGTCCCCGGAGCAACGGGAGAAGTCACGCGTGATCCAGGGGGTCAAACGTCGAAGAATTCATCTTTCAGCCCCTCACCCGGTCGGTTGATCATCTTCAACCGATCGGGTGATGCACGCGTGCACCACCCGGCCTCTACCGCAGCTCACAAAGAAGTCACCCGACCGGTTCACAGACCGGTTCTGCGGGCGGCTATTCTCTGTTCTTTCGAGCAGAATTCCAACCGATCGGGTGACTCTCACCCGATCGGTTCATCTTTAGCTGAGAAAAAGAGCTGAAGACACGGGCGTCGAACCGACCGGTTCACCCGACTGCTCCAAGATCCAACCGGTCGCTCAAGAACTCACCCGATCGGTTCATGAGATCGGGTGAAAACTCGCCGTTTTCTGTAGTTTATCTGTAACGGATCAACCAATCGGTTGACTTGTCACCCGATCGGTTGATCCGAAAATCTATATATAGGACCCCTAGGGTTCCAGAAACGAGATAGTTGTATTTTTTTTACTGTTTTATTTCCTTGTGACGGCTGTAATTGTTACTCTTAAGTAAGTTTTCAGATCTTTCTAAAATTTTAGTATTGTCTTTATTACTCCTTTACTTCCGCATTGCAATTGTCCGATTATGATTCTAACGGTTAAATTTCATTTAGATTGCTTTTTCATGAATTTTTGTGAGTAGTTCCCAAATCTGGGATTTTGGTGGAAACCCCTTCGGGGGCTCTTCCCGATGCGTCCATAGGGTTAGGAAATCGATAGGGAGTAGGAATCTAACGGTTACGCGGGGCGTTTCATTGTCATCGGCGGGAAAAAGACCGCCTTTGACCGTCGGGCCAAGGGGGAATAAACTTGGCGGTTGACTCCCTAGCCATAGCTCACGCCTTTAGCGTAAACGCCAAATCCTAGCACGCGGGAGCGGCAGGATGAGACGTCGGGAGATATCGTTGCGGACTTAGTGCTCCCGGGATCGATCAGTGTTTATGGACACGGGAGTGCCCACTGATCGAATCCGGGAAGTCCGGTGTATCATCCTGGGCACCGACCGGAATATCGGGCCCATGGGACGCTGGTACCACTTTTAGAGGCAACGTCTCACCATTAGACCCTAATCCCGATCGCTATCCATACCCGTAGGCCGTATCGTCGAGAGTCTCTCGTCGGGTTGGAAACCAAAGTCCCGGGTTTACTTTCTTTTTTTCATACGCTTTCATTTCCTTTCGTGACAACCATCCACCGATCCGGGCTAGCTCGCCCCTCGGGGTGATTCAGGTCCTACCTGACCCAAGCACAACCTCGCCTCCCTGAGTTCGATATTCCCGCACCCTACACTAACCGTGAAACTTGCGGTAAACGACACCGCACCGCCGTGACTCTTGCGGGCACCGGTCAACAGGCGCGCCTTGCAGCGCTCCTCGAACCGGCCGAGGCGAAACACCGCAGCCGGCCGAGGCGGACCACCGCAGCCGGCCGAGGCGGACCATCGCAGCCGGCCGACCCATCGGGGTAGCGCGCGTGGGGACGCTTGGGTAGCTAGGCCAGGCCTATTGACAGGCGCGTATGTATCCTACCGTACCGGCAAGCCATACCCCATGGTCGATCGGGGGGCGCGGCCGGGCCGGACAACCCCCGATCGGAACGGCCCGCCCGATTCCCGCGAACCGCGGCGCCTAGAGTGACACAGCCCAACCTTAAGTTCATCGCTAACGACAAACAGCCTAGGATAAGGACGCGACTGACACATACGTCACCCGACCGCCTGACAAAGCACCCCCAGGCGGCCGACCCATCCGACGGTTAGTGCTTTCGGCCCTGACATCCCGACAAAAGCACCCATTGGCCGTTGCGCCGCCTGACAGAAGCAGGTCAGGAACTCATGTTCCCGATGTCCTTGTCCGAAGCTTCCGCTGACACCCGAGCCAGCTCAGCACGCCTAGTCATCACCCATCAGGTATAAATACCCCATCTCCTCTTACAGAGAGGGGGTTGGAGAATTCTCTCTCATTTTCTATTATTCACACACGAGAGCAAAGGTCTTCCATATCTTTGTTCTCCCACCTATAGCTCGCCACGCGCGGTCGACACACCGTTAGTCCGGCCGGCGTGTCTAGCCCCCCATTTTAAGCCCTATTACTGACTTAGGCATCTGAGGGGCTAAGGGTTGAACCCCAACCCAGCCCTTCTGACGAGTTGTTCATGCTGCAGGAGAGCTCGCCCCTTGACCAAAGTCAGCGTCAGCCCCCTGCCGTCCGACCCTCCACAGCTGCGTCCGGCGAGACACGATCCCGTGAGCACCACCGGCAACGGATCCAACCTCTTCACCCCACTAATCACTTGTAAAACAGCCTTCCTAAACCTTCTTCTCCACATAACCATCGTGCCCTTGGTTCCCCATAATACAAATTCATTGTACGCGAGTTCCACCTCGTAACAACCGGGAACAAGTCGGAGAGACTTGCGTGGATCCGAACCCAGTAATATCGTTTGTTTCCTTTGTTAATTTTGTTGTTGTATTCAATTTAAGCTTCCGCAAATTGATTTGGTAGTTGTTTACATGATAATTAGGAATTATACTCCTCGTTTTTTTTAAAGTACTATTCACCCCCCCTTCCTCTAGTACTTGTGCAGTAGCTTGTAGGGCATTACATGGATATCCTCAATAGATGAGAGGACATACCACGAGGCTCCAAAGCGAGAAATAACTCCTAGAGACCCTAAAACAATACCACCACAGGAAAGTGAGCTCATCTCCATATCCTCTCCCTTTCCAGAACCTCCAGAAGAGATGAATCTGGAATGAATTAAATAATGTGCATACATGGAGAGGTATTTGGATAAAACACACTTGTCGACAACTACTCACATTCTATTTTGCCAAAAATATCGTTCCCAATCTCCGTTTCCTGAAGCAAACGCAGAGACTTGGCCAGATTATGTGGAACGAGGCAATAATAAGTTGAGCTGGACTCACTTATGAAATGTGAAGTGTTTGGACCCGAAGTCCTGATATCAAAAGATATCAAACCTGTAGGTTACCGAGTATTGTATAAATAAATAAATCGTATGCTATAAGCAAAACGCTATAGCTTAGAGGTTTATTTCGCAGAAACCAAGAAGTAACCATGTAAGATGAGCTTAACTCACTTACCAAATTATTTAAACTTATGCATCAGGCTCCCTGGTCATGATTGCGAAACTCATGCGATTGGCAAAGATAATTTTAGGCTATGTTGCTATGGATGATGTGACAACATACCCTTATGAATAATCATCCTGAAGATGAATAATCATCCTGAAGATGAAACCATCATCCTGAAGATGAATTATCGTCCCGAAGATGAAATCGTCATCCCGAAGATGAACAATCATCCCGAAGATGAAACCATCATCCTGAAGATGAACAATCATACTGAAGATGAAACCATCATCCAGAAAATGAATAACCATCCAGCAGATGAATAATCATCCAGCAGATGAATAATCATCCAGTTGATGAAGAAACATGGATAATTGCAATCCAATAGTACACCAACTGGTTGTATGGATGCACATTAAGACCCCTTCCGTTTGCTGGAAGAGGGGAAGGATATCCTAGGTCCTGAAGTGCCTTACTCAAGTGTCTTTTGTACACTCCTATATCTGGCAGTAAACCCTTTAACCAGATACAGTGCAGCGCCTACAGCGCACCACTGGACCAGAGATATGTAGCTTCTGCGCTACCTCCAAGGGTCAAGGATCATCCAACATGTTAAATGTATTTCCAGATACAGGTTACAGATCATCGCAATGACTGCAACGAAGAAGCGACCAACTCCTACAGACCAGCAAAGCATGCTTCCAAGGCAACATCAATCCCACCATCCCGAGAGGCTCATCGATCCAAGAAGCAAATCATAAGTACGCACAGTCAGGTCCTGCAGTACCTCGCAGACACAATGATGACTGGGTCAGAGACGCGGTGCTACCTACCGAGTCTGCAGACTACTCCTCTTCAGAAGAGCTCCCTCAGATTCAGTAGCTGCCATAGATGTGCGATACTTGTATAGATGAGCGATGTATTGTATAGATGAGCGATGCCCTGTACTTTGTACTTATTATCGGAACACTGTAAAAGATTGATGTATAGAACTGCCTAGGAGATCTGCAAGCCTGCAGCTTGTACAGATCAGGGGGAGTCAAATGTAGTGTTGTATTCTTTTTCCTTGGCTATTGGTTTTTCCCACTGGGTTTTTCGTAGCTAAAGGGTTTAACGAGGCAACCTCATTGACTATGGATCCAGAAGTATCCACCCTCTAAATACTTCCACTAATCAGGAGAAGTTATGAAAAACTGTACTCTTTTTCCTTGGCTATTGATTTTTCTCACTGGGTTTTCTATAGCTAAAGGTGTAACGGCCACTTTCCGGTCGTGTGTGTTTGCGTGCGTATGTGGTTTGTGGTGAGTATATTCGTATTTATTTATATTATTTTGTTCCGTAGCTCAGATGTGTGACCGGACCCCGTATCCACGACCCTCTCGGAGGCGCGATCGCCCCGGTACCTTCCGTTTGATTTTTTGGACGTTGGGGCGCAAATTTATAATAACCTATTATTATTATTATTACATTAATATATATTAATTATACCTATTCAAACTCAGATTTTAAAAGGAAGGGTAAACAAAAACGTTTTTTAAAAAAAGGGAAGTGGAATTTTTTTTCTAGATGTTTTTTTTTAAAAACGAACCTGTAATTATATTTTTTTTTGTTAACATCCTAACCAAAAATATATATATATGGAACGAATCAAATCCTTTGGGTATATGAGAACAAAATGTTAAGAGATCAAATCCAAACAAATTAATATATTATGATATAAACATATCCCTCTAAAATCTCAACAACCCTCACGTCTCTGACCCGTTCCCCCACTTACCCCTCTCTCCACCCACGTGATGGTCTATTTTTCCCCCTATTCTTCTTTATTTAATTAACCTAAAAGGGAACCAAGTGAGTAGCCTTACTGCAACCCTAGGCTAACACACACAACATATACAAACCCTATGATCTTTTGCTCCCCTCAACATCGTGCGCCGCCCCTACCCTACTCATTTCGTCTCCACACAACCAACGACAGCCCGACCTATACCTAGGCTATTATTTAAAGATTAGAACCCTAGTTTTTCTCTAAACCTATCAACCCTCAGCCGCCCTGTATTCATCTCGCCCCAACCTTGCAAACGCCGCCGTCGCCTCTACTATAAGCCGTGCCCTCAGTTCCCCGAGACAGCCAGCAGCCATCCTCCTTCCTCGCGGCTTCTTCCCTCGCCATACCTCTTCTCCGCCGTGCCCAGCTTCATCCCCCACGCCCAGCAAGCTCGTACAATGACATCTCTGGCCTCCTTGCACGCCAACACAGCCGAGATCCCCTTCCTCTTCCTCCCCCGCAGCGCGGACGCCGGCACCCCCTCGAGGCAGCGACCTCCTCCCCTCTGACCTGCGCCCAGCATCGCACAAGACCCCTAACCGCCGGCAAACAACCCATCCTCCCTCCTCCTCTCGCCCCACGCATGCACAGGCCACGTACCGCCGCCCGGCGCCTCCCCTCCGCCCAGATCCGACGCCCCAAGCGACCACCGGGCCTCCGACCACCACGCAAACGCACTGCACGTATTCCTCCAGGCCTCCGACAACATCACCGACCGCTCCACCTCTCCGCCCTCGCCTGCAACTTGACGTCCGGCGCCCCGACGCCCAACAGGTGCCGTCCGATCTCTTCCGACGCCAGCAGTTCGTCGCCACGAAGCCCCGAGCCGAACTCCCCTGATCGTTTCCCTGCAAGATCCGAGTATAAGAACGTGAAGAGATAAAAAGGTTAGCTTGTTTTCTTGATTGTTAGGTTAAAGGTTATATGTTAGGGTTAGTTGCTGTTAATGTCATGTTGGTTAGGGTTAGAGATGTTAATTGTTGGTTATATGATGCAGATAGATATTAACAGTATGCTGATAATTTCATAAACTGGATCTCTATTGATAGGTGCTAGGGTTATTGCATGGTAAAATTTAAGTCATGCAGCATGTTTTATAAGTTCTCCATTTACCTTGTATTAGGTTGAGGTTATAAGTGTCATGGTTGGGTAATTTAATTGCCTGAATGTTGTGCAAACTCAGATTCACAAAATTTACTGATACACTGTTAAGCATACATTAGGGTTGGTTTTATACCTTGCTGCTATGTTTTAGTTGTTGACTGTTAGGGTTAGTTGGTTAGAATTATTTTGCAGACTGTGTTACTTTTATATAGCATGATAATGAAGTGGTTAGTTAGTGAGTTAGTAACAACTTGTAGTGTACGTTTGAACAGTAAGTTACCCACTTGGAACACTACCCTCCTATCAATTATAGATATAGGGTTAAATAGGTTAGTTGGTTAAATAGTTATTTTTTTTCATTTAATCTGATATTAGAACCGTATGACACAGAAAACGTTCGCGCCCTCCGTACGGATCCGTCGACACCAAAAACACCGGAAACAGGCAAGTGTGCAATTAAATATGAATTTTGAAGTTTGATTATTATTACGTCATTGTACCTTAATCTGCATATCTGGAAAACTGCACATAAAATGACGCATGAAACTGTTTCCATAATGTTCTAGACTAAAAATGGGATATTTGACATATAACTTGATAGGTTTCAATTTTAAACACTGGCAGAGGAACTTGTTTCCTGTAACCTGTAACCCGTCTCGACATCCCTTAATTTTTGTAAATGTTGCGCAATAATGGAACATTAATGACTGGAAATGAATGAACATCTTGCTCGGTCATTAGAGAGTGACATCATGAAATCGTGCGCCTCGAAGGCGGTATCGTGATATCGTGATGTCGTGTGAGTCGACTAGGCCGGCTCGTGTTCCGGCAAAACTTTTGGGTGGGGTTAGGGTTGAGCGGCCACTGGGCGTATGAAAGGTACTCTCCTCAAGAGCACCACCCGACGCGGTGGGTTAGTGTCAATCACGGTAAGCCCCCGTGAGAGGAACGACCTTCTCATCACGACCTAAAGGCGAGAACCCTGGATTAGATGTGAATTCTTGACATGGACATTGTAACGCTAACTTGTTCTCGTGAAAACCGATATGCAAATGAACTCACAGAGAAATACCTTACTTTAATTCTTGCAACTACTTAGAACTGCCATGCTAGGGTTGTTTAAATCTTACTTCGTTTTTAAATTGCCATTTTTAAAATGTTGTTGTGGACACCTTGTATGCTAATAATTGTCACTTCTTAATTCATATATACGCACACTTTGCCTTGGTTTCTGACCTTTGCTTGCAGACCTTGCTGACATACATTCATGTCTTTTTGGATGTATGTCAGATCCCGAGTTTGAGTGCTAGGAAGATCCTTTTGAGACGCCTGACTTAGAGAGCCGGAGTCCACCGTAGACGTCGAGCCTCTCCTTGCGGAGGACTGGAGACCTTCACCGTCGTCGATCTTCTTTAGTGTACGTTTCTTTTGTTGCTTCTTTAGCCCTGTTGTGGCTTGTCGTTTAATTTTGTGTATGTACTTAATATTTCTGGATGTGGATTTTATCTTTGAATGTATTCTTATTGTTCTGAAAAGCACGCAAGAACCTGCCTTATTGTCAACACCACGCTTATTGGACTAGAGCACCACCGCTCTAGTTCAAGTGGACCGTGTAACGTTCTCGCCTCCGGTGTCTTTTGGGAAGCGGGGCGTTACAGGTTTTAGTGGTGGCCCATGCAGGTCGTGCATTTGCAAACTCAGAACAGTAGAATACTAAAACATCCAGAATTAGTTCGTACACAAAATTACTCGAATATCTTGTCTCAGCACGATAGGAAACCCAATACCAGGATAATAGGATGAGTTAGTTAGACGCTCGAGCTCGTTAGTTAGACATCCTTGTCACGACCTAGTATTATCATCTTGGGAGTCACCCTAGCGATTGATCATCCGACTCTGACCATAATAGTTTCGTTTTTCGATCGCTTAGATTTATCGAATCTAGGGCCCAACCGAACGTAGCGATCGTCGCGTCCGTGCAAGTCGAACCCGAGGCGCCTGCAATGAGTAAACTTCGAAACGTAGGATATTCCAGGTCTATAAGATCTCGATTTCGATCATCAACGAACCCTCATCTCGGCTTCCCTATCGCAGTCTAGTTCGTTGAAGGACCTTAGTGCTAAAACTTAGTCGACCCAATGATTATTTTCCCCCTGATTTTTTTATAATTCCTAATCATTACACTTTCATCATAATGATCGTAGGATTCCATCGTAGCAGATTCGCAAAGTTATTTCCTAATCATATTTATGCTTTAATCATTCAATTCTATCTGTGCCCTCGATTCGCGTGATCCCTCCATAACAGCCATCATTAATATCTTGAATCTTTCCCATTGCATATCCCGAATCTTTTAAAAGTACTTTCAGTAGCCCTTTTATTGGATTCCTCGCCAGTTTATTCCCTTTGAAAATCTTTAGTATATATTTAGATTTCCTACATTCAGTTGATTTAAACTCAATCTTGATTATGAAGTTCTCTTGACAAAATCTTTAATTACTATCTCG
The DNA here is from genome assembly GCA_030789695.1 of Scilla litardierei. NCBI lineage: Eukaryota > Viridiplantae > Streptophyta > Magnoliopsida > Asparagales > Asparagaceae > Scilla > Scilla litardierei. The sequence goes on from CM061137.1 coordinate 81,633,296, forward strand.
TAACGATTTTTCTAACCTATATCATCCATAATTCTATGTTTACTCTACATTCTTCATATAATGAACTTCGTTTTTTTAAACCTTATTCCATTTCGCTAATTCAATATATCATTTCTTTTCTTGCAATACTATTGAAATTCAAAACAACTTATCGTACATATTTTAAAGTACTTTCCTATACTAAATAGAACTCCAATTTTTCAAAGTGTCAATTGGGTATTCGTCATATTTATATACCAAATTTTTTTTTGTCCAAATCTATCTCCATTTGCATTCACAAAACAAATCACTACATCACTATGCTCATATTATTATTTTCGTCAATTATTTGACTAATCGTATTTAACGTTTTACCTTATATCACATAATCGCGATTCGACTTCGGATTCTTTACTATTGCCTAGCCATCACATTAGTTTTTAGCATTGCTTATTTCGACTTTAGCGGGTCCAGTTTAAAATTTCGTTATAATCCTTTTAAATCTTAACTTCCATTTTAGTCCATCATCAGTGGGTTAATTTTGTTATTCGTTAGATTGTTAGAATATTAGATATGATCAATGCTATTATGGGATTTTATTTACAGATATGCGTAGGTTGAGATTATAAAAGGTATAGTTAGGATTAGTTGATTGTGAACATGAATAACTTAGATTACTCCAATTTATGAGGTGATAAAGAGAATGAGGTGTTCAAGACTTATTTTTGATAATACCTGTGCGTAACAGATCTAAATAAAGTATTTTTGGTGAAAGAATTGTACACAGGAAGATGAGTAACAGTTAAGAGTAGCTACGAAAGTATAATACTATTTATGGTGACAATAATAAGGAGTAAAGTATTTAAAGTAACAAAACTTAGTTATACGGGTAGAATGATGAAGGTTTTAGAAATGATACGATGTGTTGATACGAACGGATAGTTGTGTGGATGAATCTAGAATTGTTTAGGGTAAGATATTTGGGAAATGATAAGATGTGATTTAATAGTTCGGTAATTATGGTGAATAAATTTATGAGTCATCACGATGAAGAAGGTATTGGGAATATGGAAATTGTTGATTGTAAATGGCGAAGTATGCTAGGCGTATTTGTACTTGTTGTCATAAAATAACAATTGGTAGGGCATCGTTGTAGCGATTGATTGATATAAGGATAAGATTGAACTTGGATGATATCATCAATTATAGTGCTACAGGTTAGGTTAAGACGATGAACAAGGTGATGACACGTTAATGGACAAGACGATGGATATGAATAAACAGTTTTGAAGAATTTGGCTACGAAAAAATTATACATTAGAAATTTCCCAGGAAATGTTACTGCTCGGATAACAAATGATAAGTGAAGAAGTGATGGAATTTACAAAAGGATATTGTTTAGTGATATTTAGTAAGGTTGTTGGTGGAAAATATTGATTATTTTAAAGCGAGAACTTTGAGTTAGAATTTGGACGGTATTGATTGATCTATAGTTAAGTGTTAGGATGTGATTATAATTGTAGCGTTATTCAGTGATGAGACGAGTAGTGATGCCTTATTTGAGGAACGCTTGATTGAAGTTACCGGTTAGAGTTCATTAAGTCGGAACGTTGGCTGGGTTGCAGTTATATGTATATACTTTTCCACTCACCCTTATCCTAAACACTTTGGTGCAAATTCATTAGTAGTCGTCCGTAGTTATGTTACTCGTCCACTAATAGTTAGATCATCGATAGTGCATCGGCATCCGAACCCATTTTGAATTAAATCTTGACCACCTCACCTGTACCGATTCCTGACTAAATTTCATTTCTCCGTCTCATAGTTTTTTTTAAATCAGAGTTTACCTCGTAGAAATACGACGAGATGTATAAGTTTTATCGGTATTTGTCTAAGGTACTCAAAATTCTAGGAAATTCCGAGGGCGGAATTTTCTGTAAGGTGGGTAGGATGTAACGGCCACTTTCCGGTCGTGTGTGTTTGCGTGCGTATGTGGTTTGTGGTGAGTATATTCGTATTTATTTATATTATTTTGTTCCGTAGCTCAGATGTGTGACCGGACCCCGTATCCACGACCCTCTCGGAGGCGCGATCGCCCCGGTACCTTCCGTTTGATTTTTTGGACGTTGGGGCGCAAATTTATAATAACCTATTATTATTATTATTACATTAATATATATTAATTATACCTATTCAAACTCAGATTTTAAAAGGAAGGGTAAACAAAAACGTTTTTTAAAAAAAGGGAAGTGGAATTTTTTTTCTAGATGTTTTTTTTAAAAACGAACCTGTAATTATATTTTTTTTTGTTAACATCCTAACCAAAAATATATATATATGGAACGAATCAAATCCTTTGGGTATATGAGAACAAAATGTTAAGAGATCAAATCCAAACAAATTAATATATTATGATATAAACATATCCCTCTAAAATCTCAACAACCCTCACGTCTCTGACCCGTTCCCCCACTTACCCCTCTATCCACCCACGTGATGGTCTATTTTTCCCCCTATTCTTCTTTATTTAATTAACCTAAAAGGGAACCAAGTGAGTAGCCTTACTGCAACCCTAGGCTAACACACACAACATATACAAACCCTATGATCTTTTGCTCCCCTCAACATCGTGCGCCGCCCCTACCCTACTCATTTCGTCTCCACACAACCAACGACAGCCCGACCTATACCTAGGCTATTATTTAAAGATTAGAACCCTAGTTTTTCTCTAAACCTATCAACCCTCAGCCGCCCTGTATTCATCTCGCCCCAACCTTGCAAACGCCGCCGTCGCCTCTACTATAAGCCGCGCCCTCAGTTCCCCGAGACAGCCAGCAGCCATCCTCCTTCCTCGCGGCTTCTTCCCTCGCCCTACCTCTTCTCCGCCGCGCCCAGCTTCATCCCCCACGCCCAGCAAGCTCGTACAATGACATCTCTGGCCTCCTTGCACGCCAACACAGCCGAGATCCCCTTCCTCTTCCTCCCCCGCAGCGCGGACGCCGGCACCCCCTCGAGGCAGCGACCTCCTCCCCTCTGACCTGCGCCCAGCATCGCACAAGACCCCTGACCGCCGGCAAACAACCCATCCTCCCTCCTCCTCTCGCCCCACGCATGCACAGGCCACGTACCGCCGCCCGGCGCCTCCCCTCCGCCCAGATCCGACGCCCCAAGCGACCACCGGGCCTCCGACCACCACGCAAATGCACTGCACGTATTCCTCCAGGCCTCCGACAACATCACCGACCGCTCCACCTCTCCGCCCTCGCCTGCAACTTGACGTCCGGCGCCCCGACGCCCAACAGGTGCCGTCCGATCTCTTCCGACGCCAGCAGTTCGTCGCCACGAAGCCCCGAGCCGAACTCCCCTGATCGTTTCCCTGCAAGATCCGAGTAGAAGAACGTGAAGAGATAAAAAGGTTAGCTTGTTTTCTTGATTGTTAGGTTAAAGGTTATATGTTAGGGTTAGTTGCTGTTAATGTCATGTTGGTTAGGGTTAGAGATGTTAATTGTTGGTTATATGATGCAGATAGATATTAACAGTATGCTGATAATTTCATAAACTGGATCTCTATTGATAGGTGCTAGGGTTATTGCATGGTAAAATTTAAGTCATGCAGCATGTTTTATAAGTTCTCCATTTACCTTGTATTAGGTTGAGGTTATAAGTGTCATGGTTGGGTAATTTAATTGCCTGAATGTTGTGCAAACTCAGATTCACAAAATTTACTGATACACTGTTAAGCATACATTAGGGTTGGTTTTATACCTTGCTGCTATGTTTTAGTTGTTGACTGTTAGGGTTAGTTGGTTAGAATTATTTTGCAGACTGTGTTACTTTTATATAGCATGATAATGAAGTGGTTAGTTAGTGAGTTAGTAACAACTTGTAGTGTACGTTTGAACAGTAAGTTACCCACTTGGAACACTACCCTCCTATCAATTATAGATATAGGGTTAAATAGGTTAGTTGGTTAAATAGTTATTTTTTTTTCATTTAATCTGATATTAGAACCGTATGACACAGAAAACGTTCGCGCCCTCCGTACGGATCCGTCGACACCAAAAACACCGGAAACAGGCAAGTGTGCAATTAAATATGAATTTTGAAGTTTGATTATTATTACGTCATTGTACCTTAATCTGCATATCTGGAAAACTGCACATAAAGTGACGCATGAAACTGTTTCCATAATGTTCTAGACTAAAAATGGGATATTTGACATATAACTTGATAGGTTTCAATTTTAAACACTGGCAGAGGAACTTGTTTCCTGTAACCTGTAACCCGTCTCGACATCCCTTAATTTTTGTAAATGTTGCGCAATAATGGAACATTAATGACTGGAAATGAATGAACATCTTGCTCGGTCATTAGAGAGTGACATCGTGAAATCGTGCGCCTCGAAGGCGGTATCGTGATATCGTGATGTCGTGTGAGTCGACTAGGCCGGCTCGTGTTCCGGCAAAACTTTTGGGTGGGGTTAGGGTTGAGCGGCCACTGGGCGTATGAAAGGTACTCTCCTCAAGAGCACCACCCGACGCGGTGGGTTAGTGTCAATCACGGTAAGCCCCGTGAGAGGAACGACCTTCTCATCACGACCTAAAGGCGAGAACCCTAGATTAGATGTGAATTCTTGACATGGACATTGTAACGCTAACTTGTTCTCGTGAAAACCGATATACAAATGAACTCACAGAGAAATACCTTACTTTAATTCTTGCAACTACTTAGAACTGCCATGCTAGGGTTGTTTAAATCTTACTTCGTTTTTAAATTGCCATTTTTAAAATGTTGTTGTGGACACCTTGTATGCTAATAATTGTCACTTCTTAATTCATATATACGCACACTTTGCCTTGGTTTCTGACCTTTGCTTGCAGACCTTGCTGACATACATTCATGTCTTTTGGATGTATGTCAGATCCCGAGTTTGAGTGCTAGGAAGATCCTTTCGAGACGCCTGACTTAGAGAGCCGGAGTCCACCGTAGACGTCGAGCCTCTCCTTGCGGAGGACTGGAGACCTTCACCGTCGTCGATCTTCTTTAGTGTACGTTTCTTTTGTTGCTTCTTTAGCCCTGTTATGGCTTGTCGTTTAATTTTGTGTATGTACTTAATATTTCTGGATGTGGATTTTATCTTGAATGTATTCTTATTGTTCTGAAAAGCACGCAAGAACCTGCCTTATTGTCAACACCACGCTTATTGGACTAGAGCACCACCGCTCTAGTTCAAGCGGACCGTGTAACGTTCTCGCCTCCGGTGTCTTTTGGGAAGCGGGGCGTTACAAAAGGTTTTAACGAGGCAGTTATCCCTAACTTAGAATCCAGAAGTATCCACCTCTAGTGATATCCATCGATCATGATAAGTTACAGAGACTTGTACTCTTTTCCCTTAGCCACTGGTTTTTCCCACTGGGTTTTCCATGGCAAAGGTTTTAATGAGGCAAGAACTCTTAACTTAGGATCCAGAAGTATCCATATCCCCATAGTCAGATAAGCTTTATGAACCCTGAAGCGCTCATACACTGCTTACAACAATGGATGGATAAGGGGAAGTGTTATAAACTGGCTTCCGGAGGCCCATCCGTGTATTGGTTATCCACCCATTATGTAACCCTATTACTATAAATACAAGGATACGGGGTTCCGTAGCTGCCAATTTTACAACATAAAAGATCATGTTTTTAGATGTTTAATCATAAAGAGCATTTTTGTCAAATTTAAAAAATGAAAGTAATAAAAAAAACAAAATTAAGCTAGATTGGGACTAAAAATTACATGCTGGTCAAAAAGTGATCCTTCTAAACAAACCTTAAAGCAAATCCATCATTAATATTAATATTAAAAAATCCAAATTAAGAGATTTATCAATACAAAGTCTGATGCTCACTTTGCTTGAAAATCCATCGATTGACCCTCACGGCCCCATGTGATGCGAGAAAAATGCGTGATACACACGGACCATGGTACTTTGTAGAATCATATATTCACACATCAAACACCGACGAGCTCAGTGAGAATTTGCGGTCATGGCCGGCTCCTCCGTCAACGAGGGCGTCGTGAGGAAGATCGTCGTCTCATACTCCTATGTCGCAATCTGGATCTTCCTCAGCTTCTCCGTCATCGTCTACAACAAATACATCCTCGATCCGAAGATGTACAACTGGCCATTCCCCATCTCTCTCACCATGATCCACATGGCCTTCTGTTCCTCCCTCGCCGTCTTTCTCGTCCGAGTCCTCCGCCTCGTCGAGCCCCCTTCCTCCCCTCCCATGACCCGGGACCTCTACGTCTCCTCCGTCGTTCCGATCGGAGCACTCTACTCCCTCTCACTGTGGTTCTCGAACTCCGCCTACATCTACCTCTCCGTCTCCTTCATCCAGATGCTCAAGGCGTTGATGCCCGTCGCAGTCTACTCCATCGGCGTCTTGTTTAAGAAGGAGACCTTCAAGTCTTCTTCGATGGCTAACATGCTCTCCATCTCATTCGGCGTCGCCATCGCCGCCTACGGTGAGGCCCACTTCGACGCCTGGGGGGTGACCCTCCAGCTGGCCGCCGTCGCGTTCGAGGCCACCAGGCTCGTGCTGATCCAGATCTTGCTCACTTCCAAAGGCATCTCCCTCAACCCCATCACCTCTCTCTATTACGTGGCCCCCTGCTGCCTTGGTTTTCTCTTCCTCCCTTGGTTCGTCGTCGAGCTCCCCATCTTAAGAGCCGCCTCGTCGTTCCGTTTCGATTTCGTCATTTTTGGAACAAACTCGCTCTGCGCGTTTGCCTTGAACCTGGCGGTGTTCTTGCTTGTGGGGAAGACGTCGGCGCTGACGATGAATGTGGCCGGTGTTGTGAAGGACTGGCTGCTCATCGCCTTCTCGTGGTCTGTTATCCGGGACACGGTGACGACGGTGAACTTGCTTGGCTACGGGATCGCGTTCTTGGGGGTGGCCTACTACAATCACGTAAAGCTGCAAGCGCTGAAGGCGAAGGAGGCTCAGAAGAGGCTGATGGCGACGCTGCTGCAGGCGGACGAGGAGTCGGGATCGTTGCTTGATATTGAGAAGCTGAAGCAGAGGAGGCAACAAATAAGCTCATGAATAATTAATTAAGAGCTGTTCATGCATGATCCCTTAGTCCTTCAGTTTACAGGATAAACGTATGATTTTGGACTGTTCATACTACAATGTACCGCGAGAGAGCCTGACGGTCTGACTCGATCAGCAGATTTTTAACAATTTGGTGTGTACGGTGGCCAGCCACGGTATTTTGGCAACGTGTTCAGAATAATAGTCACATTCATGTTGGAAAACTCAGAAGAAAATGAGAAACATGTATTAGTTGTGGGGTGTCAACCCATTTTGATTGCCTAGTATGCAGATGGATTAAGATGGGCTTGATGGATTTGCCTTTTACATGTCGTGTAATCTGCACATCCAATCAGCAAGAGCGTTAGTGAGTTGAACTCTGGGCGGAGGTTCCAGACCGTTTCGATACTGAATAATCTAAAATATAAATTAGAATGAGTTACATTCTCACTTGAGAGAAGAGATACACATAAAGTTAGCCAATGTGCAAGTAATTGCACATGGAGAATGGGTCTCTTCTTAGATGGACCAGTTTTGCTCAGGCATCCCTTAAAATCAGGACCGTTCCCCTTTTACAGATGTGGGCCCAAAAGCCTTTTGTTGACTTGGGCACGTGTCCTTTTGCAGGGTTGGGCATCTGGGCCTTTTAGGATGAATACTACTTCTAGTGTCCCCTTGAGTCTTGTTTACGGGTGATTTTTCACCCGCAAATCGATAGTATGGAGGGTGCGGGGTCAACGCGGTCAAAGGGGACACGTGGGACCCACGTGTTGTCGTGGTAGCCACGTGAGACGGAGATGACCCGGGTGGTCGGTCGATGGCGCGTTCGCTTGAGTGGGAAGGCGCCGTTCCAATCTCTGGCGGGCCGAGGGGTTGCCTCGGCGGGACGACAACTTCCGCGATCGGTAGAAGGCGGGGTCGCTCGGTGAGGGGACGCGCGGATCTTCGCGTCGGCTAGCCAAGGGGTGGCCTCGGCAGAGCGACTATCTTCTGGTGGTGGAGACGAACGGGCTCAGGGACGAGGGCGCTCTGCTCCGGCTGTGATGACGCTGAGGGGTAGCCTCGGCGCCGCAGGATCTCCTGGACCTGAATGGACGAAGGAGCTCGTCAGGAGGGGGGGTCGGACCTTGGTTCCGACCGAATCCCCTCCGATGCCAAAGTCAGATCTAGTCTAAGGGATGCTCGGTGGGATCGGGCTCGGCTCACGGAGAGACCAAGCCCAGATCCTCGAGCCGAGCTATGGAGGAGAAATAGGAAAAGGCGAAAGAAGGTGTAAGATGGAGTTTGTGATACCTCCGTTGTAGATCCTGAAGATCCGGCCCCTTCTGGATGACGCTATACCCCCTCCTCGTATAGGCCAATCCCCCTAATAATGTGCCTTGATGTGACATCATGGCCAACATTCATGGGGACGTGCAAATGGGGAAGTGTTGACCCCCACTAATGGCGCTCATTTGATGAGGGAATGAATGTCTTGAGTATCGCCATGATGACTGGAGTTAAGGCCATTAAGTCGGGCCATGATGACTGGGAGTTAAGGCCATTATTGGCGAGAATGATGGCATTCGGCGGTTGCCATGTTTGGTGAACGCTTCCTTGATTTGGGCCCCGATTTCATCCACTATGGAAGTGGGCAGCCTCTTGGGCCTTCGACTTGGGTTGAGAAGCGCGGCCCGCCCGTAAGATCCTTGGGCTGGGACCCAAGGCCGCAGTAGGCTGGTTGACTGGTCGTAGTTGACTTGGCTCCTCCGGGCTCGATCAAAATAGTCGTAACAATTGCCCCCATCTTCCGAGCTCTACCATTGTTAAGGTGGAGGTCGGCAGATGTAGTATAAGGGGGGAGAAATATTCCTTTTGTAAAATCGGTCCGGCTTGCTGAGCTGACTAGTGACAATAAGTTGTCGAGATTCGTTCGGTGACGAGGGGAGTTGCCCCTCGGCTTACGGCCGACGGAGGAGTGGATTGGCCAGCTAGGGGAGTTGTCCCCAGCCTTACGAACGATCCGTTCGTTCGGGGGCGAGGGGAGTTGCCCCTCGGCTTACGGCCGACGGAGGAGTGGATCGGCCAGTCGGGGGAGTTGCCCCCAGCATTACGACCGATCCGTTCGTTCGGTGGCGAGGGGAGTTGCCCCTCGGCTTACGGCCGACGGAGGAGTGGATCGGCCAGCCGGGGGAATTGCCCCCAGCCTTACGACCAATCTGTTCATTCGGTGGCGAGGGGAGTTGCCCCTCGGCTTACGGCCGACGGAGGAGTGGATCTGCCAGCCGGGGGAATTGCCCCCAGCCTTACGACCGATCCGTTCGTTCGGTGGCGAGGGGAGTTGCCCCTCGGCTTACGGCCGATGGAGGAGTGGATCGGCCAGCCGGGGGAATTGCCCCCAGCCTTACGACCGATCCGTTCGTTCGGTGGCGAGGGGAGTTGCCCCTCGGCTTACGGCCGACGGAGTAGTGGATCGGTCAGCTGGGGGAGTTGCCCCCAACCTTACGACCGATCCGTTCGTTCGGTGGCGAGGGGAGTTGCCCCTTGGCTTACTGCCGACGGAGTAGTGGATCGGTCAGCTGGGGGAGTTGCCCCCAACCTTACGACCGATCCGTTCGTTCGGTGGCGAGGGGAGTTGCCCCTCGACTTACGGCCGACGGAGGAGTGGATCAGCCAGCCGGGGGAATTTCCCCCAGCCTTACGACCGATCCGTTCGTTCGGTGGCGAGGGAAGTTACTCCTCGGCTTACGGCCGACGGAGGAGTGGATCGGCCAGCCGGGGGAATTGCCCCCAGCCTTACGACCGATCCGTTCGTTCGGTGGCGAGGGGAGTTGCCACTCGGCTTACGGCTGACGGAGGAGTGGATCGGCCAGCCGGGGGAATTGCCCCCAGCCTTACGACCGATCCGTTCGTTCGGTGGCGAGGGGAGTTGCCCCTCGGCTTACGGCCGACGGAGGAGTGGATCGGCCAGCCGGGGAAATTGCCACCGCCTTACGATCGATCCGTTCGTTCGGTGGCGAGGGGAGTTGCCCCTCGGCTTACGGCCGACGAAGGAGTGAGGACCTTGTGAAGGCTTTCGAAGATTCCATGGTGGCGCTCTGCAACTCCTTCGTCCAGCTCGGGTGGATGCAGGAGCAGTTCACAAGCAGGGGCCCAGCAGCATGGTTTGAGGAGCGCTCGAACTCGTACGGTGGTGCTTCAGCCAGATCGGCTCGGCCACGGTCGGAGGAGCGGTTTGGACGCTCGAACTCAGACGGTGGTGCTTCGGCCAGACCGGCTCGGTCACGGTCGGAGGAGCGGTCTGGATGCTCGACTAGTTCAACAGCTCCGTCGCTGTGGGGATAACTTTGTAAGCTCGACAAGGTGGCTTGGAGTTGAGACTCCGATATTTGGCGAGGCGATCGGACTCGTCTGGTCAGCCTCCTCCTGGGTCGGTTGAACTGGTGTGGTTGGCCTCCTCTTGGACGGGTCGGCCTCGTCTATACACAGCTCTAGTTCCATTTCCAACTTCAGCTCCAGCTCTAACTCTAGCTTTTGTCTAGATCATATCTCCCGCTCCAGCTCCAGCTCCATCTCCGGCTCCAGCTTTCGTCTGGATCCTAGCTCCGGCTTCAGCTCCAGCTCCGGCTCCAGCTTTTGTCTGGATCCTAGCTCCGGCTTCAGCTCCAGCTCCACTTCCACTGTCGTTGGTGGCAGCGCAGCTTTGATTGTTAAGATCTCCTTTGATGGGACCAGGGTGTGCAGATTGATCGTTGGCGAATGTCTGAGGAGTGCTCGGCATGCTGGGGGTTGCCCCCCAGCTCTTCAACCGATCCATTCGTTCGGGTGCGAGGGGAGTTGCCCCTCGACTTACGGCCGACATAGGAGTGTTCGTCCTGATGGGGGTTGCCCCCCAGCTCTTCAACCGATCCATTCGTTCGGGTGCGAGGGGAGTTGCCCCTCGACTTATAGCCGACGAAAGGGGTGAAGACCTTATAAAGACTTTCGAAGATTCCATGGTGGTGCTCTGCCACTTCTTCGTCCAGCTCAGATGGATGCTGGAGCTGTTCGGCAAGCAAGGACCTGACAACACGGTCAGAGGAGCGGTCTGGACGCTCGACCTGGACATCTCCTTTTGTCCAGATGGAGCGTGCTTCGGGTGATTTTGGAAGGCGAAGGTAGTAGGGTCCTTTTGTGCACATCATTCCTTGCCCCCTTCCACGTCTCGGGTTCACCCAGGGAGATGGCGAACTCGAGTAGTTGGAAATCATGTTGGCCCAAGTCAGTTGTATGGATTGGCCTCCTCTCGTCGATTTCTTCCTGGATGGGTAGGCACGGTCTGGTCGGCCTCCTTCTTTAGGCTTGGCAGGACTGGCGTCCTCGCAAGCTCGGCTGTAGCTTGGTATCCCGGTTGTAGCTCGACACGGAGCTATGGAGGCACTGGGCTTGACCGATTGGGCCGAAGTGGCTCTTACTGGGAATTGCAAACTCGGGAGCACCATTATGCAGATCGTGGTCCTCCTGAGCCCATCAGGGACCTCGGTGTGAGCTTGTCGAGATTCTCCCAGGGATAGCGAGTGTCCTGTCGAGTGCGAACCCGGAAGCCCTGCCTCCAAGCTTTGTGGGGTTACTGCCTTCTGAGCCGGGCGAAGTGTCGAACGAATTCCTAGATCTTGCTGACGAGGGTCGAAGTGTCGACCGCTCGGAAGGAGTCCCGAGGAAGTCGCGCTTGCCGTGGTCGAATGCCGATTCCCTGTTGAGAAGCGATAATGATAGATAGGAGCCTGGATCCCAAGCCCCGTCGAGTTAAAGAGACCAGGATGAAGCTCAGATGGCTTGGATCTCGGATGAGGCTCCGACAGTAGCTTTGAAGTTCGGATCGACCGGCAAGGCTGTCGAATGGAGGCGTGGTCTCTTGGATCTCAGATGAAGCTGTCTGTTTTCGACTGCTCCATTCAGTTAGAGTGATGATCGGAGCTCGGAGGAAGCTGTGTTGCCGAGGTCAAATCCCATCGATGATCGCTCGGAAGGGGCTTGGCGGGATCCTTTGCCACGGTCAGATCCTCGAATCCCCATCATGGAGGGGTCGATTGTTCGGAGCTTTGATGGTGGACGGGTGATAGCGCGATCTGTCAGACGTGATGCAGTCGAGCGCCCTCTTGTCGATGAGCGCGTTCGGCAGGGATCCTCTCTCTCTCCGACCAGTCTTCTGTGGTGATACGCTCCAATGAGTCGTGAATTGTGTTGCAGGGTCGGATGAGGCCTTGCCGGGTCGGATTGGGGGCTGACGCTCCGTCTTGGTCGTGCATCGGAGGTGGGCAGATGCTCGTCTGGTTCGAACATCGAATGAGGTTTGTCGTACCCGTGTGTTGAGTTCGACGAGCTATCCCATCGATCTTGGCCAGTGATGCTCGAACTCTATCCGTTCGGAGTTGGCCCCAGGTCTTCGAGCTTACATCTGAACGATTGCCGACGAGGGTTGGAGCAAAACTTGCTAGGTCAATCGAAGCTTGAACAGAAAAACCCGAGCTGGAGTCGGTGGAAGAAGATCCCGAGCTCGGAGACATGGTCGGGAGAGAAACCCCCAGAAGTGGTTGGACGATCGATCTTGGAGGAGTTCCGAGTTTCACACACCTCAGATTTGATGTAGATTACGATCGGCCCTGCTGGGACGACGGTCAATTGTTCGACAAGTCTCGATATACTTGGCTTCTTGTTGGATTATCTCAAGCTTCTTGTTGGGGTCGTTCCAAGCCTGGTTCGGTCGACGCAGCATATCGATTCCAGTGGGGGACTTGGAAGCTCGGATGGTCCTCGAGCCTGGGAATAGGAGCTCAGTCCGCTCAGTCTTGAGGCTCGATTGCTCGGGGCTGGGGGATGCTCTGTAGTTTCCTCGGACGTACGGATGCTCGATGCAGATGCACGGATGCGCGGCACGGAGCCTCGGGTGCTCGGCACGGATGCACGGGTGCTCGGCAACCTTGAAGCAGTTTTCGTCGGTAGCGGTGAATGATGAAATCTCCCTGACGAAATCATTGACGAGACTCCGAACTTTGGCAATGGAGGTTCATCTTCCAGTGATTACGGCCCTCCGCAGAGCTGTCGATTTGAACTAGTCGGCAAGGATCTCGGCGCAGTGGTGTACGCCGTTGATGTAGATCTCGGTCACCGTCTCCCAACGAGCTCCTCAGCATACTTGGATGGCATGCACATGCCGCCAGTACGGCACATCGGAGCACCAGGGTGCCATTTGGGAGATTGATTGTAAGATCAACCATAGAATTCGCCGTCATCAGCTAAGAATGGGACTTCCTTCTATCGGCAGCGACTTGACAGAAGAGGGCGTCTTTGAGTAGAGGCATGCTCAAATCAAACACAGCGGGCCCCGAATTGAATCACGATCGCTCTTCTCCTCGCTCGTGCTCGCTCGCCTGCTTCTTTGTTCCTCTCTCTCCAGAAGCTTCCACCGTGATGGTGCCGCACAGGGACGTCGTGATCACCTCCTTCGTCATCCGATTTGTTGCTCGATGTGATCTTGGCAGGGGGTTCTTGAGCCCGGTGCCTGGAGATCAGTCGGGACTGGGTCAGGAGGTCACCAGTCGGACGAGTCTCGATCTGAGGTGAGCTTGGTCGAAGCGCTGGCCCATCAGCTCTGTCTTAGGGCATCGTCCACCGAAGTTGAACGAGGTGGGGCGGTGACCCCCTTCCCCGTGTCGCCCGATGTCTATGTTTGGGCCTAGGGGACTCTCCGAATCCGTTCGGCCACGGAGCCCATCGTATGATCGGGCTTCAAATCCCCGTCGCCCAACAGCGGGCTCCAGTTTGCCACCGATCGATTGGCCATGTGGGTTCAATGCCAGCCCATCGTCGCTGGTGGAGGGATCCTCGCCACCGACCCTCGGTAGGCCCTCGAGGGATTTGGGGCCGTGGTCATCCGGAAGGCGCTCGGGTGAGTCGACGGGTCTCCGAGCTTGGATCGGGGCTCGGGGGATGAAGCCTCGCGGGCCGTCGAACCGATTGGTTTCTGTTGATCGTCCCCCTTGCGAGGCTGCCACTTGAAAAACATTAATAGAATTAACGCTCCTCCCTTGCATTAACATGATCTTCGATTTGTATTAATGTGAGGCTGCACTGGCAAAAGTAAACAAAATATTAATGCTCTTCAATTGCATTAATCGCAAGGCTGCCATTGGCAAAAAATAAATGAGATGTTAATGCTCTCCAAGTGTGATGGCTGTCATTCTCGCGAGGTTGGAAGGGGTCCCAGCGGTGCGTGCTTATTGGTCCTTAGCTTGATCTGGCTCAAAACAAAGGACCATCTTTCGACCTGTTTCGGGTCTTGTTGGATCTTCCAGGTTTTTGACTAACGGAACGAGTCATTGCCCATGTGGTCGACGACGTTGGTGTCGACTCGTTCCCACAGACGGCGCCAAATGTTTACGGGTGATTTTTCACCCGCAAATCGATGGTATGGAGGGTGCGGAGTCAACGCGGTAAAAGGAGACACGTGGGACCCCCGTGTTGTCGTGGTAGCCATGTGAGACGGAGATGACCCAGGTGGTCGGTCGATGGCACGTTCGCTTGAGCGGGAAGGCGCCGTTCCAATCTCTGGCGGGCCGAGGGGTTGCCTCGACGGGATGACAACTTCCGCAATCGGTAGAAGGCGGGGTCGCTCGGTGAGGGGTGATCACTCCATATTTTACACCTTTTTTCCGCATGATTGCATGCCATTTAGATCGCTCAAATCACGCTTTTCGCGATTTATCGACAATATTGCGATACTTTTCACGATTTGTTGTTTTTGTCGTATTTCAGGAGATTTGGAGCGATTTGGAGTGATCCCGAGATACACCTACTCCAGAGTGTCACCGATGACTTCCCTGAGGGGTATTTTGCTATTGGAGAGGAGCGGAAGAAGAAAGAACGTCGTAGGAGCGACGAGGGGGTAAAAACAATCAGAATGGGCATTTTTGGTGTCTCACTCGGCCGAGTGAAGGAGTCACTCGGCCGACCAGCGAGACCCCGCTCGGCCGACCAGACCGGACACGCTTCGTGTGTGCACTCGACCGAGCATCAGAAGCCACATCGGCCGAGTGACGAAACTCCGTCCGCCCGAGTGGCACTCAGACGACGCCCATCAAAAAGAGCCAACTTACTGTTTTTCGTCTGCCTGAGCATCAGAAGACCCACTCGGCCGAGTGGAAATTGCCGACCGCCCGAGTGAATAGAAGCCATCGGCCGAGTGACGACAACTCACTCGGCCGAGCGACGCCCGAAGTGAAGACCCCCAAGACCCCAGACTTACTGGAAATTCTCAGGGTTTGTCACTCGGCCGAGCGACTTTTGTCACTCGGCCGAGTGAGCCGCGCTGCCTGTAGCGTAAATTGCGATTTTCAGGCTGCGCAGGGGCATTTTGGTCACGGATTTTTGGGCAGTTTTGGGGGTATTTAACCCCAGTTTTTAACCTAGGTTAGAGAGCTTTTTCCTTTGCTTTTTTGCAGCTTTTTAGATTAAACTTTTTAGCTTTTGATTCTTGTGATTGGAGAGGAGAGGAAAGTTTATTTTTGTTGGATTCTTGGAGAACTCTATTGGTTTGTCTCCCTCTCCATTAAAAATCTCATTTTTATTGCTTATTTGAATATTGCAATGAATTCTATTGTTATTTCAATTGTTTATTCTTGCATTTGTGATATGAATTGTGAGTAGTCCTAACGTCTTGGGGCGTGGGGATGAACCCTACGAGCCCAATTTCTGATTTGTGATGAGTTGGTAGAAATATTGCTAGAATTGCTATTAGGGTTAGTTTGGGATCAATATATTACAGATAGCTAGGTGTTCATATCGATTGGGATTTGCAAGAGATTGGATCCCAATTCGATAGGAAACCCTAGAAAATCCGAATTGGGTTGAAATCGAGTTTCCGTAATATCGGTTTGCAAGAGATTGGACCGATACTAGGGTTCTCGGTTGCAATTCCATACCGATATCCGTTTGCAAGAGATTGGACGGGTAGGAACTATCCCAACCTAGGTCGTGGCCCGAGTTTGCACGAGAGTGGGCTCGGGACGTGATTGAACGATGATGTTGATCCTAATGCTAGCTTGCCTAGGCTAGGGTTTGCAAGAGATTGGACCCAAACCTAGGATAGCGATAGACCGGCAACAGCGCGAGAGCGTGAGCTAGGTTTTACATTCAGTTCCAACTAGTTCATCCGAAATTCTACCCTAGCAATTGTGATACCAATGAATCACATTGATGAGATACGGTGAGTAGCGGGGATTCCCCATTCCCTAGGCGTCTTTATTTGATTTTATATCTCCATAATTTGTCTGACGATTGTGACAGGATCGCCAAAAGGCAAATTCCCTCTTTTCTGTTCCTATAGCCAGGTTGTTCGGAGCAGGCACTGTCATTCGTCCTCCCTGTGTTCGATAACCCGCTCGCCGCTACACCGTGCGCTTGCGGTAAAACTACACGGTCGCCCTTTTGGGTTACATTCAGGAGCGATCAAGTTTTTGGGGCTCCTTGGGGCGGATGTGGAAGGGGGTCCTTGGGGCTCCGTAATATACTTCTCCAGTCTCTCCACCACCTTGTGGAGAGAATCGAACTTGTTGGTCAGCTCTGCTACGGCCTTTGCCTCATAGATGCTAGTTGGCTTCAAGGAGGACGAAGAGTGTCCTCGCTCGTTGCCCCATTGTTGATTGTTTGAGGCCATCTCCTCAATTAGGGCCGTAGCTTCGTCGGGAGTCTTCGATAGGATGGCACCATTTGCCGCGGCATCAATAATCTGCTTGGTCCCCCGGTTGGAGACCATTGTAGAAGCTATGGACTAGCTCCCAATCTTCAATGTTATAGTGGGGGCACTGATGCTGCAGGTCTTTGAAGCGCTCCCAAGCCTCGTAGAGTGTCTCTTGAGGTCCTTGCTTGAAGGACATGAGAGCACTCCTAATCTTTACCGTCTTGGAGGGCGGATAGAACTTGTCGATGAACGCGCTTGCCAACCCATCCCATGTGGTAAAGACTCCCTCAGCTTACGTCCTCAACCAATAAAGAGCTTTATCCTTTAATGTGAAGGGGAAGAGGCGTAGTCTGATGGCATCTAGGGTAACGCCCGGCATCTGGAAGGTGGCGCACTTTGATAGGAAGAGCTGGATGTGGTAGTGGGGATTTTCATGGGCGTTCCCATGAAATGGATCCTGCTGCATCAGAACCACAAGCCCGGTCTTCAACTCAAAATTCTTGTCGACCGCCAACTCTGGCATGGCTATGGACGAGGTCGTGGAGGAAGTCTTAGGCCGGAGCCTATCTCGAATAGAAATAATCCTCGCCATTCTTGCCGCTAACTCTTCAGGCGTCTTCCGGACGTTCATAAATCTCCCTTCCGTATCGGGTCTCCTCTCCGCTCTGATTCTCCGCAATGTACGCTCGATTTCAGGATCGAACAATATATCAATGGGGTCCGCAGTGGATCTCGTGTACATGCACGGGAAAACAAAGTTTCAAAGAAGTGATTAGCACAATGGAAGGGTTAGATAAAAATAAAGAAATAAAACAAAAAGAAAGAAATAGCTAGGGTGGTAGGATAAAACACAATCGCCTCCCCGGCAACGGCGCCAAAAACTTGGTCGGCCCCCGGATATACACCCGGAGAACGATTGTAGTTTTACTGCAAGCGCACGGTCAAGTGGCGAGCGGGTATCGAACACGAGGAGGTGGTGTTGGCTCCAATCTATCCTAGGTTGGTTTGACTACGAATGTTTTATTGGTGGATATGGTTATGGAATGATATAATGGAAATGGTGGTGGATGTCGGTGTCGGTGATAAAGATGTTGGGTAAAATATCGATTCAAATACAATATAATAAAAGTGTCTAGGGCTAGAGAATTCCCACTACGGATCGTCATACATCATTGTAAATAGTGAATCTCAATATTACTCGACTTGAGTTGAGGTGAACTAGTCGTAACTGAATAGAGAACCAAGCTCACGCTCTCGCGCTATTGCCGGTCTATAGCAAACCTAGGATAGGGCCCAATCTCTTGCAAAACCTAGCCTAAGCCACTAGCATTAGGATCGACATCATCGTTCAATCGCTCCTCGAGCCCACTCTCGTGCAAACTCGAGTTACGATCTAGGTTGTGATAGTTCGTATTCGTCCAATCTCTTGCAAACGAATATGGGTATAGATTTATAATAAAAATCCTAGCTTTGGTCCAATCTCTTGCAAACCAAGTCTAGAGAATCTCGATTATAAACCTAAATCGAATATCTAGGCCTTCCCATCGATTAGAATCCAATCTCTTGCAAACCCAATATCGATGGAAATCCCTAGCTATCCGTAATAAATCAATCACAACCTAACCTCCTAGCAATTCTAGCAATTTAGAAATTCATTCATCACAAATCTGAAATTAGATCCATATGGTTCATCCCCATGCCCTAGAACAACAAATCTACTCTAGCATAGCAATAACGATATGAGAATCAATAAAAATCATTGCTTGCATATAAAACGATAGAAAAACAAAGATTCAAACAATAAGAACAAAATACTTAGCTTGATGAAGATCTTCAATCCAAAATACAAGCTTTTAGATCCAAGAGGGGGCCTAGGGCATGGCCTAACCTCCAAAAGAATCCTTAAGAAAACAAGTTGGGACCCTATAGGCCGCCCGGATACAATCAAGGGTGGAGAAATCGAAACCCTCCACAAGCTCAACAACGATCTGAATTTGAAGCTAAGGTGGAGGAGTTTATGGTCGAGCAGAAGAAGATCAATGCTTCCTTGAAGGCGGGCCAAGACTCTCTTACAACTGTCGTTGGACAAATTGCGGAGCAACTTGCGTTGCTAAATCGAAATAGTCAACAATTGCCGGCGCAACCTGAGCAAAATCCATGAGGCACCACCGGGCACATCAACGCCGTTGTTGCAGTTACTACGAGAGGTGGGAAGGATACCACTCCCGTCATGATTCCTACCGATGAGCCCGTGGTGGAGATTGTAGAGCCAAGCGAGCCGGCCATTAAAGTTGAGAGAGAGAAAGAGCCGCAAAGGGAAGAAAAGTCTAGAGTGGAGCAATTGATTGAAGAGAGGCATTTTATGCCACCGATCCCTTTCCCTCAGAGGCTTGCTAGAGCAAAAATGGAGAAATGGCTAGCCAAGTTTCTCGAGTATTTGAGAGGGGTAAGCCTCAACATTCCTTTCCTCGACGCTATCGTGGAAATCCCGACATACGCCAAGTTCCTGAAAGATTTGATTACGGGAAGAAAGAGGAAGGAGAAAATCATGCTCGCCGAGGAGGGCTCTTGGTTCACCAAGAGAGAGAAGGAGCCCGCCAAATTCAAAGACCCAGGGAGTTTTCAAATTCCTTGCACCTTGGGCGGCGTCCCTCTACAAAAGGCGTTGGTGGACTTAGGGGCTAGTGTTAGCCTCATGCCTCTCTCTATGTTCCTAAGGCTAAATACCGGCACAAAATTGAAGCCTACCGACATGCGGATACAACTAGCTGATGGTCGGATCACAAGGCCGGTAGGGATCACAGAGGACATCCCGCTACAAGTCCCGGGGGCATATGTTTGCCATGTGACTTCGTGATCGTGGATGTTAAGGAGGAGGGAGACACGTCACTAATACTTGGACGCCCGTTCCTCGCCACCGCCGGTGTCATTGTCGACGTACGTGAAGGGACCCTAACATTGAATGTCGGTAACATCGAGGTGGAGCTTCATATTCCCAAAGCAATGAAACATATGCCTTATCATGAGGAGCTGGACTATATGGACCTCCTTGACGAGGATATTGAGGAGGTGATCCCACATTCGATCGGCGCTCTATTCAAGGAAGATTTTGAGGAAGGGCCGGATTTGAACCAAGAAGAAAAGATGGAGCATTCCCCCGACCTCTCCATGAAAATTGATGAAGGCGACGCTGATGTCGCGAGAATACGAGAGCTCTGCAAGCTCTCAAAATTGAAGTCTCCAAAGAAAGCTCCGCCGATACGGAAATCGGTGTCACTGGTGAAGCCGAGGACCGGAGCAAGCACTAGCTTGGGGGAGCCACCCCCAACACTACCCGAGACGAGAGATCACCGAGGGAGAACACGCCGCCGCAACATCCGAATCCAAGCGTTCTCCCCGGAAAATTTGACGGGTGCATCTCATATGCACCCAATATCCCGCATTGAATTGAAAATCAAAGGGGGTCGAGCTCAAGACCTTAAACAAGCGCTTGTCAGGAGGCAACCCGACGGTTATCGCTTTATTTTTACTTTTTCTTTATTTTTGTTTTAGAAATTATTAGTGTTTTGAGTCGTTTGCCCAAAAATTTCGTGATAACGGGTCCTATTTTTCCTTGACAGGAGAGGAGAACGAGGTACCTATCATTAGGAGGATGAACAAGGCGACGAGGAGCACTCCAGGAATGCGCTCGATGCTTAGGAGGAAGATGAAATCGACTGGAGGAAGAAAAACAGAGTTTAGAGCCCAAACGAAGCCAAACAGCAGAAAACAGGGTTCACTCGGCCGAGTATACTAGTCACTCGGCCGAGCACATAAGTTCGTCCGCCCGAGCGGCTCACGAACGAGGAAAGTCTGATGTACCCAACTCTCTGTTTCTTTTCATGATTTCAGTATTATTGCTACTCGGCCGAGTATATATATTCACTCGGCCGAGTAAAACTGATACGCTCCTACGGCGAGTCTTGCCGAGTAGCTTGAGCCACTCAGCCGAATGGACTTATTCCACTCGGCCGAGGATGGCAAGGCCACTCGGCTGAGTCATAAGCGGGGAGGAATTTTCCAAAAATTTCCATTGCATTCACTCGGCCGAGCGACTTAGTCACTCGGCCGAGTCGTAACTTTTTCGATAAAAGGGGGAGCGGGACGGCGCGGTTTTCGAAACGAAAAAAATTCCCAAACTCGCGTCCGATCGCATTCCCTCGCCCGCAGCTCCCCCCTCACTTGCCCGACCTCACTCGCCGCCGCCGCGCTCGGCCGACCACCACCGGCCGACGCCACCCCCGCCTCGCCCGAGTCACCGCCAGCGACCACCTCGCCGGCCGAGCTCCGGTACCCTATTTTTTTCCTATTTCTCCTCTTTTGCGTATTTTTCGACGATCCATGTGTTTAACGAGCCCCAAAACCAAATCAACTTCATTATCTCTCTATCATACCCCTAACCCCCCATACATTTTGAATATTACTCGCTGATATCTTCGTTTGATGTGCATGGTATATTGGGGAACTTAGGGGAGCCCAGGGGAGCTTCCGGGGATCGTTTTGGGCTACGTGGAGGCGTCGTCTTCGCACGCTTTCATTACTTTTCTCTCGCGGCGTGTCGCGGTATACTCTTTCCTTTATTTTACGCACGCCGCATTTTTCACGTTTTTGGTGAGCACCCGGGGCCCACATGCCGCCCCGAACACGACCACGGTCGAGGAGAGCTTCCGCCAAGCGAAAGCGGTCGGATGAGCCCGGCCCCTCCCACAAGGTGGAGGACTCTCCTCCGCCTACACCACCACACCCCGTTCACCCCACACAGCCTGCAGACCCCGCACACCCTGCACAGCCTGCAGAGCCCATTCACCCCGCACAGCCACTCCCTGCCGTCCCACAGCCACCACCACCGGCTCCACTTGTCGGGCCGCTGGGGATTACGTTCTGGGACGACGCACACCGCGTCGTTTTTGAGCGCATTTCCCAGCGCTCGATCGTACCCTCCAGGTTCGCACACCTTGCAGACCTAGGACACCTGGGGGTACTCGAGGGGATGCTCACGTTGTATGACAATGTGGGTTGGCGAGATTTCTTCCAGGTGTCGGCGGACACGTTCGTCCGTCCGACACTTTAGGTGCTTAGTTCTATCGCCCGGACCGACGAGGGATGCTCGTTTAGGTTCATGGACCGAGAGTGCCAGGTCACTCTTAGTATGATGAGAGCTTTCTTTTCGTGGCCCGATGTCCCCGGGGCCGACCGTGGTTATGCCCCCACTCACATCCCCCCACCTTCCTTCGATTCCGGCGCTTTCTGAGCCTGGATTACGGGTTTACCTGCCGCCTTCGACCCTAGTAGGGCCAAGGCCTCAGCCATCGTCCACCCTTGCCTCCGCATTGCTCAGCGCCTTATGGCGACTACCTTTTTGGTGAGATATGAGCCTGGGACGATGTCGACGTCGGAGCTTTATATGCTCTACGCGATGACGCGCCCCAGAGCTCTATCTAGGGAGGGCGACGAGTTGGTCCCCGTCGTCGTGATTGATATCACGAGCTGGTTTTTGGATCGCATCATCGTATCGATGGGCGCTCGCTCACCGATATGTTGCGGCGGTCTGATCACCCTGCTCGCCCTGATGACCAGCGAGGACTTTCCGGATGACCTGCGACGAGCTCCGGGCCCCACTTCACTGTCCATAGACGTCATGACCCGGATGAAGATGCTACGTCCGCACGGTCAGCGGCACTGGGTTTGGTTGCACAGCCCCTACGGTGCGGATTACATGATCCTTCCGAGCCCAGCTCGGACTCAGATAGCACCAGCACATGTGGACTGGCTTCCGGCGATGGATCTCCTGATACCCGCCGCCTACGTGCTTGAGGCCGAGGAGGCTGAGCAGGCTGAGCAGGCCCACGCTGCACATGCTGCACCCGCTGACCCCGCTGCTCCTGCCGACCCCGTGGCCCCTCAGCAGCCCGATATTTCTGCTGCTCCTGACACCTCTGTCCACACTTCTGCCGGTGTCGGGAGTACCCTCGCTGAGCCCACCTCCACTACCTCCACGCCCACCTCCACTACCACCACAGCTGGCCCTCTGTCCGTTGAGCCCGTTTCCTCCGCCCTACCCGAGCGCCCACCGACTATAGTTGAGAGCGGAGAGCCCTCTTTTGCTGCCGTCGTGGAGACCGTGGTTTCCACCTCTGTCTCCACCGCAGCCGTTTTTTCTGAGAGTGTCGTGGCGTCTGTCCACACGTCTGTGTCACCGACCTCTCTGGCCGCCTCGTTGCCACTTTTATACTCCACTTCCGTTGCTGCTGCCTCCACCTCATACCAGCCTGCGCCCCGGCCTCGCACTGAGGCCAGTCCCACTCTTGTGAGCACAGCACCTTTCCTCCACATGCCTGCTGAGCCTATCTACTACACCACCCGAGTCCGCCAGCCCCGTCCTGCACAGCACAGACAGGTGTGTCCCTCTGCACCACCTCCCCCCGACACTGTACTTCAGAGCATTCGTGTTCTCGAGGGGGCGGTGAGTGCCCTCAGAGGCGACCTTAGGACCATGTCTGCCACCGTCACCGCTATGGCCAGTCGCTTCGACCTACTTCCAGGCATTCACTATTGCCTCACTCAGATTCTCGAGCGGCTCCCTCGCGTACCCACACCCACTCAGCAGACTGTTCCCCAGCCACCACCTCCTCTTCCTCCTCCTCAGGACGGAGACGGCGCAGCCCCACCCTCTTAGGCACCCTTGATGCCATTGATCCTTTTTGCCGTCGTGCTGCCCGTCTCTGCTGGGTCCTGATGATTTTTGCCCACCCCCCCTCCCCTCACTGTTTTTGGGTCCGCATTTTGTTCATATATTTCTATATCATTTTTGGGAGAGAGGGAGAGTTTTTGGTGTCACACTTTTTATATCTGATTCACTCCACATCTGCATGCATCATGTCCGCATCATATTTTCCATTTCGTTATTTTTATTTTCTTTTTCCTCATGCATGCATCCTCACCTACCCCTCACTTTACACGTCTCTCGGTGTGCCACACTTCGCACATTGAGGACACTGTGCACTTTAGCTTGGGGGAGTGAGTTCTCACGTTCTTTTCGATTTACCACCTTTATTTTTAGTTTTTTCACGCCATTTTCCGCATTTGCACTCACTTTCATCACTTTTTCTTTTCTTTTACCATGCATCACGTTTTTCTTATTTTCTTTGTGTGCTGCATTGTAATTAGTTTTATTTTCCATCTTTATCTTTATTTCTTTTTCATCTCATGCTAGAGATGACTTTTCTGTGATGATGATGACGTGGAGTTAGCTTTCTCTATATGCATGCTATATTTGTCATGTCTTAGATTTTATTTCTGATATCATATGCTGCGATTTGCCTTGCATTTAGAGATAGTAACCCACACTTTTTCCGCATGAAAATGGATGAAATTTTATTATTAGCTGAATCTGAATATTCATATGTATGCTATCGCAGAAAACACACCAAGATTCACGCATTGGATGCTTATATCTGGAGTACCGTTTACCTTTCCTATATCACTTCTATCTGCTTGATTAGTACATTTCACTTCAGGATGATTGAATGATGTTAGCTATGATAAATCTGGATTAGTTAGCTTTTTTGTGATCGAAACTGAGTAGATTAGATTACCCTGCTGAAGTTGTCGTGCACGTCCTATAGAGTGAACTGAGAGACATATTTATTTCTTTCTCCACATATCTTGAACATCAATTCTCTATTTTAAAATCATTGGTGAATCTCCCCTTAGCGATTCTAATATATGGCATTTCCCCCGCTATTAATTCCTAGCTCCAAATTTCCCAAAACCAAAGAAAGAAAAAGAAAAATTCTTGTATATCCTTATTTCTCTTTGATTTGGGATCATTGTGTATATATGCTATTAAAAAAGAGAGAAAAAGAAAAGAAAAAGAAAAGAAAAGAGAAAAGAATCTCAATAAACGATCCCATCTCATGTTCTCTCTCTTTCTTCCCTCTTTTTGTTTTTATTTTTTATTACTTTTTGTAACGACCTGTTTTCCTAGTCGTGTTTGACTGTTGGGTGCGAATGTTTTACTTTGTTGATTCAGTCATTTTCGTCCGAGTGGATTTTTCGTCCGTGCGTCGACGTGAGCGCGTCATTGTTCTCAGTTTTACCGTAGCGTAATTTTTAATCTGTTAAATGGTAATTGCTTTTAAATTAAAAATTAAAATCCCTAATTATCTTTAACTAAAGAGTTAATTACTAATTAACTATTCGCTACTAAATGATTTAATCACTTTTAACTAAAAGTTAAATTCTAATTAACTTATTATTTTTTTTACTAATTTATTTTTTACTAAATTACTTTTCCTAAACTACCATTACCATGTTACTTTACCCTAAACCTAACCCTACCCAATTAAATCCCCACCGAAATGTTGGTGAGATCCAACATCCCTTCACTCTCCACCCACAGCCAGCTCACCCCACAAACAACCACCACCTTCATTCTCCTCCCCCACAACCAGCTCTCTCCCTTTGAATTTGTCTCCCCCTTCACAGCTCGTATTTCAACAGCAGCAAGGAACGCTGCCAACAACAAAACTTCATCTTCCTGTAAACTTTTCTCTTCCCCTGCGAACCAACTTCCCAAACCAGGATCAAATAATCTCCATCAACCCAAACATCAGATTCATCTACCCCTCCTTCAACCAAACAACAAATCAAACCACATCAAACCCAACACCAAATTTTAGCCCCAAAACAAACGAATCACCAAATTCTCAACACCAAATTATTCTCAAGATCAATACCCCAAATCAGATTTCCAAACATTTCAGCCCCAAACATCAAGCCACATTCCGATTTTTTTGAAAATCAGAATTCAATAAACAGGATGAAGAAATAACCAACTTCAGATTCTTAAAACCCAAATCCAACCAATTTCAGAAATTGAGCCCCATCCTCGATCACCCGCCTTCGAAGCCGCCCGGATCCGTACCGCCGCCTCGGGAAGCCGTGCCCGAGTCCGATCCACAAGCCCGAACAGCCCCAGGGACGCCGCCCGACCTCGGATCCGCCCTACCGCCGCCTCCGGGAAGTCACCGCCGTCGATTGCAACGCGCCGCCCGTGGAACCGCCGCCCAGACTCCGCCGTACGCCGTACCGCGCCCTGGGCCTTGCCGCCGCGCTCCGCCGCCCGGAGACCGTCGAACCGCCGCGCCGAGGAGCCGTCGCGCGCCGTGCACCCGCCGGAGACTGCCGGAGTCGCCCATCTCCTCACTCCGGTGCGTGAACCCCCGGTGCGTGACTTCCCTTGGCTGCCTGCAAACTTGAACTGAGAGCACAAAAAAAGGGAAACAATGAAGAGAGAGTGAGGGAACAGCCTTATTAATGAGAAAGGGAGAGAGAGAGAATTAGAAATAGAAATGAAGAGAACTTAATGAATTGGGAGGGGCTCCAGGTGGCAACGTGTCTTTCCTTGAGTATTATTTTTGAGAGAACATAATGAATGCATGAACTTCTAGAAAATTAAAATAATAAAAAAAACATAACGTTTTCTTTGGTTGCAGAGTAAGAGAGGTGACAGAGTGTTAATATAGAAAGAATATTAGAGATAGGGATAATAATATAAGTTATAGGTGTAAGAATTGGTGGTAGTAGGCAGACCCATTTAACGTAGTGTTAACCATATCATTAACTTAGAGTAAGATTGGAATTATTGGTGTTGTGTTAATTAACTAGTTAGTGTTGTTAATTTCAGCCAGTTAGTATTGTTAAATAATGTTAGGGTAATATTAGAAATTTGAATAAAATAAGGCTTACCATATTAGTATAAGATAGATATAACATAATAATAACATTACGCTAGCCGTAGAACCGCACAAAATTAGGCAACCCAATTCGGGTGTTATTTTAATATTGCGCGTATTTCGCAAAATTTCTAATTCAGGGATTTTTTTAACTAAAACAGTGAACCACTACCACCGTAACGAAGTAATCGTCGAGACGAACCCAACGGCACCAAAATCACCGAAAACAGGCAAGTATGCAATTTATAGTGAATTTGTGAATGTTAACGCTCTTTAGTTTTCTGCATGCAAAGTTCCATAACTCAGTTTACATGTCGTACTTGTTAAATCTCACACCCAGTACTTCTGTTAAATTGTTGTAAATATTGCTCGATATTCTTGTAACCATGGAAATTATTGCGTAGAGATAAATGGTCATATTATTTAATTGCTGCATGTCTCAAAATGACTAACAAGAGAGTGACATCGTGAAATCGTGCGTCTCGAAGGCGAAATCGTGACTTTCGTGATGTCATGTGAGTTGACTAGGCTGGCTCGTGTTCCAGCACAAATCTTGGGGTGGGGTTAGGGTTGTGCGGCCACTAGGCGTATGACGGGGTACTCTCTTCAAGGGCACCACCCGTATGCGGTGGGTTAGCGCCAAACACGATAAGCCCCCGTGTGAAGAACGACCCACTCATCACGTCCTACCGGCGAGAACCCTATTATAGACGTGTGATACTAACTTGAAACTTGCAAAGTGAAATTGTTACCGCAGTGAAATTGTTATCTCGGTGACATTGACATGCTTTACTTTACTTGTCAGATTTTCTAGAACTGCATGATAGGATGTATTTACTTTAAAATCAGCATGCTTAAACTTTCTTTGCTATCTCGTTTAATTCATAATTGCTTCTTAAATTCAGTGTAAATTTGTATATCTTGCCTTGGGTTCTAATCTCTACTTGCAGACCCTTGCTGACATACATTCATGTTTTTGGATGTATGTCGGATCCCGAGCTTTAGCACCAGGAGGACTAGTTGAGATAGTTGAACCAGTAGGCCAAGGATCGTTGACTAGTGAACCGTCATTGTAATTCACTCATTTGTTGTACGGGTCATAAGACCCTCTCTTTCCTATTTCTGCATTGTTGTAATTCCTTTGAGATGTCTGAGATTGTAATAAAGTTCTTTTTATCTGTGTTGTTTTGAGTAATGCAAAGCAAGAACCTGCAGTCTTCACACAGACGCTTATTGTGTAAGTCAAGGAGGGAAGAAAAGCAAAAGTACCTCCTCCTTACTTGCACAAGCGGGCCCGTTCGCTTCCTCGCTCCCAAGCCTAATGGGAAGCGGGGCGTGACACTTTTGGAGCCTCATAAAAATGGGGATGTAAATATTGTTTTTTTATGCCACCACGCTTATAGATAAGCTTAGGGGAGGGAATCCAATGATGTGTGAGAGAGTGACTACTTGACGGTGCACGACAACCTAGGCTAAGTAATATTCTATACTCGGTGAGATCGTTTTAGCTTCACGAAATCCAGAAATCTATGCCTAGCACTCATTTCATGAAATCCACACTTTTCTATTCTTTCTATTCTATTGCGTGATATTCTTATACTCCTCTTAGAAAGCGTTCAATTGAAAAGTGTGTGATCTGCGATATTGTATACCGCTTTAAATGATTCAGACGATGTTAATTCTGAAATCATTCTGTTTTTCATGCTATATCAATATTCTTGGGTTTTCTATTTCTATTTGCACCATTATACTATGATATCGAAATAAAATTCTTTGACATGTGTTTTACGTTCGGTGCATGCTATATGAGTAAGCAAAACCCACGTCCTGAGAAAAATGATCTAGCAGCTTCCCTCTTCGTTTCTTCTTTCTTCTTCGTTTTTCGTTTTTCGTTTTTCGTCGTTTTCGTTTTCTAAATCCACCGGGTTCACCTTTTACTTATCTTCCTCGAGGACGAGTAAGAGGTAAGCTTGGGGGATTTTGATCACTCCATATTTTACACCTTTTTTCCGCATGATTACATGCCATTTAGATCGCTCAAATCACGCTTTTCGCGATTTATCGACAATATTGCGATACTTTTCACGATTTGTTGTTTTTGTCGTATTTCAGGAGATTTGGAGCGATTTGGAGTGATCCTGAGATACACCTACTCCAGAGTGTCACCGATGACTTCCCCGAGGGGTATTTTGCTATTGGAGAGGAGCGGAAGAAGAAAGAACGTCGTAGGAGCGACGAGGAGGCAAAAACAATCAGAATGGGCATTTTTGGTGTCTCACTCGGCCGAGTGAAGGAGTCACTCGGCCGACCAGCGAGACCCCGCTCGGCCGACCAGATCGGACACGCTTCATGTGTGCACTCGGCCGAGCATCAGAAGCCACATCGGCCGAGTGACGAAACTCCGTCCGCCCGAGTGGCACTCAGACGACGCCCATCAAAAAGAGCCAACTTACTGTTTTTCGTCTGCATGAGCATCAGAAGACCCACTCGGCCGAGTGGAAATTACCGACCGCCCGAGTGAATAGAAGCCATCGGCCGAGTGACGACAACTCACTCGGTCGAGCGACGCCCGAAGTGAAGACCCCCAAGACCCCAGACTTACTGGAAATTCTCAGGGTTTGTCACTCGGCCGAGCGACTTTTGTCACTCGGCCGAGTGAGCCGCGCTGCCTGTAGCGTAAATTGCGATTTTCAGGCTGCGCAGGGGCATTTTGGTCACGGATTTTTGGGCAGTTTTGGGGGGTATTTAACCCCAGTTTTTAACCTAGGTTAGAGAGCTTTTTCCTTTGCTTTTTTGCAGCTTTTTAGATTAAACTTTTTAGCTTTTGATTCTTGTGATTGGAGAGGAGAGGAAAGTTTATTTTTGTTGGATTCTTGGAGAACTCTATTGGTTTGTCTCCCTCTCCATTAAAAATCTCATTTTTATTGCTTATTTGAATATTGCCATGAATTCTATTGTTATTTCAATTGTTTATTCTTGCATTTGTGATATGAATTGTGAGTAGTCCTAACGTCTTGGGGCGTGGCGATGAACCCTACGAGCCCAATTTCCGATTTGTGATGATTTGGTAGAAATATTGCTAGAATTGCTATTAGGGTTAGTTTGGGATCGATATATTACAGATAGCTAGGTGTTCATATCGATTGGGATTTGCAAGAGATTGGATCCCAATTCGATAGGAAACCCTAGAAAACCCGAATTGGGTTGAAATTGAGTTTCCGTAATATCGGTTTGCAAGAGATTGGACCGATACTAGGGTTCTCGGTTGCAATTCCATACCGATACCCGTTTGCAAGAGATTGGATGGGTAGGAACTATCCCAACCTAGGTCGTGGCCCGAGTTTGCACGAGAGTGGGCTCGAGACGCGATTGAACGATGATGTTGATCCTAATGCTAGCTTGCCTAGGCTAGGGTTTGCAAGAGATTGGACCCAAACCTAGGATAGCTATAGACCGGCAACAGCGCGAGAGCGTGAGCTAGGTTTTACATTCAGTTGCAACTAGTTCATCCGAAATTCTACCCTAGCAATTGTGATACCAATGAATCACATTGACGAGATACGGTGAGTAGCGGGGATTCCCCATTCCCTAGGCGTCTTTATTTGATTTTATATCTCCATACTTTGTCTGACGATTGTGACAGGATCGCCAAAAGGCAAATTCCTTCTTTTCTGTTCCTATAGCCAGGTTGTTCGGAGCAGGCACTGTCATTCGTCCTCCCTGTGTTCAATAACCCGCTCGCCTCTACACCGTGCGCTTGCGGTAAAAATACACGGTCGCCCTTTTCGGTTACATTCAGGAGCGATCAAGGGGACGCGCGGATCTTCGCGTCGGCTAGCCAAGGGGTGGCCTCGGCAGAGCGACTATCTTCTAGTGGTGGAGACGAACGGGCTCAGGGACGAGGGCGCTCGGCTCCGACTGTGATGACGCTGAGGGGTAGCCTCGGCGCCGCAGGATCTCCTGGACCTGAATGGATGAAAGAGCTCGTCAGGGGGGTCGGACCTTGGTTCCGACCGAATCCCCTCCGATGCCAAAGTCAGATCTAGTCTGAGGGATGCTCGGTGGGATCGGGCTCGGCTCACGGAGAGACCAAGCCCAAATCCTCGAGCTAAGCTATGGAGGAGAAATAGGTAAAGGTGGAAGAAGGTGTAAGATGGAGTTTGTGATACCTCCGTTGTAGATCCTGAAGATCCGGCCCCTTCTGGATGACGCTATACCCCCTCCTCATATAGGCCGATCCCCCTAATAATGTGCCATGATGTGACATCATGGCCAACATTCATGGGGACGTGCAAATGGGGAAGTGTTGACCCCCACTAATGGCGTTCATTTGATGAGGGAATGATTGTCTTGAGTATCGCCATGATGACTGGAGTTAAGGCCATTAAGTCGGGCCATGATAACTGGGAGTTAAGGCCATTATAGGCGAGAATGATGGCATTCGGCGGTTGCCATGTTTGGTGAACGCTTCCTTGATTTGGGCCCCGATTTCCTCCACTATGGAAGTGGGCAGCCTCTTGGGCCTTCGACTTGGGTTGAGAAGCGTGGCCCGCCCGTAAGATCATTGGGCCGGGGACCCAAGGCTGCAGTAGGCTGGTTGACTGGTCGTAGTTGACTTGGCTCCTCCGGGCCCGATCAAAATAGTCGTAACAAGTCTAATTAAACAATTACATAAAATTGGATTAGTGTCGGACCATCTTGCAACTGGAAGAGATGGATCTTCCAGCAAATTTGAGCTGTTGGCAGTTGAGCCTGCATTTTAGACACATAACATTCAAACTTTCAATCAGATATGATGCTACAGATTAGGACATATCAGTTGGACAGTTGTTTAAACATGACACATAGACATGGCACGATGTGCGGCACTTAGATATGATGGTTGGACAAGCACTTGGCTATACCCCTTCATATACAGAATTATGCTTACTCAGATATGCACCTTCGCAAGTGCTTGATATGGGGTCAGGGGCAACACCCCTTTGGCCGATCAATTGAAGAGCGCAATGGGGTCAACGGCCTACTAGTTTTCCTAATTGGCTGAGTGTCATTAAGAGGAGTAATGATGTCCGGTTCTATCTCTTCATCTTGTATAGTTTGTGTTTCTGGAACTTCTTTCAATTCTATGTCTTTGCATCTCTTCATCAAAGACCCATTCTCTAAAACGATGGCATGTTGAGCAATAAAAACATTTTGTTCCTCATGTTGGTAGACGATATTTTTGAGAATTCTTTAGATATCCCACAAACTTACACATCATGTATCGTGCCTTTAGCTTATCTAGATTATGCATTTTCACGAATGCAATGCAATCACATATCTTAACAAATTTAAGATTGGTTTTCTGTCTTTCCATATCTCATATAGAGTGATAGGCACGGCTTTAAACGGAACCATATTTAGTACGCATACTGTTATTTCTAGGGCATATCCCCAGAAGAAGAGAGGAAGCTCAACGTTACTCATAATTGATTGCATCATATGTACTAGGTGTGATTTCTTCTCTTTGACACACCATTATTCTGTGTTGTGTAAGGAGGAGTAATCTGAGAGAGAATCTTATTCTCTTTTAAGTATAAAAAGAATGCTAGACTTAAGTATTCACTCCTCGATCAGATCAAAGAATTTAAATACTTTTTATTTGGTTCTATACTTCATTCTTATACTCTTGAACTTTGCAAAGGCCTTAGACTTGTGTTTCATCAAGAATATGTATCTATGCCTTGAGAGGTCACCAGTAAAAGTGATGAAGTAAAAATATCTTCCTTTAGCTTCTGTAGACATTAGACTGCAAAAATCAGTATACACGAGTCTGAAGAGTTCATTAACTCTTTCCCCTTGTCTAACACAGGGTGTTTTGGTCATTTTGTCTTTGAGACAAGACTTGCAAGTTGCAAATGATTCATAATCAAAAGAGTTCAAGATCTTTCCTTATGCAACTTCATGGGTCACTTCTCACCAATATGGTCTAGTCTACAATGTGACAAGTAGTATTTACTTTCATTTGGAGTCTTTCTTTGATTCACGTTATGAATATTAAATATTGTGCGCGTATTCAAAACATATATGACATTATGCATTGTACCAAAACCAAGAAATTTGTCTTTTATTGAAAATGTTCATAACATTGTCTTTAAATATAAAATATTATCCATCCTTATCAAATAAAGAAATAGAAATAATGTTACATATCATGCTTGGTACATAGTGGTAATTTCATAAAATCAAAATTTTTCTGCTTGGCAATCCGACATGAAATTCTCATATAAATACGGCATCAACACTTGTTCCGGTCCCTACTTGTAGAGTCATATCACAGTCCCTTAACCCCCTCCTTTTTCTTAGCCCCTGTAGATAATTACATATGTGTGAACAAGTTTCGGTATCCAATAACCAGGTGGTAGTAGAAATAAAGAATATGTTTTTGAACGACATACACACCTAAAGAAGAGGCATCACAATGCCCCTTCGTCTTTAAGGACTCCAAGTAGTCCTTGCAATTCATCTTCTAGTGGTCTGGTTTATGACAATGGAAGTATTCAACTTTTGTAGCATTTCTTTCTTCGCTTTCACCTTAATGACGTCACACTTAGGCTCAATAGCCTTCATCTTTCCCTTGACATGAGCTTTGGGATAAGAAGAGGATCTAGAAAGTATAACCAGTGTCTTCTTCTTTGTAAGGGAGCTCTCAGCTTGCCTCAACATATTAAGAAGCTCTAAAAGTAAATATTCAATTTGTTTATAGTGAAATTCAATATGAATGAGAGAAGGTGTTATGAAGAGATAAAAGATTTATATCTACATATAATTCATTGTCGTGGTTTGGAGTTCCAGGTAACATTTTCAAATGAAACAATTTCTTTGAAATCTCGAATCTTGCAATTCTTGATTTCTCTTCATATAACTTTTTTACATGAAGAAATGTGGAACGAACATCCATGTTGTTATTCCTCCTTTACAACCCATTGCTTATAGAGGCCAATACGAGGCACTTGGTAGTGACATAGTCTGGAGTTTAGGATTTTTAGCAGTTGGGCCATTAGGAGGGGTTTTATCCAAGATGTATGCTAGCTTGTCATAAGTCAATGCAATCTTTATGTTTCTTAGCCAATTCATATAATACAGTCCAGTGAGTTTGTTCTTTTTAAGGATATGCTTAAGGCCAGACATGATATTGCAAAATGATTTGAAAGAGTTACAATAATGAAAGCATATGTTCATAAATAATTAGATTATATTTTATCTCATTATTTCTACAACTACATTTTTGAATATCTTCAACCTAAAAAAGATAAATAAAAATTATTAATATAATTTTACAGTGAGAATTGTGATCCAACTATCATGAGAATGGTAACCTTGAACGACATCAACAAGTTATTTTTTATATAGTTCTTAGGATCCTAAAAATCCAACTGTGATTAAGAATTTGAATTAAGGTCCAACTCTATTCCTAAACATGTAAGATAAAAGAAAGCTTCTTCATGAGCTCTTTTAATCACTTTTAGATTCTAGATTTGAGTCTAACACTTATCTAAAAACTAGATTGGATTAAAAGAAAAAACTTCTTGAAAGCCATCAACTCTTGATATTTCTAATATGAGTCAAACTCTAACTTTTGGGTTGGTTGTCGGCTTGACTATTGGGTCAAACTCTAACCCAAAACCTGACCTAAGAAAACGCAGACCCAACTAGCTATCGTGCAACGCTGGACGATGGCAGTGGGCCATCGCCAGTGGCTACTAGCTGTTGGCCAGCCAACCATCGGTCATCAGCCGATGATCCATCCTCCGGCTATGATGCTTTATCACCAGCAAAGTCATGGATGTTGTTTTTATAAAGATTTTTTTCGCTTTCCTTTTGTGATTAGAAATTCGTAACTATTTACAAATTTTCTTATTCATGTTCATAACGTCTTGCAAAATGCTCCTCTCTATTAAACATGTCGATCTCTGCTCCTTATGATCGATTACTCCCATTCATAACATCTTGCATCGAGCACATTTCTCTCAAATAAGTAGATCACAACTTTTTGTGATTGACTTCACATATCTCATATATATTAAATGGTGTTCTTCAATTTTCGTAAGGAGCTATCATTGTTGTGAGACTCCAAAAGCTTCATTCCTACTTCGACAGTAACTTGATCATACTGTATGATCATGCCATACATATGACAACGACGCTAACTGTATAAGAAGACCACATAATTTGGAATCGTCATAATCTGGTTGGTGTGAGACTGGATTCTCCTTCATACCAAACTGGGTTTGCCAGTGATAATTATCATGCAGTCCATCCTTCCATCATAACTATGTTGTTGACGGGCGTTTATATTTTATATATTCATGCACGTCTTCTCCGTAATTTCCCGTCGTTTTTCGTTGTTTCGAATCCGTTCCTTTGTGTTTTTAGTTCCTTTTTTACTTTCGTTGTGTTTGTGTGCTTTTGTAAAATATTGCTAGCACAGGGGACATACAAGGCCAACATCATGAGTCCCCGGAGCAACGGGAGGTGTCGCACGAGACCCTGAGAGCCAATCGTCAAGATAAACCATGTATCAGCTCTCAACCGATCGGGTAGACAGATCCATCCGATCTGTTCATGCGGTCGTATCAGTCCTGAAAAAGACGCAACTCCATCCGATCGGTTCAGTGATCGGGTGGATGTGACACAGAACTGTTTTGAGAGCCAAAGTTCACCCGATCGGTTGACTTGTCAACCGATCGGGTCACCTGTAGCTGCTGCTTCCCATGCTCGAGAATTTGAAGACTTACCCGATCGGTTCAGCGATTGGGTGAGATTCATCAGAAGCTGAAGACCAAATTTCTCGTCGTTTCACCCGATCAGGTGAAGTCTCATCCGATCGAGTGGACGTCTATTTTTGTCTTTTAGTGGAAATATTCCCTGGCATCTTGCCAAATTGTATAAATAGAGCTAGGTTTTCCCAGAAACGGAATCCCCAATTTTAAGTTGTTTTTAGGGATTTTTGGCTGCTTTGAATTAAACTCTATTTGTAAGTTCTTTGATCGCTCTTATATTTTAATATTGTGTTTCTACTTCTATTTGCTAGGGTAATCTATTACATGATTTACATTCTTATGGCTATAATCTGTTTTATTGCATTTCGTGCCATGAATAGTGAGTAGTTCTTCAATCTGGGACATTGGTGGAAGCCCCTTTGCGGGTTCTCCCTAGAACGGCCTTAGGATTAGGGATCCGATAGGATATAGGGATATAGATGGTTACGCGGGGGCGTTTCATTGTCATCGGCGGGAGAAAGACTGCCTTTGACCGTCGGGCCATGGGGAAATAAAACGGGAGTTTGATTCTCTAGCCACAGCTCACCCCCTAGCGTAGACATTGATTCCTCGCGCATGGGAACGGCTTGGATGAAATGTCGGGAGCAATCGTTGCGAGCTCAGTGCTCCCAGAGTCGGACGGTGTTGGACATGGGAATGCCCACCGCCCGAACCCGGGGTCGACCTAGCATATCATCCTGCGCATCGACCGAAATATTGGGCCCATGGAATGCTAGGTACCACTATTAGAGGCAACGTCTCACCGCTAAACCCTAAAATCTGATCACATTCATATCCTTCGGTCGTGATAGTGAGAACTCATGATAGGGCGAAAGCCAAAGTCCTAGGTTACTTTTCTATCTCTTACACCTTTTTCATTAGTTTACTATCGTGACATCCAACAAGATAATAGGCTAGCTCACCCACCGGGTGATCCGGTTCCTGATTGTTCATGAGCACAACACACGCCTCCCCGTGATCGACCCCTAAGCCATACTTCGACACCATGCGCTTACGGTTTACAAATTCTAATCCTAGTATCCCCGTCCCGATTTGAGTACCAAACGGACGGGCAGTCAAGCTTTATGGCGCCGTTGCCGGGGAGGCAACGTGCTTGTTACATTTAGGACCTTGTTATCCTTGAGACTAGCTCACATCCTTACCCCGTGATCATTTTCACATTCTACACTTTCGTTTTTATTTTTGTTTTTTGTTTTTTGCTTTTTATTTTTTATTTTTTGGTATCATACCATACGTGCTTCACTGTATATCTTGATTTTTCATGCGCAGGAACTCGAGGAGTCTTGACGACTTATTTTCTTTGGATCCCGAGATCAATGCCACCATGAGGCGTTTGAACGCAGAAAGAAGAAGAAGAGAAGAATTTGCCGCCATGGCAGGAAATATCACTCCTTCAAAGTCTTTGCTCGAATACTCGATGCCTTCTATTGGGTCTACATCTAACATTCAACCTCTGGCCATTACGACCGCAAACTTTGAGCTGAAGCCATCACTTGTGGCTTGGATCCAACAAGACCAATTTTCTGGAGCTCCCATGGAGAATCCGATCAAGCACTTGGACTCTTTTTTAGAGAAGTGTGAGACGTTCAAGATCAATGGCGTATCAACCGAGGCTATTCGGTTAAGATTATTCTCGTTCTCTCTATGGGATAAAGCAAAGCAATGGCTGAGGGGGAAAGACCCCAACACGTTCACAACCTGGGAGCGGCTTTCGAACGCATTCCTAAACAAGTTCTTTCCTCCGGTGAAGACGATGAAGCTAAGAAGCAAGATCTCCTCTTTCTCCCAGGCTAACCATAAGTCGCTACATGAAGCGTGGGTGAGGTACAAGGAAATGCAGAGAAAATGTCCTCACCACGAGCTCCCCCGTTGGCAGATCATCAACCTATTTTATAATGGACTGAGGGACGATTTGAAGTCCTCTATGGATGCTGCAGCTGGTGGATCTTTCATGTCAAGAAATGAAGTGGATGCCGGAACTATCTTGGAGAACATGGCATCCAACAATGAGAGGTGGAGTGATGAGCATGCTACACCAAAAGCTGGTGGAATGCATTGTAATGCCCTGTGTAGCTACTGCACAAGTACTAGAAGGGGGTGAATAGTACTTTAAAATAATCAAGAGAGTTATTCCTAATTATTGTGCAAAACACAAACAACAAAGCGGAATAACTACAATCAACAAGAATCAAACAACGCAAACAATACGATATAACGGGTTCGGATCCACCCAAGTCTCCCCGACTTGTTCCCGGTGATCCTACGTCCCAACCACCCGGATCCCCTCCGGATACTTGAGTTAGAAACCACTAACCCAAGATTTCCTTAAGCCCACTTGCGGAAACCCCACAAGTGCAATCGACCTACAATCGATATCCGTGTATCCCACAACCCGGGAACACGCAAAACCTTAATCCCACAACCTGGGACTAAGCAAACTCTCACAAACCGAGAGTAACAACTTGCAAAAGTAAAGTAAATGAAATAATGAAACACTTACCATAAAATCATATGCCTTGAGTAAACTTACCAAATTAGGGCAAGAATGGATTTTGAGGAAGAAGAAGGCACCAAACCCTAGCTCCACCAAGATAATCAGCGATAGGTGGCTAGGGAGAGATTGGTGACTTGGATTCAAAGCCCTTGGCTTGAATGGCTCACAATCAATGAATCTCTCTTGAGGAATAAGAGTGAGGGAGAGATTCTAGTGAGAAGAAAAAGCTTTAGAATGGAGTTGATTTGCTTCTCTTTGATTTCTCTAAATCCCAAAATATGCAGCCTTGAATACAAGGAAAGAACCCCTCCAAGTATATATAGGATAGAGGAAAGAGAGAGGAAAAATCGTGGCATTTAATGCTCCAACGGCTCTATTCTGAAGAAAACTAGTCGGTCAAAGAAGGATCACTGACCGACTAGTTTATCAACTAGTCGGTCGGTGATTCAACATGAACCGACTAAGAGGATGACAGCCAATAAAGATAGTTCAGGAGAACTAGAACTAGTCGGTCTAAGAAGCCTTGCCAACCGACTAGTTTCACAACTAGTCGGTCGGTGAGTGTTCTTTGACCGACTAAGAGTTGAAACATGATAGGCTGAAATCAAGCAGCACTAGTCGGTCTGAGAACAAATTCCAACCGACTAGTTTCTCAACTAGTCGATCGAAGATTTTTCTTTGACCGACTAATGATAAACAGTAGCTCAGGCTGTGAAATGAAAGACATAACTAGTCGGTCTAAGAAGGATTCCTAACCGACTAGTTTGGCAACTAGTCGGTCGGTGAACCTTCTTGGACCGACTAACTGTAAACAGTAAGTGAGCTGAAATTTGAAAAGGCATTCTAGTCGGTTCATGAAGGATTGTCGACCAACTAGATTGCCATCAAATCAGTTGGTTCTCCTTCTTGAACCAACTAACATGCACAAGAAGCCGCGATGAGAAGCGTAAGGCTTCGGGAAAGATTCTATGGGCTTCTATGATAATCCTAGCTCTAATAATGTATGACCTACTCAAGGCTTAACATTCTACGGGAAGAAACTAGAAGACTATAAAATAAACCTTGATGAACCGTCTTCAAAAGCTTCAATCCGAATCTCTTGACTTCAATAAAGGTCCTTGAGCTTCAACGAAGCTTCAAGCATACGATCACGCGCTTTGAGAAGTCTTGAGACGTCTCTTTTGATATACGTAGACTTTTGGCGACGATTTCCATAACTGGGCTCACACAGTGTTAGTTCACGATATTTATGTTTGCTCATCATCAAAACCAAATCCGGAGAATCAATACTCAACATTCTCCCCCTTTTTGGTGATGACAAACCAACATAAATAATAATCAATAATAATAATTCAAATGAATTTTATTTACTCCCCCTGCATTGATGACACGTTAGTTCCGCATTCAATAATGATCACACGCATCAAGCAGACGAGGAAAGTATAAAATGTGAACTCAAATATCGAAATTTAGGATTCTAAATCCATTTTTATATCTTGACTCCCCCTGAATCTAACATATCAAATTAGATTCACGGTAAAATGCTTTGAATTATCATTAAGCACATCGTCATTATTAATTCTCTCCCCCTTTGGCATTAGCAAAAAGAGCAGGAGAAGATCAACGATAATGGCTAAAAATAAAAGCACGAGAGTCTAAGAACATGACCATGGTCCAAATGACACCAATGGAAAATACCAAATGTAAAACACCAAAGAAAATCAAGGCGTGCCAATGAGACCATAGTCGAAAATCGAAAAACGAAATCATCACAACTCAAATCAATGTCACTTATTGAGTTATGGAACATAGTCTCCAATATCAACATTCTTGGTTAATTAAGTGCATGGAAAACAATTCTATGTTTTCATAAAAGTAAATCTATTTAACCAAAATAATCGTCGAGCGACGAAGTCAATATCAGAGACATAAATCCAATGTGCACACGAAACGAATGGCAACATGATGCACACATCATACAAAATTGTTATGCCAAAAATAGAGATAGAAACTTCATACAACATATGGCATACACAATTCTAATACTAGCATGCATTCCAAAATAGATACTCACTAAATGAGTCAATAATAAGCATGGAATGCCATGAGCATAAGAAAGATAAGTACATAATCATAAGCTCAAAACTAGCATCAAGATATGCATGAGATAGTCTAAAAACATAAAGAAACATCTACATGCATTCTACACACATGGATACCAATGTAAATAGTCTACCAATGTATGCAATCAACACACAAGGATACCAAATGTATATCAACTGTAAGAATATACTTACAACATTAAGCTCCCCCTACTTTGGTGCATCACTTAAGCACCATCAACTCCATTAGGATGAAAATCCTTGCAAATCAAGAAGTTGATAGGATTGGTATCCCATGGTGGATTGAACCTAGAAAACATAATATGGAGCTAAATTTGGATTTGTTGCTCCGTTTCTTTTTCTTGA
This sequence comes from Scilla litardierei, assembly GCA_030789695.1. NCBI lineage: Eukaryota > Viridiplantae > Streptophyta > Magnoliopsida > Asparagales > Asparagaceae > Scilla > Scilla litardierei. Next base: position 81,673,611 of record CM061137.1, read on the forward strand.
GTACCTAAAGATAGAAATATCATTCCATGGTACCCAAGGACATTGGGTCCTAAGAGATTAGACCTTTGGAAGCCAAGTCCAATTGGACTTAGACTTCCCAACGAAATCATCATTATGCACAACATTCATAAAATACGAATTAATATACGCTTGTTTTTCATGCATGCTAGTGTCCTTCGGGCCCCCAAATAGTGAATGTCTTGGGAGCCCTAGTCCTATTGGGAGCATGCACATGTTGTTGATTTCTACGTGATGCATGTCGTGGATAGGCATATGCATGACGTGGATAAGCATATGGCACATGATGAAATGGTGCATGATGAAAATTGTTCATATGATAGTGTGGATGAACATATGCATGTGGAGGAACACGTGCATGAGTGTGTCTCACATGGTGTGCACGTGCTCGTGGATGTGGAGCATAGAAATCATCATACGTGCGAACATGTGGAGTAGGAGGTGTGTTCCTACGTGGCATGGTATACATGAAAGCATGACCCTTCTTTGGAGGTCCACCCAAAGTGGGTTTCTTTCCAAATGAGGGTGTGTACCTAGCGGAAGCACCATTGGTAGATGAACTACCCATGAAGTGTTTACTCCCACTAGTTGAGGCTTCAGAAGATGGCCTAACAAAGGTCGTGACCGATTTGGATGAGTCTCCCATCTTACACCCCAAGTCAATGTGATGATTGGCCGGAAGTAAGTCATTTAGGATATTATCCAAATGGCCCTTACCTTTATTGAATTCATGAATTCGGCCTAATGTGCACTCATACTTCTCGGTGGGAGAATGCATAGAATCATCCAAGGTGGACACTTGCGATGTGAGTGCACAAACACGTGACTTGAGATTCTTATTCTCAATACTCAAAGTTGAGTTTTGAGACGTCAAATCTGCTATCACATGTTCATTCGAATCCTCAATATTAACATGCTCAAGTTGAGATTTGAGATTTACAATCTCATTTCTCAAACTTTCAACAACGGTGTCGTTGTTGACGATGATAGACTTAGGGGAGGTTTGGAGACTAGTTAGCTCATTTTTAATCTTGCTATATCTACTAGCCAATTTAGAAAACTTAGACCAAAGTTGTTCGTTAGCTAATCTAAGTTCATCCATAGTTACCTCATCGCCTTCATCCTCGCTTTCACCCTCGCTTTCATCAGAGGAGGTCTCTTGATCATGATCCTCTCTAGCCATGAAGCACATGTTTGCTTTCTCCACTTGCTCATCATCCGGCTCTCCACTTGAGGAGTCCTCATCGGAGTTGGTGAATGAGCCGACAAGCCCTTTCTTGTACCCCTTCTTGTACTTTCTCGACTTGTCGTATTTGGGTGCCTTCCACTTCTCCTTGTGTTTGTTGAGAGGACAATCCGGCTTGATGTGTCCTGGCTTGTTGCATTAATAACACACAGGAGCGGAGGCATTAGTCAAACTAGATTTAGAATTATTATTGAACTTACCTTTTCGAAAGAATCGGTCGAACTTCTTTGCCAAATCGGCCAAAGCTTCTATGTCCAACTCGTCTTCCGATTCTTCATCATCGGTAGATGTAGATGGAGCAGCCTTGAACGTAATTGTCTTTTTCTTTGGCTCGTCTTGGTTCAAGTACGACTTCATCTTGTCTTGCATCATTATCTTACTATCCTTGCGTACCTCACATGACATCAAGGTACCCATTAGTTGAACGCCGGTATATTTATTCATATCATTACCTTCCTCGATGGCGAAGGTACGCTTTTCCCAACAAGAAGGAAGTCCGTCAATTATCTTTGAGACTTTCTCCTTTTGGGTGTAGGTCTTTCCAAGAGCCTCCAATTCATTGGTAATGTCGACGAAGCGAGCATAGTACTCCTTCATCTTCTCACCCTGTTGCATATGAAATAATTCAAACTCTTTGTTAGCAACAACGAGTTTAGAGTCCTTTACCGTACTCGTTCCTTCGTGCAAGATGATGAGTTGGTTCCATATTTGATATGCACTCTTACATGTGCATATCTTATTGAAGTCTTTAGGCTCCAAAGCACATTATAAGGCATTCATTGCCTTGTCATTGTTTACCTCCGCGGCGACCTCCGCGGTAGTCCACTTCGCAAAATCTTGTTTGGTGGGCTCGACATACTCCTTCATCGTGGCTCTCCATAGTGAAGTGCTCCGGAGGAAAGTTTCCATCCGGCATTTCCAGTACCCATAATTGGTACCGTTAAAGAAGGGATGCCCAGTTAAGGAGTGTCCTTCCATCACCGAAGAAGCTCCTTCACGATTCTTGAAGACGTTGTAGTCATTGTTTGTCATAGCTATGAACTTGTAGCTTTGAACTCTGGCTCTGATACCAATTGTAATGCCCTGTGTAGCTACTGCACAAGTACTAGAGGGGGGTGAATAGTACTTTAAAATAATCAAGAGAGTTATTCCTAATTATTGTGCAAAACACAAACAACAAAGCAGAATAACTACAATCAACAAGAATCAAACAACGCAAACAATACGATATAACGGGTTCGGATCCACCCAAGTCTCCCCGACTTGTTCCCGGTGATCCTACGTCCCAACCACCCGGATCCCCTCCGGATACTTGAGTTAGAAACCACTAATCCAAGATTTCCTTAAGCCCGCTTGCGGAAACCCCAAAAGTGCAATCGACCTACAATCGATGCCCGTGTATCCCACAACCCGGGAACACGCAAAACCTTAATCTCACAACCTGGGACTATGCAAACTCTCACAAACCGAGAGTAACAACTTGCAAAAGCAAAGTAAATGAAATAATGAAACACTTACCACAAAATCATATGCCTTGAGTAAACTTACCAAATTAGGGCAAGAATGGATTTTGAGGAAGAAGAAGGCACCAAACCCTAGCTCCACCAAGATAATCAGCGATAGGTGGCTAGGGAGAGATTGGTGACTTGGATTCAAAGCCCTTGGCTTGAATGGCTCACAATCAATGAATCTCTCTTGAGGAATAAGAGTGAGGGAGAGATTTTAGTGAGAAGAGAAAGCTTTAGAATGGAGTTGATTTGCTTCTCTTTGATTTCTCTAAATCCCAAAATATGCAGCCTTGAATACAAGGAAAGAACCCCTCCAAGTATATATAGGATAGAGGAAAGAGAGAGGAAAAATCGTGGCATTTAATGCTCCAACGGCTCTATTCTGAAGCAAACTAGTCGGTCAAAGAAGGATCACTGACCGACTAGTTTATCAACTAGTCGGTCGGTGATTCAACATGAACCGACTAAGAGGATGACAGCCAATAAAGATAGTTCAGGAGAACTAGAACTAGTCGGTCTAAGAAGCCTTGCCAACCGACTAGTTGTGAAACTAGTCGGTCGGTGAGTGTTCTTTAACCGACTAAGAGTTGAAACATGATAGGCTGAAATCAAGCAGCACTAGTCGGTCTGAGAACAAATTCCAACCGACTAGTTTCTCAACTAGTCGGTCGAAGATTTTTCTTTGACCGACTAATGATAAACAGTAGCTCAGACTGTGAAATGAAAGACATAACTAGTCGGTCTAAGAAGGATTCCTAACCGACTAGTTTGGCAACTAGTCGGTCGGTGAACCTTCTTGGACCGACTAACTGTAAACAGTAAGTGAGCTGAAATTTGAGAAGGCATTCTAGTCGGTTCATGAAGGATTGTCGACCAACTAGATTGCCATCTAGTCGATTGGTTCTCCTTCTTGAACCAACTAACATGCACAAGAAGCCGCGATGAGAAGCGTAAGGCTTCGGGAAAGATTCTATGGGCTTCTATGATAATCCTAGCTCTAATAATGTAAGACCTACTCAAGGCTTAACATTCTACGGAAAGAAACTAGAAGACTATAAAATAAACCTTGATGAACCATCTTCAAAAGCTTCAATCCGAATCTCTTGACTTCAATAAAGGTCCTTGAGCTTCAACGAAGCTTCAAGCATACGATCACGCGCTTTGAGAAGTCTTGAGATGTCGCTTTTGATATACGTAGACTTTTGGCGACGATTTCCATAACTGCGCTCACACAGTATTAGTTCACGATATTTATGTTTGCTCATCATCAAAACCAAATCCGGCGAATCAATACTCAACATGCATCAGGTTGAGGAAGTGGACAAGCTGTCAAGCTAATTCGATTTGCTTTCCACTAAAATTTCATCGCTTATGGTTGGAGCCGGTGCCGCTAACCCACAACACGTAGCAGCCGTGGAAACTGAAGTGATGGGAGACTTCGATGTTGGAAACATTTCGGCGCCCGTGGATCAAGCAAATGCCCTATTTTATAATCCTACGGGAAATGTGCCCTATCTGCCGAGAACAGGTTCTAATCCTGGATATTCTTCCAACAATCAAAATCATCCAAATTTTAGATACAAGGCGCCCTACCAACAATTTCAGCAACCTCCTCCGCAACAACAATATCAGCCTCCTCCGCCTCAACAAATGTATCAACAGTTTCCTCCTCGAGATCAGCAACCTCTGCCCCAACAACAACAATACAATCAACAACAAAGAGTGGTCTCTCCGATTGAGAACTCCTGGCTCAGTACATTTCGAATCCGGAGAAGATCACTCAACAACTACAACTTGAGCAGAAATCCTTGGCCGACCAAGTAACCCAACTGGGGTTGCACGTAGCCAACCTCTAAAAGGCGCAAGGACAACTGCCAGGTCAACCGGAGGTGAATCCTAGGGGACCAAGCCAAACCTTAGCCTTGACACACTGTCAAGCGAATGTCTCCGCCTTGTTCTGAGGAGTGGAAAGAAGATTCCGGCACGGGAGGTCAAGAAAGATAATGAAGCACCATTTGTCAGTGAGAAACCGAATATGGAGATGAACGACAATGGAGCTTCAACATTGAGCCCCGTGACTCCGGAGGGAGATTTTGAGAAGACGAAGAACAATGAGGGCGACGACTTGAGGGTTTTCAAGCCTTCAGTACCATTTCCGCAAAGTCTTGCCAAGGCCAAAATTGACGAAAAGTATGGCAGGTTCTTTGAGATGGTGAAGGACCTAAGTCTTCAGATCCCGTTCCTGGAAGCAATTGAGACTATTCCCTCATTTGCGAAATTTATTAAGGACCTAGTGACGAAGGGGACAAGAAAAGAGAAGGTGGTCCTTACGGCGGAATGTATCGCCTTGATTCAACGAGCAAATCCGCCAAAGCATTAAGACCCAGGAAGTTTTTCTATTTCGTGCTCTATAGGAGAAGTATCTATAAATAGAGCGCTTGTTGATTTGGGAGCAAGTGTAAGTTTGATGCCCCCTCTCGCTCTACAGGAGGATCAATATGGGTGAACTGGAACCTACGGGGATGACCCTACAGCTAGCGGATAGATCCGTGAAGTACCACGTGGGAGTCGTCGACGACTTACCAGTTAATGTCCGCGGTATACGTGTTCCAGTGGATTTTGTGGTGATGGATATGCCCGAGTATAATCATACTCCGATTATTCTCGGAAGACCTTTTATGGTAACCGTCGGTGTGCTCATCAACGTAAAGAAGGGAAAATTGTCCTTAAACGTCGATGATCAAACAGTGGAATTTGACTTGGCGCTGTCCATGAAGCTACCACCCAAGGAATCCAAATGCAACCTTCTGGAGATTGAAGAAGAGAGAGTTAATGAAGTAGGAGCATGGAAAGTTCTTTCTAGGAACCCTCCTGAAGACTTGGATGGAATCGAGGAACACACTAGGCTGGACGGAAAGAAAATTCTTAAGCCAGAATGTGTCTCCCAGTCAACTCCCCTTGGACTTGGGAAGAATGCTCGGATGAAGAGCAAGGGGAAAGAGCCTTTGATGCTAACCACCGACGAAGTTCAAATTTTGAAGAGAATGGCGAGTGTCGCCAACACAAAGGAGAGCCCCCTGATATCACCAGTAGGGGAGTTATTGAGACCATCCATTTGTCGCCACTGTCAACAACTAGAATTTCTGCCCCAACTGCTGAGAGGACGCCAACCGTTGAGCATCACCAATTCAAGCCACCCTGAATATCATATTGGGAGTCGAGTGAACGACTATAAAAATAGCGCTTCATGGGAGACAACCCATGCCCTAAACTTCTGTTGGTTTTTAAAAGGATTAGTTTATTAATTTTTGTGAATAAATACTGCTGTGGGGATTTTTTGTTGGGAGACTTAGAGGATTTATCATTTTTGTACAGGAATTGCCCAATCCGATCGGGTCATATAACCCGATCGGGTGGACCGTTTCAGTAAGTGGCCTGCTTAAGTCGAAGAGTGAACCGATCGGGTGATACAGTCGACAATCGGGTCGTTGATCGGGTGATGAAAATAGAGGCTTGGGAAGTTTTTTGGAGAGCGGTCAACCGATCGGGTGACCTGTAGTTGCTGATCCAAGGGATTTTTGAAAATTGATCCAACCGATCGGGTGATTTTCACCCGATCGGTTCACCCAATGCCTACATATATCAACCCCCCACACAACTTCCATTTCACTCAACCTCAAAAAAATCCATTCGAGCGGTTCGTTTCGCCTTCTTCCAAAACGATCTTCCTCATCACTCCTACTGCTCCTAATCGTACTCCCACACTTCCTCCACTACTTTCCCACCACCAAGGCCCCTCTGTTGACCACGTTCAAACTGCAAACCCCCCAAAACCCTAGCCCTAATCTCCCCAATTTTCAAAATTTCTGTTTTCTTTGGATTAGCATGCGACGACTCCCCGGATTACTCCCTCGTGCATTATGGGATCTTTTGGGAGCTAAGAGTCACATCATTGCTGGGTAAACTCGCTCCATACTTGATTATTATATTGCCCAGGAATTTTTATTTTGTCATTTTGTCATTTGTTGCTTGCACTCATATATTATCCTGCATATCACACCAAATCGCCAGAATGGCAAAAGACAAAGATAAGGGTAAGCGACCCATGGTGGATGAGGAGCCGTCTCACAAGAGACAACGACCCACACGCTCTACATGTGAACGTGCTCCTCCACCATCGCCTACCCAACCACCACCCCAACCTGTCGTACCTGTGGTCGACCCACTGCTTGGACCACTGGGAGTTCATTTTATGAGCCAAGCCCACAAATATTTCTATTCTCGCCTTAGCCAACATTCTCACCTAGCCACCAAGTTCGCACACGATCAAACCTTATTCGATCTCGGAGTTTTCTCTGAAGTTGAATCCTTATTCGCGAACTTAGGTTGGCTTGGTTTCCTGCACGCCCATGCCCAATCCTACCCCGTGCTCACACTAGAGTTCCTCTCCACGATCAAAATTGAGACGTGATCAAATATCTCTTTTCGCCTTCGAAACCAAAATTTCTGTGCCCCGTTGACTACTATCAATGATATTTTCGGTTTCCCCAACCTTGAAGGCAGCTCCATCCCCAATGAATTGCATGCTGACTTTGATGTCGACTTTTTTTAGGGACGCCTCACATTACGCGATCATTATCCTAGAGGTAAGGCCAAGGCCTCTTCAATTATTCCCCTGGTCTTCTGTCTCGCCCATCGCATTATCTTAAGCACTTTCTTTCCACGGGATGAGTCCGGCACCGTGACCATCCCAGATCTTTTCATCTTATGGGCGATGACTTTTCCTTTCATTCCCGACGTTGACGGGATTACTTTCGAGGCACCATATGTTCGCATAAATGCCGCTGCGTGGCTAATTCAAAAGCTTGTTAATATTAGCCGCGCAAACAAAGGAAAATATTGTTGCAGTGGCCTCATCACTATAATTGCCCTACATCCTCCCTTCACCATCGAGTTCCCCCCCCCCATTTGCCTCGTGCCCCAGGATCTACCTATCTTGACAACGATGTCCTGAGGCACACTCATATGATCAAGCCGCTAGGCGACGGTCGGTTTGCTTTCCATTATGTCCATCCCCCTGCACCTTATACCATTCTGTCGAACCCTGACCGTGTCACCGTTGCACTTCCGACAGATTGGTCATTTCCACCCGATCCTGAATTTGTGGGGGGGCTACACCTTCAGTTTGTTCTCCCTGACGCTCCTTGATCACCTTCCCCTGCCGTCCACTTAGGCAAGCAGGATATTCCTGAGTTCAGAGAAGACCCCGGGGCTGGACCCAATGTCATCACCCCGGCTGTTGTAGCTGTTTCTTTCGAGGCTCTGACTACGGCCCTCCTTGGCCTAGCCTCTGGTGTTGATACGACCACTACTGCCGGCACCTCTTCTGCTGTGCGATGTGCCACCTCTGCTCGCCTCACTCTCGAGACCGAGATGGCTACTTTGCGCGCTGGCCCATCCTCCTCCATCTCCTCGGATCCATCTACTTCTTTCCTATCCCATCCATGTTTCCTCGCTCTCTAGTGAAACGTCGCCGACATTCTTCATCTTCTTACACATATCCACGGTGCTCCACCCCCATCTCCACCCCCCATCACCTCCTCCGTCGCCCCTCTAGACGATCATCCCCTCCCACCAGCATTGTTTCCCTTCCCGCCACTTCTTCCCCTCCCACCACCACTACCGTTGACCCTCCACTTCCACCACCTTTCACTTCTATCACCATCGCCTACTCGCGTCGCAGGAAACAGGTCGCTGTGCACGCGAGATCATTACCCACACCCTCCTCATCAGTCGCCGTATCCCTACCACCATCCATTCTCACCGACACCCCACCCATCATTCACATCCCCACCGAGCCCACTGTTGCACAATCTCCATCTCTTTCTCCACTTCTTCGCACACCCGTCACCTCTCCCGACCACACCCCTCCACTCTCTTCCGAGGAGGACGAGGAGCCTTCCGCTCCTGCACTTTGATTTCCCTTTTTCCTTATTTTTCCCTAGCCAGTTTTTCTGATTTACCCTGATTATATCTTTTTTCAGGCATTGTTGAGATCAGCTTGGGGGATATCAATATTTTGTGATTGTTGTCGTGTCACTTGTTTGCTGTGTGCTTGTCTTGTGTGTACGTGTGTAAGTATTTTGTATAGTTGGTTTCGGTATTTTTTTTACTTATTTTTCTACGTCTTGTTTTGTGTATTTTTCATTTTTTTCTGTTCCTTTGTAGGTGCGTACTTTCCTCCCATCTTTCGTTGCCCTCCCGCATTTAATCCTATTACATTGAGGGCAATACAACTTTCAGCTTAGGGGAGTCGCACTATGTGCGTCAGTCATGTCTTTTTCACCGTTTTGAGTCGTTTTCGTCGTGGTTTTCTTTTTCTTTCCTTCCTTTTATTCTCCCTCTCCTAGAGATGACCCCGCATGATGAAACTGCCACTCAACCCACACACACACACACTTAGCTAAGCAACGACACCTATCTTCACTAACCCTAGGAAGCCAAGTTCTGTTGCATTTTATGCTCCGTGGGTTCACTTTCCTTTTTGTGTTGAGTTGTGTGTTGTGACTAGCTAGTTGGTGTGCTTCTACATTGTGATTTTATTTTATATGTCTATCCTTGGATGACCCCTAGACTATCATGCTTCAATTTCGAATATGCGGTATATTGCCTCTACTTTCTGCTTCATTATGCATGAATCGTCTATATATTTACGCTTCAAATCGCATGTGTCGGGACTCTACCAATAGGACTAGGATACCACATGTTGCTTACGCTCTGATCCGCGAGAAATTTCCTTTTGCCAAGTGTTTAGAATTCGAATTCTTTTTTTGTTTACTTGGTGCAAATCCCCTCGTCGTGTACTTTACTTCCACTTGGGAGAGTACACAATTTTGCCACTTACCTGCGCATCGTTCTGCCACTTTTGGAGAATGCGCATTATCCCACTTCTACAAAAAAAGGGAAGAAAAATAGAGAAGGAAAATGAAAATTCAAAAATTAAGAAAAGGGAAAAGAAAGAATATGTATAGCCAAAATCCAAAAAAAATATCCAAATATCCAAAACCCCAAAAAAAATTCTACTCCTACCACCGTGAATAAAGGGAAGGCGAGAATTTGCTCCAAGTGCTCTCCTCCACACCTACTCAACTCCTTTCGTTTTCAAACACACTTGGCATAGGAGCTTTCTAGCAATCATCTTGGCAATCGTGCGGCGATTTCCTAGTTTCTAGCAGTAGAGTCCCTGACATATGACATGTTTCTATTCTTACTCTATTCTCATGCATGCTTGAACTATTATTCACCGCTAACTCGAATTGATTCGATATTTAGGTCATTCCATGGATATGTGTATATGGAGTTTGATTGCATGATTTAGATAGTTACACAGTTGGCTATCTCACAACCACACTCACTTGTGCTTCACCGTGTGGACCCACGACACTAGTAGGAACTCGTATTCATGTGCTTAGTGCTATGCTTCTCGCGTGCTACTTAGTGTGTCGTGTTAGTTTCCATTGGCTCTGACGGGTAATTTAGGATTTCCTTTTCTTTTTCTGTTTTCTTTCTATTGTCCCCTCCTAGCTTCTATTCTCACTCGTCTTCCTCTAGGACGAGGAAGGGTTCAGCTTGGGGGATTTTGACGGGCGTTTATATTTTATCTATTCACGCACGTCATCTCCGTAATTTCCCGTCATTTTTCGTTGTTTCGAATCTGTTCCTTTGTGTTTTTGGTTCCTTTTTTACTTTCGTTGTGTTTGTGTGCTTTTGCAAGATATTGCTAGCGCAGGGGACATACAAGGCCAACATCATGAGTCTCCGGAGCAACGGGAGGTGTCGCACGAGACCCTGAGAGCCAATCGTCAAGATAAACCATGTATCAGCTCTCAACCGATCGGGTAGACAGATCCACCCGATCGGTTTATGCGGCCGTATCAGTCCCGAGGAAGAGGCAACTCCACCCGATCGATTCAGTGATCGGGTGGATGTGACACAGAACGCTGTTTTGAGAGCCAAGTTCACACGATCGGTTGACTTGTCAACCGATCGGGTCACCCATAGCTGCTGCTTCCCATGCTTAAGAATTCGAAGACTTACCCGATCGGTTCAGTGATCGGGTGAGATTTATCAGAAGCTGAAGACCAAATTTCCTGTCGTTTCACCGGATCGGGTGAAGTCTCATCCAATCGGGTGGACGTCTATTTTTGTCTTTTAGTGGGAATATTTCCTGACATCTTGCCAAATTGTATAAATAGAGCTAGGTTTTCCCAGAAATGGAATCCCCAATTTTTAAGCTGTTTTTAGGTATTTTTGGCTGCTTTGAATTAAACTCTATTTGTAAGTTCTTTGATCGCTCTTATATTTTAATATTGTGTTTATACTTCTATTTGCGAGGGTAATCTATTGCATGATTTACATCCTTATGGCTATAATCTGTCTTATTGCATTTCGTGCCATGAATAGTGAGTAGTTCTTCAATCCGGGGCATTGGTGGAAGCCCCTTTGTCGGTTCTCCCTAGAACGGCCTTAGGATTAGGGATCCGATAGGATATATGGATATAGATTGTTACCGGGGGCGTTTCATTGTCATCGGCGAGAGAAAGACCGCCTTTGACCGTCGGGCCAAGGGGAAATAAAACGGGAGTTTGATTCTCTAGCCACAGCTCACCCCCTAACGTAGACATTGATTCCTCGCGCGTGAGAACGGCTTGGATGAAATGTCGGGAGCAATCGTTGTGAGCTCAGTGCTCCCAGAGTCGGGCGGTGTTGGACATGGGAATGTCCACCGCCCGAACCCGAGGTAGACCTAGCGTATCATCCTGCACATCGACCGGAATATCGGGCCCATGGGACGCTAGGTACCACTATTAGAGGCAATGTCTCACCGCTAAACCCTACAATCCGATCGCATTCCTATACTTCGGTCGTAATAGTGAGAACTCATGATAAGGCGGAAGCCAAAGTCCTAGGTTATCTTTTTATCTCTTGCACCTTTTTCATTAGTTTACTATCGTGACATCCAACAAGAGAATATGCTAGCTCACCTACCAGGTGATCCAGTTCCTGATTGTTCACGAGCACAACACACACCTCCTCGTGATCGACCCCCAAGCCACACTTTGACACTGTGTGCTTGCGGTTTACAAATTCTAATCCTAGTATCCCCGTCCCGATTTGAGTGCCAAACGGATGGGCGGTCAATTGTTAAGATGTCTATGATATGGAAGGCTGTCAAATCCAAAAATATTTTAATGTCGTGACTCATGTATACGATACAAAAGTTATAAATGGATCAAACTTATTACTCTAATAAGCTTGTCCATTCTACCTTGGCCAATGACTTACTGTAGATCCATATCGACTCTCTGTAACGCTAACTCTTATACCAGAGGAGACAAATAGTATCTTGACTACCAATCCCTTTGCATGCTTTGGATTATACCCAGCGAGTACATATCAATAACCCCTTTTGTCGTGAGTCAGTAAAAGCCAGAGTATAGACTCCCACATATAAGGTCATTTAGTGTGTCTTAAGTTAAGAGACTAAGCTACAGTAACTGTCACCTGAGAGCTTTTATTGACAATGAGAGTATGATTACCATATAGAAGCTTCTCTACGAGTTATTCTGTGTACTTGTTCTCCAACAAGCACTTTGCATTGTCTCATGTTGTCTCCAAATCGAGTGACAAAAAGGCTAGATACTACCATCGCTATAATAAAGATCAGTCCACACTGGTCTTTTCAAAATATCAATGTCTCGTCATGATAGTCATACGACCAGGAACATTTTAGATGTATGCTTAAGCGGATCCTAGGCCTCATTATCTTTATATCATCATGATCCTAATGTCATTACATAATCACAGGACTCTATCCATGCAATTAAATAATTATGCGCACACGCGCGCGCGCACACACACACACATACTTAAATGCAATAGAAATTACATAGATAAAGTTGTACCAAATAACTTCCTATCATTTTGAACGTGATGCATCGATTGCAGTTATTGAAATAAGGGCATACATTTCCCAACAGCAACTCCTAAAATTCTTATTTAGTCTCTACATTTCTCTTTAATATAGATAATCATTACATTCTCCTTTTCAACAAGTGCAACATATAAAACTAGTCTATAAATAGTTTTGGGTTGAGAAATAAAAGATGGAGGGATTAAAAATTTCTCATCTAAATTCTTTAAAAAATACTTATCTACTCATAAAGCCTATCCATATTCATCTTTGATAATTCTTTTTCAATTTTTGATCTTAAGATGTGCTGATATTGACTTAGAGTCCAACCTTGAAGTTTGTCATAACGAACAATAATGAGTCATTATATTCTTGGGAAATCGATTCGTCACAACCCAGGACATGAGGGGAATCACTTCTCAATAGAAGAGTTCTAGCTTGCCTTGATAGTAAAAAATTGCATTTTTATTTATTCTTCTAATTATGATTTCATTAGTTATATATTTGCGGATAGTTTATAGAAAGTTAATATGTCATAACTAATACTCTTAAATTTATCTTAAGTATTTTTATCCTTTTAAGTAATTTTTATAATCTATTTTGAGTAGTCTTCTACCACAAATTGATTAATAATATGTCTCAATTAAGATCAAATTATTATCCAAATCTTAATTTTTATTTTCAGTAACCCTAGTTTCAAATCCAACTTAAGAAAAAGATGGATTTGATCGCGCCCGGATATACACTCGGAAAACGACTGTAGTCTTACCGCAAGCACACGGTGTAGTGGCGAGCGTGTATCTGTAACGACTGGTTTTCATGTATCTGGATTTATTATATTATATTAAATGTTTAGGTGAATTTTCTCCTCATATGTGGTTTTCGTCTCCGTAGCTCTCACTTTCGATCGTTTCGTCGTGATTTTCTAGCTTCTTTCGTTGATCGTCGATTTCGGAGTAAGTCATTCGTGACGGGCTTCGTATCGGTCATATCTTATTGTTAGATCAAGCCTAGGAGTCTTAGAAATCGATCCCGGAGCTTTGCGCTCCATTTCGGAACTTTTGGTGCTCATTAGCCGGTGTAAGAAGGGGCACCGACCGACTAGATGACGATCCAGTCGGTCGGAAAACCTTCTTGAACCGACTAGTTGGCTTTGTAAATTTCTCAGGAGTTACTGTTTATCGTTAGTCGGTATAAGAACGTTGGTTGACCGACTAGGTTGCAAACTAGTCGGTCGGCAATGCTTCTTTAACCGACTAACCTTTTAACTATTTTTGGTACCAGTTACTGTTCATTCTTAGTCGATCTAAGTTCATCTTTCGACCGACTAGTTGTTAAACTAGTCGGTTAAGTTTTGTACTCAGACCGACTAATTCTTAGTTCTTCTGTACAGCCAAGTACTATTCATTCTTAGTCGGTCTAAGCACGTTCATCGACCGACTAGATTCGAAACTAGTCGGTCAGTAGTTGTTCTTTGACCGACTAAATCTAAATCCTATTTTGGTACATGAGTTACTGTTTGGACTTAGTCGGTCTGCGTTGGTCAACCGACCGACTAGTTCCCAAACTAGTCGGTCAGTGGTTGTTCTCTGACCGACTAATCAGTGTCGAAACCCTAATTTCTGGGCAGCCGCCAGCACTTCCTATTTAAACCCCTCCCAAACGTTTTCTTCTTCATCTTCTTCAACTCTAAACCTAGTTTCTCCCCCATTGAGCCCCCTACTACCTCAAACCCTTGTTCCTTCATCCCAAGCCCAAAATCCATCATCCAAACCCTCACTTAACACATTCTACCTCTCATCTTCCTCAATCTTTCATCAAATCCCCAAAATCCACATCAAACCCCATTTCTCCAGATTTTCCCCATCCTTTCCAGATCTGAACCCTAGGTTCCCCGGAGCGTTTCTTCCGTTACCGTGGTTGCTCGGCATCGTTCCTCCGCTTCTTCATGGTAATAAATCGATCTCTTGATGTTTTCATAACCCGTTGTGTTTTTGTGAAACCCTAATGAAATGAATGTTGTTTTGATGATTGTTTCTCCATAACAGCGACTTCCCCGTAGATTAGCGTCCGTGGGGACGAACCCTCGTTGATCGTCATCCTCGGTGCTAGGCAAGTGAAACTTGCCACTTAGGGTTTTGGGCCATGACTTAGGCCATTTGCTTGTTGTAGGCGTAAAAGAGGCTAGGCGACGAAATGATACTCGCCTAGGCGCAAATTTAGGAACTAGCTTGACAACGAAGCTAGATCCGACATTTATCATGTTGCACAATTACCATGTCATGTTTAATTTCCATTAACGGTACGCAAATTAATTGTCATGTCATTGCATTCTTTAAGTGTTTCCGTGATTGCGTAGCTTCGCTACAATACTTGTGTTTCCTGGCTCATGTTCCAGAAGCGGGCCATGTGTTGGTTGATAGTCAATGCTCGATCTACTTGTTTCCGGCTAGGTGCACCCCTACACCAAATGCTTATGAGTCGTGAACTAGAATGCGAGCTCCTGTGCGGGGCAACCCTGGCTCATTTACTGAGCTCGTGTGTAGGGACCCTGGCTCGTTCACATGTGGGTATTGGGGGTAAGAGTTAAGCAGCCAATCGACTGGGAGTCTGTCCGATCAGCAACTGCAGTGGTAAGGCGTAAACTCTGGGTTCTGGGGTAGTGTTAAGCGGCCAATCAGCGTGAATGCCAAACCGTTCAGCTGTAAGGCGTAAACATCTACAAACAACTTGAAACGTGACTAGTGAAAAGATTGAGATTGTTAGTAGCTTGGCTACTCTTGACTTGTCCTGATAAATTGTTCTCTTGTACTTATTGTTTCACCATGTCTTGCTTGTGCACTCATGTTATAACTGCCATGTCATGCATACTATAACGGTTAGGTTGTTAGTTGCCTTACTTTCAGTTTCCTTGCCCAAGTCTTTTAGACTTGCTGACATGTGCCCCTTTACTCTTTTGGGTGACACATGTTAGATCCTGAGCCTGAGTACTTTGTAGAGGACGAGGTGTTTGCTGACGCCGAGCCCGAGCCTGTGTTTGGCGAGGAGTACGTGGACACAGGGGACCAGTCCTAGTGTCTTCGTTGTGTTTTCCCTTTTGTTTAGACTGTTGTTTTGTTGTCGGTGCGTAGCACCTATACTTTGTTACGTTGTTCCTTTTGTTGGCCTTGTTCTGGGCCTTTAGACTCTTTCTTTTAGCCTGGTGGCTTTTCTGGATGTTGAACTTGATTTATCATGTTGGACAAATTTTGAGATATGAGATTTTATTTCTGTCTCCCCTTGTGTTATTATTGTTGTTCCGTTTGTGGTTACAGGGACATGCTTATGTTTTATCGACGCTTATCGGGTTTGGGGCTTCACAGCTCCACTCTCGTGCGGACCTTTTCACGTCTCGCCTCCATTTTAGGGAAGCGGGTCGTGACAGGTTTTGTTGGTGGCCCATGCAGGTCCTCTTCTGTACCTGTGATTATCGGAGTGACGATAATAATATTAGAATATCCAATAAACTAAGTTCGACGTCCGAGTCATAAGCTATGAGTCTAATCTGCTTCGTTTTCTGTGTCATTAGATGGCAGGAAGGCGATTCACCCGTGGTGGAGGTAGTGGTGCGCTCCCTCATGATGAGGAGCCTGAGCGGGAACCCACCAATGGAGAGATGATGCGGATGATGCTCCAGATGATGCAAGTGCAGCAGGGCGTGCTCTTGTAAGTCCAGAATGCTCCACTTGCTCGAGCTGCCCGGGCACTTCCGAATGCCCCTCGCTCCGAGCTGGGAGCGAAGCAATTTCGGGAGCTGTGTTCCGCATATTTTGATGGGTCTGAGGGTCCTCTGGCTGCCGATGAGTGGATTCGGAACATAGAGGATAATTTGAAGATGGCCAAGATCACCCCGGCTGGATGGGTTGATCTGGCGAAGAGGCAACTCAAGGATAACGCTCGGAACTGGTGGGATGCGGAAGAGAAGATGTTGGTGGAGCCGATAGCTTGGGCTACCTTTAAGTCCAGGTTTGATGAGGAGTTCTTTCCGAAGACTGCTAGGAAGGAGATGCGGCAGCGCTTTATTGATCTGAAGCAAGGGAGCTTGACGGTGGACCTGTACCACCAAGAGTTCACTAGGCTGAGCCGGTTCGCACCGAAGATAGTGCAGGATGCTGATGAGAGGGCTCAGAGGTTCCTGCAGGGACTTGCTTTGGAGCTCCAGAGTTTTGTGTCTTCCTCTGATCTGGACTCTTATCAGAAGGTTCTGGTCGCTGCGAGGAGGCAGGAGCTGAACCTGAGTCAGAGGAGAGGACATGTTTCTGGTGCTGGGAAGAGGCCTATGGAGCAGGCCAGGGCAGTGGTTAGGCCTGGTTTCAAGCCTAATCAGCCAGCTCAGTTCAAGAGGCCAGGAGGGCCTATTCAAAAGACTTGCCATTTCTGCGACAAGCCTGGCCACATCAAGGATCAGTGTAGGATGTTTCTGGGCCAGTGTTTGGTTTGTGGTGATGCTTCCCATGTCGCGAAGGATTGTCGGCATGCGAATCAGCTGCGGAGGGCACCTGTTGCAGCACAGCCGTTGCAGCAACGAGCGTCTGTTCCTGCTGGACATGGAGCGGCTCTTGTTCCACAGGGGCAGGCTTTTCGGCAGGCTGTTCCGCCGAGGAGGCAGGCTTTTCTGATGACCGCTGTGGAGAGCGAGGCTGTGGATGAGGTTATCGCAGGTAATCCTCAATCTAGCTGTTACTTTCCTAGCTGGTTTTGATTGTTAGATTGTGTTGTTTGCTTGAACATGATTGTTTGCTAGAATAGGGTTTGATTGTTAATTGCTTGTTAGGTGTGGTTTTGGTGTGCACATTTCCTGCACGAGTCCTCTTTGACTCTGGTGCATCGATGTGTATTATTTCTCGAAGCTTTGTGGAGAAGCATTCCTTGTCGACGTCCCCTCTTCCCAAGAGTTGGAATATCGTTACAGGGAATGGCGTGGTCTCGGTGCATCGTGGTTGCAATTCTTGCTCGTTGGTGGTCTGTGGACATGAGCTTTACGCTGATTTCATTGTCCACGACATCATCAACTATGATGCGGTCTTTGGGATGGACTGGCTTACGAGCTTCTATGCTACGATCGACTGTCGGAGGAAGAAGGTGGTGTTCGAGATTCCCGGACATCCAGTATTTGAGTTCAGTCGAGGTAGCAGCTCGCTTGGTCCTGTCAGGTTTCGGGCCAGGCCGGTGGAGGTTGTGGCTATGCAGATGGAGTTGGAGAGGCCAGCTGTGGTGCAGGATTATGATGACGTCTTCCCTGAGGAGATGTCTGGTTTGCCACCTGATCGAGCTCTAGAATTTTCTATTGATCTTGTTCCGGGAGCGCATCCGATTTTGAAGGCGCCTTATCGTATGGCACCCGCTGAGTTGGAGGAATTGTGGAAGCAGCTGGATGAGCTTTTACAGAAGGGTTATATCAACCCTAGTGTGTCTCCGTGGGGAGCACCGGTGCTGCTGGTGAAGAAGAAGGATGGTTCGCGTCGCATGTGCGTGGACTATCGGGAGTTGAATGCGGTGACCATCAAGAATAAATACCTGTTGCCTCGCATCGATGATATTTTTGATCAGCTTGGAGGTTCGAGGGTGTTTTCTAAATTGGATTTGAGGAGTGGTTACCATCAGTTGAAGGTGAAGAAGGGAGATGGTCCGAAGACAGCGTTGAGGACGAAGTATGGACACTACGAGTTTGTGGTTATGCCTTTCGGTGTAACCAATGCGCCCGCAGTTTTCATGAATCTGATGAACCTGATTTTCTACGACTTTTTGGATAAGTTTGTCGTTATCTTTATTGACGACATTCTGATCTATTCAAAGTCGGAGGAGGAGCATGCCTCGCACTTGAGGACGGTATTGGAGATTTTGAGGAAGCGTCGGTTGTATGCTAAATTTTCGAAGTGCGAGTTTTGGCTGGACAGAGTTGCTTTCCTCAGGCATGTGGTGACCGGAGATGGTATTTCAGTGGATCCCGAGAAGATTAGGGCCATCAGAGAGTGGCCTGTTCCGCAGTCAGCGTCTGAGATTCGGAGTTTCCTTGGACTTGCTGGTTACTATCGGCGCTTCATTAAGGACTTTTCCCGTATTGCTGAGCCGATGACCAGGTTGACGCGGAAGGATGTACCTTTTGTTTGGTCGGGTGATTGTGAGAATGCTTTTGGTGTTCTGAGGGAGAGATTGACGACTGCCCCTATTCTTGTTGTGCCTGATCGCATCGGTGGATTTGAGATCTTTTGCGATGCTTCTGGCAAGGGTCTCGGTTGTGTGTTGCATCAGCACGGGCATGTTATGGCTTATGCTTCTCGTCAGCTCAAGTTTCATGAGAAGAATTATCCGACGCATGATTTGGAGTTGGCTGCTGTTGTGTTTGCGCTCAAGATTTGGAGGCACTTCCTGCTGAGTGAGAAAGTGAAGATTTTCACTGATCACAAAAGCTTGAAGTATATTTTTACTCAGAAGGAGCTCAACATGCGACAGCATCGATGGTTGGAGCTCATGGCGGATTATGAGATTGATTTGCAGTATCACCCTGGCAAGGTGAATGTGGTTCCTGATGCGCTGAGTAGGCTTCCAGCGGTGATGATTTTGACTTCGCAGTGGAGATTGCAGCAGGATTTTTGCGAGTCTGGTGTGGAGATTGTTCTTCCTAGAGAGGCTTCTTCGTTGATGTGTATGCAGATACAGTCGACGATTGTGGATCGGATCAAGGCTGGCCAGGCTGAGGATCCGAAGCTGGTGAAGATTCAGGAGCAGGTGGAAGCCGGTCTGCGGACTGACTTTTTGATTCATGAGGATGGCTCGCTGAGGTTTGGAGCCAGGTTGTGTGTGCCAGCTGGGGATATTAGAGAGGAGTTGATGGTGGAGGCACACAGTTCGCCGTATTCTGTGCATCCTGGTGGCACCAAGATGTACCAGGATCTTCGTCTGAACTATTGGTGGCATGGTATGAAGAGGAGTGTGGCTCAGAGTGTGGCCAAGTGCTTGGTTTGCCAGCAAGTGAAGGCGGAGCATCAGCGTACGGCCGGGTTGCTACAACCACTTCCGATTCCGGAGTGGAAATGGCAACACATCACTATAGATTTCGTGACTGGACTACCTCGGAGTCCGAAGCAGAATGACGCGATTTGGGTGATCGTAGATCGATTGACCAAATCCGCGCACTTTATTCCATTCCGAGTGGGACAGTCCACTGAGGCGCTAGCGAGGAGATATATGGAGGTAAATTCTTTTACTCTCCGTTTTTATTTCCTATTCCTAGTTTGGATAGTGATGTAACGTGAATCGTGCAGGAGGTCGTACGACTTCACGGAGTCCCCGTGAGTATCGTGTCGGACAGAGACACGAGGTTCACATCTCAGTTCTGGCAGAGTTTGCAGAAGAGTTTGGGTACGCGTCTGAGTTTCAGCGCGGTGTACCATCCGCAGACGGATGGCCAGTCCGAGAGGACGATTCAGATCTTGGAGGACATGCTGAGGGCGTGCATGTTGGATTTCAAGGGTTCGTGGCAGGACCATCTACATCTGGTAGAGTTTTCTTACAACAACAGCTTCCAAGCGAGTATTGGCATGGCGCCTTTCGCCGCTCTTTATGGGAGGAAATGTCGATCGCCATTGAGTTAGGATGACGTTGGTGATCGTGAGCTGTTGGGACCTGAGATGATCGTGGAGGCTGTGGATGTTGTCAGGAACATTCGGGAGAGGTTGAGAATTGCTCAGGACCGTTTTAAGCATTGGGCGGATGCTAAACATCGTCCTTTGGAGTTTCAGCCGGGCGACCATGTGTTTCTGAGGATTTCCCTGAATCGTGGTGTGATTCGTTTTGGGAAGCGAGGGAAGTTGAGCCCGCGATACATTGGACCGTTTGACATTCTGGATAGAGTTGGCGAGGTAGCTTACCGCTTAGCCTTGCCGCCATCTTTGGAGGGAGTTCACAATGTTTTCCATGTGTCGTAGCTTCGTCGATACATTAGCGATCCATCTCATGCGGTGGATTTTTCGGAGATTACCGTTCGCCCCGATATGACGTATGACCAGCAGCCAGTGCAGATTCTGGACAGGCGTCAGAAGTTACTTCGGAACAAGATTGTCAATCTTGTGAGGGTGATGTGGCGACACGGCTCGCTTGGGGAGTCTACTTGGGAGAATGAGGATGAGATGCGAGAGCGTTTCCCACTTTTGTTCCCGGACACGTGAGTGTTGGGAAATTCCGAGGACGGAATTTTTCTTAAGTTGGGGAGGATGTAACGACTGGTTTTCATGTATCTGGATTTATTATATTATATTAAATGTTTTGGTGGATTTTCTCCTCATATGTGGTTTTCGTCTCCGTAGCTCTCACTTTCGATCGTTTCGTCTTGATTTTCTAGCTTCTTTCGTTGATCGTCGATTTCGGAGTAAGTCATTCGTGACGGGCTTCGTATCGGTCATATCTTATTGTTAGATCAAGCCTAGGAGTCTTAGGAATCGATCCCGGAGTTTCGCGCTCCATTTCGGAACTTTTGGTGCTCATTAGCCGGTGTAAGAAGGGGCACCGACCGACTAGATGACGATCCAGTCGGTCGGAAAACCTTCTTGAACCGACTAGTTGGCTTTGTAAATTTCTTAGGAGTTACTGTTTATAGTTAGTCGGTCTAAGAACGTTGGTTGACTGACTAGGTTGCAAACTAGTCGGTCGGCAATGCTTCTTTAACCGACTAACCTTTTGTCACGCCCCGCTTCCCTAAAATGGAGGCGGGACGTGAAAAGGTCCGCACGAGAGTGGAGCTGTGAAGCCCCAAACCCGATAAGCGTCAATAAAACATAAGCAGGTCCCTGTAACCACAACGGAACAACAATAATAACACAAGGAGAGACTGAAATAAAATCTCATATCTCACAAATTGTCCAACATGAAAATAAGTTCAACATCCAGAAAAGCCACCAGGCTAAAAGAAAGAGTCTAAAGGCCCATAACAAGGCCAACAAAAGCAACATCGCAACAAAGTATAGGTGCTACGCACCGACAACAAAATAGCAGTCTAAGCAAAAGGAAAAAACAACGAAGACACTAGGACTGGTCCCCAGTGTCCACGTACTCCCCGTCAAACACAAGCTCGGGCTCGGCATCAGCAAACACCTCGTCATCAACAAGGTACTCAGGCTCGGGATCTAACATGTGTCACCCAAAAGAGTAAAGGGGCACATGTCAGCAAGTCAAAAAGACTTGGGCAAGGAAACTAAAAGTAAGGCAACTAGCAACCTAGCAGTTTAGTATGCATGACATGGCAGTTATAACATGAGTGCACGAGCAAGACATGGTGAACAATAAGTACAAGAGAACAATTATCGGGACAAGACAAGAGTAGCCAAGCTACTAACAATCTCAATCAATTTACTAGTCATGTTTCACGTTGTTTTGTAGATGTTTACGCCTTACAGCTGAATGGTTTCATGTTCACGCTGATTGGCCGCTTAAAAACTAACCCAAACCCAGAGTTTACGCCTTACCACTGCAGTTGCTGATCAGGCAGACCCCCAGTTGAATGACCGCTTAACTCTTACCCCATCCCACACGCAAACAATCCAGGGTCCATGTACATGAGCCCAGTAAATGAGCCAGGGTTGCCCCGCACGGGAGCTTGTTTTCCTAATTCACAATTCGATCTCGAGCGTTGGGGTTAGCAACTCATTATGCTCGCTTCTGGTCACGAGCCAGGAAACACAAGTATTGTAGCGATGCTACGCAATCACGGGATCACTTAAAGAATGCAATGACATGACAATTAATTTGCGTACCGTTAATGGAATTTAAACATGACATGGTAATTGTGCAACATGATAAATGTCGGATCTAGCTTCGTTGTCAAGCTAGTTCCTAAATTTGCGCATAGGCGAGTATCATTTCGTCGCCTAGCCTCTTTTACGCCTACAACAAGCAAATGGCCTAAAACATGGCCTAAACCCTAAGTGGCAAGTTTCACTTGCCTAGCACCGGGGATGACGATCACGAAGGTTCGCCTCGCGGATGCTAATCTACGGGGAAATCGCTGTTATGGGGAAACAATCATCAAAACAACATTCATTTCATTAGGGTTTCATAAAAAATACAAATAGGTTATGAAAACATCAAGAGATCGATTTCTTACCGTGAGGAGGCGGAAGAAACACTCCGGAGAACCTAGGGACCAGATCTGGAAACGAATGGAGAAGTTTGGAGAACTAGGGTTTTTGGGGGATTTTGGGGATTTGATGAGATTTTGGGGAAGATGAGGGGTAGAATGTGTTGAGGGATGGTTTGGATGATGGAGGATGAGCTTGGAATGGAGGAATAAGGGTTTGAGGAAGATGGGGGCTCAATGGGGGAGAAACTAGGGTTTTGGGTCGAGTGGACGAAGAAGAAAACGTTTGGGAGGGGTTTAAATAGGATGGGCTGGCGGCTGCCCAGAAATTAGGGTTTTAACACAGATTAGTCGGTCAAAGAGCAACCACTGACCGACTAGTTTGGCAACTAGTCGGTCGGTCGACCAACGCAGACCGACTAAGTGTAAACAGTAACTTCTGAACAAAAATAGGATTTAGATTTAGTCGGTCGAAGAACAAATACTGTCCGACTAGTTTGTCATCTAGTCGGTCGAAGAACGTTCTTAAACCAACTAAGAGTAAACAGTAACTCGACTGTACAGAAGAACCAAGAATTAGTCGGTCTGAGTACAAAACTTAACCGACTAGTTTAACAACTAGTCGGTCGAAAGATGAACTTAGACCTACTAAGAAGGAACAGTGCTGATACCAAAAATTAGTAAATGAGTTAGTCGGTTAAAGAAGCATTGCCGACCGACTAGTTTGCAACCTAGTCGGTCAACCAACGTTCTTTGACCGACTAACGATAAACAGTAACTCCTGAGAAATTTAGAAAGCCAACTAGTCGGTTCAAGAAGGATTGCCGGCCGACTGGATCGTCATCTAGTCGGTCGGTGCCCCTTCTTACACCGGCTAATAAGCACCAAAAGTTCCGATACGGAGCGCGGAGCTCCGGGATCGATTCCTAAGACTCATAGGCTTGATCTAACAGTAAGATACGACCGTTATGATGCCCGTCATGAATGACTTACTCCGAAATCGACGATCCTAAGGAAGAAACGAGAAAACACGACGAAACGATCGAAAATGAAAGTCGCGGAGACGAAAACCACACATGAGGAGAAAATCCACCAAAACATATATTATAATATAATAAATCCAGATACATGAAAACCAGTCGTTACATCCTCCCCAACTTAAGAAAAGTTCCGTCCTCGGAATTTCCAAACACTCACGTGTCCGGAAACAAAAGTGGGAAACGCTCTCGCATCTCATCCTCATTCTCCCAAGTAGACTCTCCAGGTGAGCCGTGTCGCCACATCACCCTCACAAGATTGACAATCTTGTTCCGAAGCGATTTCTGACGCCTGTCCAGAATCTGCACTGGATGCTGGTCATACGTCATATCGGGGTGAACGGTAATCTCCGAAAAATCCACCGCATGAGATGGATCGCCAATGTATCGACGAAGCTGCGACACATGGAAAACATTGTGAACTCCCTCCAAAGATGGCGGCAAGGCTAAGCGATAAGCTACCTCGCCAACCCTCTCCAAAATGTCAAACGGTCCAATGTATCGCGGGCTCAACTTCCCTCGCTTCCCAAAACGAATCACACCACGATTCGGGGAAATCCTCAAAAACACATGATCTCCAGGTTGAAACTCCAAAGGACGACGTTTAGCATCCGCCCAGTGCTTAAAACGGTCCTGAGCAATCCTTAACCTCTCCCGAATATTCCTGACGACCTCCACAGCCTCCACAATCATCTCAGGTCCCAACAGCTCCCGATCACCGACGTCATCCCAACTTAATGGCGATCGACATTTCCTCCCATAAAGAGCGGCGAAAGGCGCCATGCCAATACTCGCCTGGAAGCTGTTGTTGTAAGAAAACTCTACCAGATGTAGATGGTCCTCCCACGAACCCTTGAAATCCAACATGCACGCCCTCAGCATGTCCTCCAAGATCTGAATCGTCCTCTCAGACTGGCCATCCGTCTGCGGATGGTACGCCGTGCTGAAACTCAGACGCGTACCCAAACTCTTCTGCAAACTCTGCCAGAACTGAGATGTGAACCTCGTGTCTCTGTCTGACACGATACTCACGGGGACTCCGTGAAGTCGCACGACCTCCTGCACGATTCACGTTACATCACTATCCAAACTAGGAAAAAGGAAATAAAAACGGAGAGTAAAAGAATTTTACCTCCATATATCTCCTTGCTAGCGCCTCAGTGGACTGTCCCACTCGGAACGGAATAAAGTGCGCAGATTTGGTCAATCGATCTATGATCACCCAAATCGCGTCATTCTTCTTCGGACTCCGAGGTAGTCCAGTCACGAAATCCATAGTGATGTGTTGCCACTTCCACTCCGGAATCGGAAGCGGTTGCAGCAACCCGGCCGCACGCTGATGCTCCGCCTTCACTTGTTGACAAACCAAACACTTGGCTACACTCCGAGCCACACTCCTCTTCATACCATGCCACCAGTAATTCAGACGAAGATCCTGGTACATCTTGGTGCCACCAGGATGCACAGAATACAGCGAACTGTGTGCCTCCACCATCAACTCCTCTCTAATATCTCCAGCCGGCACACACAACCTGGCTCCAAATCTCAGCGAGCCATCCTCATGAATCAAAAAGTCAGTCCGCAGACCGGCTTCCACCTGCTCCCGAATCTTCACCAGCTTCGGATCCTCAGCCTGGCCAGCCTTAATCCAATCCACGATCGTCGACTGTACCTGCATGTACATCAACGAAGAAGCCTCCCCAGGAAGAACAATCTCCACACCAGACTCGCAAAAATCCTGCTGCAATCTCCACTGCGAGGTCAAAATCATCACCGCTGGAAGCCTACTCAGCGCATCAGGAACCACATTCACCTTGCCAGGGTGAAACTGCAAATCAATCTCATAATCCGCCATAAGCTCCAACCATCGACGATGTCGCATGTTGAGCTCCTTCTGAGTAAAAATATACTTCAAGCTTTTGTGATCGGTGAAAATTTTCACTTTCCCACTCAGCAGGAAGTGCCTCCAAATCTTAAGAGCAAACGCAACGGCAGCCAACTCCAAATCATGCGTCGGGTAATTCTTCTCATGAACCTTAAGCTGACGAGACGCATACGCCACAACATGCCCATGCTGATGCAACACACAACCGAGACCCTTGCCAGAAGCATCACAAAAGATCACAAATATACCGCTGCGATCAGGCACAACAAGAATAGGGGCAGTCGTCAAACGCTCTCTCAGGACACCAAAAGCACTCTCACAATCACCCGACCAAACAAAAGGCACATCCTTCCGCGTCAACCTGGTCATCGGCTCAGCAATACGGGAAAAGTCCTTAATGAAACGCCGATAGTAACCAGCAAGTCCAAGGAAACTCCGAATCTCAGACGCAGACGACGGAACAGGCCACTCTCGGATGGCCCTAATCTTCTCGGGATCCACTGAAATACCATCTCCAGTCACCACATGCCCCAGAAAAGCAACTCTATCCAGCCAAAACTCGCACTTCGAAAACTTAGCATACAAACAATGCTTCCTTAAAATCTCCAATACCATTCTCAAGTGCGATGCATGCTCT
The DNA here is from genome assembly GCA_030789695.1 of Scilla litardierei. Taxonomy (NCBI): domain Eukaryota; kingdom Viridiplantae; phylum Streptophyta; class Magnoliopsida; order Asparagales; family Asparagaceae; genus Scilla; species Scilla litardierei. The sequence goes on from CM061137.1 coordinate 81,700,026, forward strand.
TCCTCCGACCTCGAATAGATCAGAATGTCATCAATAAAGATAACGACAAACTTATCCAAAAAGTCGTAGAAAATCAGGTTCATTAGATTCATGAAAACTACGGGCGCGTTAGTTACGCCGAAAGGCATAACCACAAACTCATAGTGTCCATACTTCGTCCTGAACGCTGTCTTCGGAACATCCCCCTTCTTCACCTTCAACTGATGGTAACCACTCCTCAAATCCAACTTAGAAAACACCCTCGAACCTCCAAGCTGATCAAAAATATCATCGATGCGAGGCAACGAGTATTTATTCTTGATGGTCACCGCATTCAGCTCCCGATAGTCCACGCACATGCGACGTGAACCATCCTTCTTCTTCACCAGCAGCACCGGTGCTCCCCACAGAGACACACTAGGATTGATATAACCCTTCCGCAAAAGCTCATCCAGCTGCTTCCTCAATTCTTCCAATTCAGCGGGTGCCATACGATACGGCGCCTTCGAAATCGGCTGCGCTCCCGGAACGAGATCAATAGAAAATTCTAGAGCTCGATCAGGTGGCAAACCAGACATCTCCTCGGGGAAGACGTCGCCAAAATCACGCACCACAGCTGGCCACTCCAACTCCATCTGCATAGCCACAACCCCCACCGGCCTGGCCCGAAATCTGACAGGACCAAGCGAACTGCCACCACGGTTGAACTCAAATACTGGATGTACGGGAATCTCGAACACCGCCTTCTTCCTTCGACAGTCGATCGTAGCATAGAAGCTCGCAAGCCAGTCCATCCCAAGAACTGCATCATAGTTGATGATGTCGTGGACAATGAAATCAGCGAAAAGCTCATGTCCACAGACCACCAACGAGCAAGAATTGCAACCACGATGCACCGAGACCACGCCATTCCCTGTAACGATGTTCCAACTCTTGGGAAGAGGGGATGTCGACAAGGAATGCCTCTCCACGAAGCTCCGAGATATAATGCACATCGATGCACCAGAGTCAAAGAGGACTCGTGCAGGAAATGTGCAAACCAAAACCACACCTAACAAGCAATTAACAATCAAACCCTAGTCTAGCAAACAATCATGTTCAAGCAAACAACATAATCTAATCAATCAAAACCAGCTAGGAAAGTAACAGCTAGATCGAGGATTACCTGCGATAACCTCATCCACAGCCTCGCTCTCCACAGCGGTCATCAGAAAAGCCTGCCTCCTCGGCGGAACAGCCTGCCGAAAAGCCTGCCCCTGTGGAACAAGAGCCGCTCCACGTCCAGCAGGAACAGACGCTCGCTGCTGCAACGGCTGTGCTGCAACAGGTGCCCTCCGCAGCTGATTCGCATGCCGACAATCCTTCGCGACATGGGAAGCATCACCACAAACCAAACACTGGCCCAGAAACTTCCTACACTGATCCTTGATGTGGCCAGGCTTGCCGCAGAAATGGCAAGTCTTCAGAACCGGCCCTCCTGGCCTCTTAAACTGAGCTGGCTGATTAGGCTTGAAACCAGGCCTAACCACCGCCCTGGCCTGCTCCATAGGCCTCTTCCCAGCACCAGAAACATGTCCTCTCCTCTTACTCAGGTTCAGCTCCTGCCTCCTCGCAGCGACCAGAACCTTCTGATAAGAGTCCAGATCAGAGGAAGACACAAAACTCTGGAGCTCCAAAGCAAGTCCCTGCAGGAACCTCTGAGCCCTCTCATCAGCATCCTGCACCATCTTCGGTGCGAACCGACTCAGCCTGGTGAACTCTTGGTGGTACTGGTCCACCGTCAAGCTCCCTTGCTTAAGATCAATGAAGCGCTGCAGCATCTCCTTCTTGGCAGCCTTCGGAAAGAACTCCTCATCAAACCTGGACTTAAAGGTAGTCCAAGCTATCGGCTCCACCAACATCTTCTCTTCCGCATCCCACCAGTTCCGAGCATTATCCTTGAGTTGCCTCTTCGCCAAATCAACCCATCCAGCCGGGGTGATCTTGGCCATCTTCAAATTATCCTCAATGTTCCGAATCCGCTCATCGGCAGCCAGAGGACCCTCGGACCCATCAAAATATGCGGGACCCAGCTCCCGAAATTGCTTCGCTCCCAGCTCAGAGCGAGGGGCATCCGGAAGTGCCCGGGCAGCTCGAGCAAGTGGAGCATTCTGGACTTGCAGGAGCACGCCCTGCTGCACCTGCATCATCTGGAGCATCATCCGCATCATCTCACCGTTGGTGGGTTCCCGCTCAGGCTCCTCATCATGAGGGAGCACACCACTACCCCCACCACGGGTGAATCGTCTTCCTGCCATCAAGTGACACAGAAAACGAAGCAGATTAGACTCATAGCTTATGACTCGGACGTCGAACTTAGTTTATTGGACATTCTAATATTATTATCGTCATTCCAAAAATCGCAGTTACAGAAGGACCTGCATGGGCCACCAACAAAACCTGTCACGCCCTGCTTCCCTAAAATGGAGGCAGGACGTGAAAAGGTCCGCACGAGAGTGGAGCTGTGAAGCCCCAAACCCGATAAGCGTCAATAAAACATAAGCAGGTCCCTGTAACCACGACGGAACAACAATAATAACACAAGGAGAGACTGAAATAAAATCTCATATCTCACAAATTGTCCAATATGAAAATAAGTTCAACATCCAGAAAAGCCACCAGGCTAAAAGAAAGAGTCTAAAGGCCCAGAACAAGGCCAACAAAAGCAACATGGCAACAAAGTATAGGTGCTACGCACCGACAACAAAATAGCAGTCTAAGCAAAAGGAAAACACAACGAAGACACTAGGACTGGTCCCCAGTGTCCACGTACTCCCCGTCAAACACAAGCTCGGGCTCGGCGTCAGCAAACACCTCGTCCTCAACAAGGTACTCAGGCTCGGGATCTAACATGTGTCACCCAAAAGAGTAAAGGGGCACATGTCAGCAAGTCTAAAAGACTTGGGCAAGGAAACTAAAAGTAAGGCAACTAGCAACCTAGCAGTTTAGTATGCATGACATGGCAGTTATAACATGAGTGCACGAGCAAGACATGGTGAACAATAAGTACAAGAGAACAATTATCGGGACAAGACAAGAGTAGCCAAGCTACTAACAATCTCAATCAATTTACTAGTCATGTTTCACGTTGTTTTGTAGATGTTTACGCCTTACAGCTGAATGGTTTCACGTTCACGCTGATTGGACGCTTAAAAACTACACCAAACCCAGAGTTTACGCCTTACCACTGCAGTTGCTGATCAGGCAGACCCCCAGTTGAATGACCGCTTAACTCTTACCCCATCCCACACGCAAACAAGCCAGGGTCCCTGTACATGAGCCCGGTAAATGAGCCAGGGTTGCCCCGCACGGGAGCTTGTTTTCCTAATTCACAATTCGATCTCGAGCGTTGGGGTTAGCAACTCATTATGCTCGCTTCTGGTCACGAGCCAGGAAACACAAGTATTGTAGCGATGCTACGCAATCACGGGATCACTTAAAGAATGCAATGACATGACAATTAATTTGCGTACCGTTAATGGAATTTAAACATGACATGGTAATTGTGCAACATGATAAATGTCGGATCTAGCTTCGTTGTCAAGCTAGTTCCTAAATTTGCGCCTAGGCGAGTATCATTTCGTCGCCTAGCCTCTTTTACGCCTACAACAAGCAAATGGCCTAAAACATGGCCTAAACCCTAAGTGGCAAGTTTCACTTGCCTAGCACCGGGGATGACGATCACGAAGGTTCGTCTCGCGGATGCTAATCTACGGGGAAATCGCTGTTATGGGGAAACAATCATCAAAACAACATTCATTTCATTAGGGTTTCATAAAAATACAAATAGGTTATGAAAACATCAAGAGATCGATTTCTTACCGTGAGGAGGCGGAAGAAACACTCCGGAGAACCTAGGGACCAGATCTGGAAACGAATGGAGAAGTTTGGAGAACTAGGGTTTTTGGGGGATTTTGGGGATTTGATGAGATTTTGGGGAAGATGAGGGGTAGAATGTGTTGAGGGATGGTTTGGATGATGGAGGATGAGCTTGGAATGGAGGAATAAGGGTTTGAGGAAGATGGGGGCTCAATGGGGGAGAAACTAGGGTTTTGGGTCGAGTGGAGGAAGAAGAAAACGTTTGGGAGGGGTTTAAATAGGATGGGCTGGCGGCTGCCCAGAAATTAGGGTTTTAACACAGATTAGTCGGTCAAAGAGCAACCACTGACCGACTAGTTTGGCAACTAGTCGGTCGGTCGACCAACGCAGACCGACTAAGTGTAAACAGTAACTTCTGAACAAAAATAGGATTTAGATTTAGTCGGTCGAAGAACAAATACTGACCGACTAGTTTGTCATCTAGTCGGTCGAAGAACGTTCTTAAACCGACTAAGAGTAAACAGTAACTCGACTGTACAGAAGAACCAAGAATTAGTCGGTCTGAGTACAAAACTTAACCGACTAGTTTAACAACTAGTCGGTCGAAAGATGAACTTAGACCGACTAAGAAGGAACAGTGCTGATACCAAAAATTAGTAAATGAGTTAGTCGGTTAAAGAAGCATTGCCGACCGACTAGTTTGCAACCTAGTCGGTCAACCAACGTTCTTTGACCGACTAACGATAAACAGTAACTCCTGAGAAATTTAGAAAGCCAACTAGTCGGTTGCCGGCAAGAAGGATTGCCGGCCGACTGGATCGTCATCTAGTCGGTCGGTGCCCCTTCTTACACCGGCTAATAAGCACCAAAAGTTCCGATACGGAGCGCGGAGCTCCGGGATCGATTCCTAAGACTCCTAGGCTTGATCTAACAGTAAGATATGACCGTTATGAAGCCCGTCATGAATGACTTACTCCGAAATCGACGATCCTAAGGAAGAAACGAGAAAACACGACGAAACGATCGAAAATGAAAGTCGCGGAGACGAAAACCACACATGAGGAGAAAATCCACCAAAACATATATTATAATATAATAAATCCAGATACATGAAAACCAGTCGTTACATCCTCCCCAACTTAAGAAAAGTTCCGTCCTCGGAATTTCCAAACACTCACGTGTCCGGAAACAAAAGTGGGAAACGCTCTCGCATCTCATCCTCATTCTCCCAAGTAGACTCTCCAGGTGAGCCGTGTCGCCACATCACCCTCACAAGATTGACAATCTTGTTCCGAAGCGATTTCTGACGCCTGTCCAGAATCTGCACTGGATGCTGGTCATACGTCATATCGGGGTGAACGGTAATCTCCGAAAAATCCACCGCATGAGATGGATCGCCAATGTATCGACGAAGCTGCGACACATGGAAAACATTGTGAACTCCCTCCAAAGATGGCGGCAAGGCTAAGCGATAAGCTACCTCGCCAACCCTCTCCAAAATGTCAAACGGTCCAATGTATCGCGGGCTCAACTTCCCTCGCTTCCCAAAACGAATCACACCACGATTCGGGGAAATCCTCAAAAACACATGATCTCCAGGTTGAAACTCCAAAGGACGACGTTTAGCATCCGCCCAGTGCTTAAAACGGTCCTGAGCAATCCTTAACCTCTCCCGAATATTCCTGACGACCTCCACAGCCTCCACAATCATCTCAGGTCCCAACAGCTCCCGATCACCGACGTCATCCCAACTTAATGGCGATCGACATTTCCTCCCATAAAGAGCGGCGAAAGGCGCCATGCCAATACTCGCCTGGAAGCTGTTGTTGTAAGAAAACTCTACCAGATGTAGATGGTCCTCCCACGAACCCTTGAAATCCAACATGCACGCCCTCAGCATGTCCTCCAAGATCTGAATCGTCCTCTCAGACTGGCCATCCGTCTGCGGATGGTACGCCGTGCTGAAACTCAGACGCGTACCCAAACTCTTCTGCAAACTCTGCCAGAACTGAGATGTGAACCTCGTGTCTCTGTCTGACACGATACTCACGGGGACTCCGTGAAGTCGCACGACCTCCTGCACGATTCACGTTACATCACTATCCAAACTAGGAAAAAGGAAATAAAAACGGAGAGTAAAAGAATTTTACCTCCATATATCTCCTTGCTAGCGCCTCAGTGGACTGTCCCACTCGGAACGGAATAAAGTGCGCAGATTTGGTCAATCGATCTATGATCACCCAAATCGCGTCATTCTTCTTCGGACTCCGAGGTAGTCCAGTCACGAAATCCATAGTGATGTGTTGCCACTTCCACTCCGGAATCGGAAGCGGTTGCAGCAACCCGGCCGCACGCTGATGCTCCGCCTTCACTTGTTGACAAACCAAACACTTGGCTACACTCCGAGCCACACTCCTCTTCATACCAGGCCACCAGTAATTCAGACGAAGATCCTGGTACATCTTGGTGCCACCAGGATGCACAGAATACAGCGAACTGTGTGCCTCCACCATCAACTCCTCTCTAATATCTCCAGCCGGCACACACAACCTGGCTCCAAATCTCAGCGAGCCATCCTCATGAATCAAAAAGTCAGTCCGCAGACCGGCTTCCACCTGCTCCCGAATCTTCACCAGCTTCGGATCCTCAGCCTGGCCAGCCTTAATCCAATCCACGATCGTCGACTGTACCTGCATGTACATCAACGAAGAAGCCTCCCCAGGAAGAACAATCTCCACACCAGACTCGCAAAAATCCTGCTGCAATCTCCACTGCGAGGTCAAAATCATCACCGCTGGAAGCCTACTCAGCGCATCAGGAACCACATTCACCTTGCCAGGGTGAAACTGCAAATCAATCTCATAATCCGCCATAAGCTCCAACCATCGACGATGTCGCATGTTGAGCTCCTTCTGAGTAAAAATATACTTCAAGCTTTTGTGATCGGTGAAAATTTTCACTTTCTCACTCAGCAGGAAGTGCCTCCAAATCTTAAGAGCAAACGCAACGGCAGCCAACTCCAAATCATGCGTCGGGTAATTCTTCTCATGAACCTTAAGCTGACGAGACGCATACGCCACAACATGCCCATGCTGATGCAACACACAACCGAGACCCTTGCCAGAAGCATCACAAAAGATCACAAATATACCGCTGCGATCAGGCACAACAAGAATAGGGGCAGTCGTCAAACGCTCTCTCAGGACACCAAAAGCACTCTCACAATCACCCGACCAAACAAAAGGCACATCCTTCCGCGTCAACCTGGTCATCGGCTCAGCAATACGGGAAAAGTCCTTAATGAAACGCCGATAGTAACCAGCAAGTCCAAGGAAACTCCGAATCTCAGACGCAGACGACGGAACAGGCCACTCTCGGATGGCCCTAATCTTCTCGGGATCCACTGAAATACCATCTCCAGTCACCACATGCCCCAGAAAAGCAACTCTATCCAGCCAAAACTCGCACTTCGAAAACTTAGCATACAAACAATGCTTCCTTAAAATCTCCAATACCATTCTCAAGTGCGATGCATGCTCTTCCTCCGACCTCGAATAGATCCGAATGTCATCAATAAAGATAACGACAAACTTATCCAAAAAGTCGTAGAAAATCAGGTTCATTAGATTCATGAAAACTACGGGCGCGTTAGTTACGCCGAAAGGCATAACCACAAACTCATAGTGTCCATACTTCGTCCTGAACGCTGTCTTCGGAACATCCCCCTTCTTCACCTTCAACTGATGGTAACCACTCCTCAAATCCAACTTAGAAAACACCCTCGAACCTCCAAGCTGATCAAAAATATCATCGATGCGAGGCAACGGGTATTTATTCTTGATGGTCACCGCATTCAGCTCCCGATAGTCCACGCACATGCGACGTGAACCATCCTTCTTCTTCACCAGCAGCACCGGTGCTCCCCACAGAGACACACTAGGGTTGATATAACCCTTCCGCAAAAGCTCATCCAGCTGCTTCCTCAATTCTTCCAATTCAGCGGGTGCCATACGATACGGCGCCTTCGAAATCGGCTGCGCTCCCGGAACGAGATCAATAGAAAATTCTAGAGCTCGATCAGGTGGCAAACCAGACATCTCCTCGGGGAAGACGTCGCCAAAATCACGCACCACAGCTGGCCACTCCAACTCCATCTGCATAGCCACAACCCCCACCGGCCTGGCCCGAAATCTGACAGGACCAAGCGAACTGCCACCACGGCTGAACTCAAATACTGGATGTACGGGAATCTCGAACACCACCTTCTTCCTTCGACAGTCGATCGTAGCATAGAAGCTCGCAAGCCAGTCCATCCCAAGAACTGCATCATAGTTGATGATGTCGTGGACAATGAAATCAGCGAAAAGCTCATGTCCACAGACCACCAACGAGCAAGAATTGCAACCACGATGCACCGAGACCACGCCATTCCCTGTAACGATGTTCCAACTCTTGGGAAGAGGGGATGTCGACAAGGAATGCCTCTCCACGAAGCTCCGAGATATAATGCACATCGATGCACCAGAGTCAAAGAGGACTCGTGCAGGAAATGTGCAAACCAAAACCACACCTAACAAGCAATTAACAATCAAACCCTAGTCTAGCAAACAATCATGTTCAAGCAAACAACATAATCTAATCAATCAAAACCAGCTAGGAAAGTAACAGCTAGATCGAGGATTACCTGCGATAACCTCATCCACAGCCTCGCTCTCCACAGCGGTCATCAGAAAAGCCTGCCTCCTCGGCGGAACAGCCTGCCGAAAAGCCTGCCCCTGTGGAACAAGAGCCGCTCCACGTCCAGCAGGAACAGACGCTCGCTGCTGCAACGGCTGTGCTGCAACAGGTGCCCTCCGCAGCTGATTCGCATGCCGACAATCCTTCGCGACATGGGAAGCATCACCACAAACCAAACACTGGCCCAGAAACTTCCTACACTGATCCTTGATGTGGCCAGGCTTGCCGCAGAAATGGCAAGTCTTCAGAACCGGCCCTCCTGGCCTCTTAAACTGAGCTGGCTGATTAGGCTTGAAACCAGGCCTAACCACCGCCCTGGCCTGCTCCATAGGCCTCTTCCCAGCACCAGAAACATGTCCTCTCCTCTGACTCAGGTTCAGCTCCTGCCTCCTCGCAGCGACCAGAACCTTCTGATAAGAGTCCAGATCAGAGGAAGACACAAAACTCTGGAGCTCCAAAGCAAGTCCCTGCAGGAACCTCTGAGCCCTCTCATCAGCATCCTGCACCATCTTCGGTGCGAACCGACTCAGCCTGGTGAACTCTTGGTGGTACTGGTCCACCGTCAAGCTCCCTTGCTTAAGATCAATGAAGCGCTGCAGCATCTCCTTCTTGGCAGCCTTCGGAAAGAACTCCTCATCAAACCTGGACTTAAAGGTAGTCCAAGCTATCGGCTCCACCAACATCTTCTCTTCCGCATCCCACCAGTTCCGAGCATTATCCTTGAGTTGCCTCTTCGCCAAATCAACCCATCCAGCCGGGGTGATCTTGGCCATCTTCAAATTATCCTCAATGTTCCGAATCCGCTCATCGGCAGCCAGAGGACCCTCGGACCCATCAAAATATGCGGGACCCAGCTCCCGAAATTGCTTCGCTCCCAGCTCAGAGCGAGGGGCATCCGGAAGTGCCCGGGCAGCTCGAGCAAGTGGAGCATTCTGGACTTGCAGGAGCAGGCCCTGCTGCACCTGCATCATCTGGAGCATCATCCGCATCATCTCACCGTTGGTGGGTTCCCGCTCAGGCTCCTCATCATGAGGGAGCACACCACTACCCCCACCACGGGTGAATCGTCTTCCTGCCATCAAGTGACACAGAAAACGAAGCAGATTAGACTCATAGCTTATGACTCGGACGTCGAACTTAGTTTATTGGACATTCTAATATTATTATCGTCATTCCAAAAATCGCAGTTACAGAAGGACCTGCATGGGCCACCAACAAAACCTGTCACGCCCTGCTTCCCTAAAATGGAGGCGGGACGTGAAAAGGTCCGCACGAGAGTGGAGCTGTGAAGCCCCAAACCCGATAAGCGTCAATAAAACATAAGCAGGTCCCTGTAACCACGACGGAACAACAATAATAACACAAGGAGAGACTGAAATAAAATCTCATATCTCACAAATTGTCCAATATGAAAATAAGTTCAACATCCAGAAAAGCCACCAGGCTAAAAGAAAGAGTCTAAAGGCCCAGAACAAGGCCAACAAAAGCAACATCGCAACAAAGTATAGGTGCTACGCACCGACAACAAAATAGCAGTCTAAGCAAAAGGAAAACACAACGAAGACACTAGGACTGGTCCCCAGTGTCCACGTACTCCCCATCAAACACAAGCTCGGGCTCGGCGTCAGCAAACACCTCGTCCTCAACAAGGTACACAGGCTCGGGATCTAACATGTGTCACCCAAAAGAGTAAAGGGGCACATGTCAGCAAGTCTAAAAGACTTGGGCAAGGAAACTAAAAGTAAGGCAACTAGCAACCTAGCAGTTTAGTATGCATGACATGGCAGTTATAACATGAGTGCACGAGCAAGACATGGTGAACAATAAGTACAAGAGAACAATTATCGTGACAAGACAAGAGTAGCCAAGCTACTAACAATCTCAATCAATTTACTAGTCACGTTTCACGTTGTTTTGTAGATGTTTACGCCTTACAGCTGAATGGTTTCACGTTCACGCTGATTGGACGCTTAAAAACTACCCCAAACCCAGAGTTTACGCCTTACCACTGCAGTTGCTGATCAGGCAGACCCCCAGTTGAATGACCGCTTAACTCTTACCCCATCCCACACGCAAACAAGCCAGGGTCCCTGTACATGAGCCCAGTAAATGAGCCAGGGTTGCCCCGCACGGGAGCTTGTTTTCCTAATTCACAATTCGATCTCGAGCGTTGGGGTTAGCAACTCATTATGCTCGCTTCTGGTCACGAGCCAGGAAACACAAGTATTGTAGCGATGCTACGCAATCACGGAATCACTTAAAGAATGCAATGACATGACAATTAATTTGCGTACCGTTAATGGAATTTAAACATGTCATGGTAATTGTGCAACATGATAAATGTCGGATCTAGCTTCGTTGTCAAGCTAGTTCCTAAATTTGCGCCTAGGCGAGTATCATTTCGTCGCCTAGCCTCTTTTACGCCTACAACAAGCAAATGGCCTAAAACATGGCCTAAACCCTAAGTGGCAAGTTTCACTTGCCTAGCACCGGGGATGACGATCACGAAGGTTCGTCTCGCGGATGCTAATCTACGGGGAAATCGCTGTTATGGGGAAAAAATCATCAAAACAACATTCATTTCATTAGGGTTTCATAAAAATACAAATAGGTTATGAAAACATCAAGAGATCGATTTCTTACCGTGAGGAGACGGAAGAAACACTCCGGAGAACCTAGGGACCAGATCTGGAAACGAATGTAGAAGTTTGGAGAACTAGGGTTTTGCGGGGATTTTGGGGATTTGATGAGATTTTGGGGAAGATGAGGGGTAGAATGTGTTGAGGGATGGTTTGGATGATGGAGGATGAGGTTGGAATGGAGGAATAAGGGTTTGAGGAAGATGGGGGCTCAATGGGGGAGAAACTAGGGTTTTGGGTCGAGTGGAGGAAGAAGAAAACGTTTGGGAGGGGTTTAAATAGGATGGGCTGGCGGCTGCCCAGAAATTAGGGTTTTAACACAGATTAGTCAGTCAAAGAGCAACCACTGACCGACTAGTTTGGCAACTAGTCGGTCGGTCGACCAACGCAGACCGACTAAGTGTAAACAGTAACTTCTGAACAAAAATAGGATTTAGATTTAGTCGGTCGAAGAACAAATACTGACCTACTAGTTTGTCATCTAGTCGGTCGAAGAACGTTCTTAAACCGACTAAGAGTAAACAGTAACTCGACTGTACAGAAGAACCAAGAATTAGTCGGTCTGAGTACAAAACTTAACCGACTAGTTTAACAACTAGTCGGTCGAAAGATGAACTTAGACCGACTAAGAAGGAACAGTGCTGATACCAAAAATTAGTAAATGAGTTAGTCGGTTAAAGAAGCATTGCCGACCGACTAGTTTGCAACCTAGTCGGTCAACCAACGTTCTTTGACCGACTAACGATAAACAGTAACTCCTGAGAAATTTAGAAAGCCAACTAGTCGGTTCAAGAAGGATTGCCGACCGACTGGATCGTCATCTAGTCGGTCGGTGCCCCTTCTTACACCGGCTAATAAGCACCAAAAGTTCCGATACGGAGCGCGGAGCTCCGGGATCGATTCCTAAGACTCCTAGGCTTGATCTAACAGTAAGATACGACCGTTATGAAGCCCGTCATGAATGACTTACTTCGAAATCGACGATCCTAAGGAAGAAACGAGAAAACACGACGAAACGATCGAAAATGAAAGTCGCGGAGACGAAAACCACACATGAGGAGAAAATCCACCAAAACATATATTATAATATAATAAATCCAGATACATGAAAACCAGTCGTTACACCTTTTAACTATTTTTGGTACCAGTTACTGTTCATTCTAAGTCGGTCTAAGTTTATCTTTTGACCGACTAGTTGTTAAACTAATCGGTTAAGTTTTGTACTCAGACCGACTAATTCTTAGTTCTTCTGTACAGCCAAGTACTATTCATTATTAGTCGGTCTAAGCACGTTCATCGACCGACTAGATTCGAAACTAGTCAGTCAGTAGTTGTTCTTTGACCGACTAAATATAAATCCTATTTTTGTACTGGAGTTACTGTTTGGACTTAGTCGGTCTGCGTTGGTCAACCGACCGACTAGTTCCCAAACTAGTCGGTCAGTGGTTGTTCTCTAACCGACTAATCAGTTTCGAAACCCTAATTTCTGGGCAGCCGCCAGCACTTCCTATTTAAACCCCTCCCAAACGTTTTCTTCTTCATCTTCTTCAACTCTAAACCTAGTTTCTCCCCCATTGAGCCCCCTACTACCTCAAACCCTTGTTCCTTCATCCCAAGCCCAAAATCCATCATCCAAACCCTCACTTAACACATTCTACCTCTCATCTTTCTCAATCTTTCATCAAATCCCCAAAATCCACATCAAAACCCATTTCTCCAGATTTTCCCCATCCTTTCCAGATCTGAACCCTAGGTTCCCCGGAGCGTTTCTTCCGTTGCCGTGGTTGCTCGGCATCGTTCCTCCGCTTCTTCACGGTAATAAATCGATCTCTTGATGTTTTCATAACCCGTTGTGTTTTGTGAAACCCTAATGAAATGAATGTTGTTTTGATGATTGTTTCTCCATAACAGCGACTTCCCCGTAGATTAGCGTCTGTGGGACGAACCCTCGTTGATCGTCATCCTCGGTGCTAGGCAAGTGAAACTTGCCACTTAGGGTTTTGGGCCATGACTTAGGCCATTTGCTTGTTGTACGCGTAAAAGAGGCTAGGCGACGAAATGATACTCGCCTAGGCGCAAATTTAGGAACTAGCTTGACAACGAAGCTAGATCCGACATTTATCATGTTGCACAATTACCATGTCATGTTTAATTTCCATTAACGGTACGCAAATTAATTGTCATGTCATTGCATTCTTTAAGTGTTTCCGTGATTGCGTAGCTTCGCTATAATACTTGTGTTTCCTGGCTCGTGTTCCAGAAGCGGGCCATGTGTTGGTTGATAGCCAATGCCCGATCTACTTGTTTCCGGCTTGGTGCACCCCTACGCCAAATGCTTATGAGTCGTGAACTAGAATGCGATGTTGGATATGGAAGACGTTAGTACACCCTTGTAGGGGATGTACGAGGGAATACGGACCTCGAACGTCGCGTACACGAAGTCGTACGCAAAGGGAATATGTTCCCTTGCGGAGAGGATCTCTAGATTGATGGGAAATTCGCATTATATGTGCATAAGTGCATGCGACATATGGCTAATAAAGGGGTAATATCTTAAGCTTATATTGTACCATGCATATGGTACAACTTAAGCTTATAATATGCCATGTACGATGGTACACCTTAGTTAAATTGTTCCAAAGGAACAATTGATCCTAAAATAACTACCTTGGGGGCTATAAATAAGACCCAAGGGTTAGCCATTTCCTTACACTTTTGCATGGCATTCTTGCTTGCATTTTCATTCTAGCGAAGCTCTGCTGAAATACTTCTTCTCTCTTTATCCAAGTTCTTAATCTAAAAGTAGAGATTTAGATTGTGGATTTAGTAGCCTTACTCCGTTCGTGAGAAGACTCGATCCGTCGTGGTGAATCCGAAGGTGAAGTTCGTAGACTACCGTGCCGCATACGCAAGCGTAAGTCTCAACTTCATTTATCGATCCTAACTCTGTTTTGGCAGGATCCTACATTGGTATCAGAGCCATACGGATTCGCTCCGGTCAAACCGTCGCCCCTTCGAAACTATGAACGAGTCGTTGTCTTTTTCACGAATGGGTATCCTACCATTATGGATATGGTAGGAACGTTTCGTGACGGAGAGAACGCAGCGGTTGTTCTTTTCACGTTAGGGTCTTCTGTCATTACGGATATGGCAGGAACTCTCCGTGACGGGAAAAACCGACCGTTCATATCGTCAAACTCACTCTCTTCATGGATACTGAGTCTCCATTCATAGGGAATGGGCGCTCTCTTCATGTGGAGCGCGTAGTTTACGAATTTTTTGAAGTGGGTTAATTTTTTTGGCATACGGCCATTGGAGGGTAACTACTTCCTCGACGAACGGGTGCTTCACTGGAGAAGAAGATGGTGGTTATTCCCATCGGGGAAGATGAATTTTAGTGCATGTGCACCATGGCCAAATGGGCTATGAATGCCATGCACCCCCTCCCCATGCGGAGGGGGTTGGCTACGGCCAATAACCACCACGGCCACCCCTCCGACGGGGTGTGCGGCAACCCCATGAAGAGGGGAGACCGACCATGGCCAAAGGGCCATGGCCGGTCAAGGCCAAAAATCCATGGCCGGGCCATGGCCGGCCGGCCCTGGCCACGGCCGGCCGGCCCTGGCCACGGCCGGCCCTGGCCGCCCTGGCCGAGGCCAGGGCAGGGGCCCTGGCCCCGGCCAGGGGCCTCTGGCCACCCTGGCAGAGGCCAGGGCAGCGCCCTGGCCTCAGGCCAGGGCCTGGCCTCCCTGGCCGAGGCCAGGGCAGGGGCCCTGGCCCCGGCCAGTGGCCTCTGGCCGCCCTGGCCGAGGCCAGGGCAGCGCCCTGGCCTCAGGCCAGGGCCTGGCCGCCCTGGCCAAGGCCAGGGCAGGGGCCCTGGCCCCGGCCAAGGGCCTCTGGCCTAGGCCAGGCCAGGCAGAGGCCTGGCCGGCCTCTGGCCGAGGCCAGGCCAGTGGCCCGGCAGGCCCTGACAGTGGCCAGGGCTGCCGCAGGCCGCCCCTGACCAGTCAGGGCAGCGGCCC
The DNA here is from genome assembly GCA_030789695.1 of Scilla litardierei. Lineage (NCBI taxonomy): Eukaryota > Viridiplantae > Streptophyta > Magnoliopsida > Asparagales > Asparagaceae > Scilla > Scilla litardierei. Next base: position 81,715,261 of record CM061137.1, read on the forward strand.
TGGGCCAACCTCGGCCAGGGCAGAGGCCCTGGCCGGGAGAAGTTTCAGACCAATTCGGCAAAAGGCCTTGGTCGAACTTGAACATGCCGACTAACCCATACGGGGCCAAATGACAGTCGTCTGCATCAAAATTCTCTCATGCGGGGGAAACGCCTGGATCCATACGGGAGCCGGCGACGATAGTTTGCAGAAAAATCCCAAAAGGGGGATCCGACCTTGGCACGGCTACGGCTCATTCCCGACAAATGGTCAGGAAGTGCCGAATGTTTCACTAGTATCATAAGGGTACTAAGATGAAATATACATTTTTTTTGAAAAATACGTTTTCATACGTTTTGAAAAATACGTTTTCAAAAACGCTTTTCCGCTGCAAAGTACTATAAGAGTACTAACATTTGATAAAGTGAGGGAGAAATATTGAAAGTTACTCTAGATGGTGATTGGAAACATAGTGACCTTTCCGATTCTAGAGTAACATCTTCAGTATTTTTCGAAAGTAACTTATCAAATTATAAATATCATTCCAAGTGGGAGTTGAAATTAGAACTATCCAAATGGGATATTCTATTATCACTTCAAATGGGAATTGTATATTTTAAGAATTTTCAATGCAATTTTTTGATCAAACCTTTGGTTTTATGTCTTTTGCAGCATTTTAAAAGTAAAATGTCTTCCGCTTCAAAGAATATCGTCGCTGAGTTAAACAAAGGTGAAAAACTCAACGGCGATAATTACAAACTTTGGTCCATCAAGATACAATACGTTCTAGAGGAGCAAGAAGTGCTCGAAACTCTAAAGAACGTTATGATTGAACCCGAGTTGGGCACTACGGCCCAACACCGACGAGACAAGGAAGCTTTTGATGCTTGGTCTCGGAAGAACAAGATAGCACGCATTACGTTATTAAGCAGTATGGCTGATGACATAATGCGCATCTTCCGAGAACATGACCTAGCCATGGACATATGGTCCAAGCTAGAGGAGAAGTTCGGTGGCACATCGGTGTCCAAACTTCGCGCCTTAACTATAAGGTTCGATACATATAAGAAACGTCCAGATCATTCCATGGGGAAACATCTGCGACATATGGCGAACCTTATCTCGGAGTTAAAGGACGCAGGTCATGTGCTCACTGATGAGCAACAAATCCAAGCAGTTATACGTTCCCTACCAAATGGGTGGGATCAAATGAAGATGCATCTCACTCACAATGAGAGCATCAAGACCTTCAGCGATGTTTCCAAGCACCTCGAATTAGAGGAAGAGCGGCTTGCGGCTGCCAAGCCAAGTGCAGAAGTGCACATGGTTGCTAGTTCCTCACACGGGGGAAAGAAACGGAAAGATCGTTCGAAGTTCACTAATGAACGTAATAAGCAACCTGAGTCTACCAAGAAACCCAAACATAAGGGTGGGCATAAGAAATGGCACAAGAAGAAAGACTTGAAGAGGATCAAGTGCTTCAAGTGCAACAAGCTTGATCACTATGCTCGTTCGTGTACGAGTGGAGGCGACGAGGTAACTTGTAAATATACTAGTTACATACGTGTTTCTAGTTCAATATTTCTTGTGGAATCTAATCCATTTTGGATAATTGATTCAGGTGCCACCGACCACATAGCAAGGGACAGAAGGTCCTTCGTGGAGTATCACCGGATACCCCAAGGAACGAAGTGGATCTATGTAGGAAACAACACACGTGTTGAAGTGAAAGGCGTTGGGACTTGCAAGCTAGTCTTGGACAACGGCCACACTCTCCTACTTCACGATGTCCTCTTCGCTCCAGATATTCGAAGGAATATAATTTCTGTGGTCGTATTAATGGGTCTTGGCTATAACTGGTTTTTTCATGATTGTAATGTGGACTTAAGTTGTAATAATACTCTTATTGGTACTGGGTTTGTATTTAAAGGATTTATTGTAATGAGTACAATGTATGATTCCTCATGTAATGAAAATTTCCTTATTGCAAATTCTAAGACTTATGAGTCTGATGTGATTTGTTGGCACGCAAGGCTTGGTCATATTGGACCAACACGTATGGATAGACTTGCCAAACGTGGCCTTCTATCCAATGTTTCAAAGGTTGAAATGTCGACCTGCGAACATTGCCTTGTGGGGAAATCTTGTCGCAAGCCGTTTGGAACCGGCACAAGGGCCGAGGTTCCATTACAGCTTATCCATTCGGACATATGTGGTCCGATGAATGTCAAGACAAGACGCGGAAAATCCTATTTCATCACTTTTATTGATGATTTCACCCGATTCGGACATATCTATTTGATATCCCACAAAAGTGAAGCTTTGGCTTGCTTTAAAAACTATATGAGTTTAGTGGAGAATCAATTAGATCGCAAGATTAAGGTCTTGCGAACCGATAGGGGTGGTGAATATCAATCAATAAGTTTTAAGGAACTTTGTGATGGAAAAGGCATAGTACATCAGGTAACTATGCCTTATACTCCTCAACAAAACGGTGTTGCAGAAAGGAGAAATAGGACTTTAATGGAAATGGTCCGTTCAATGATGGCGCAAGCTAACTTGCCAATCACCTTTTGGGGTGATGCATTATTGACGGCCGCTTTCATTTTAAACCGCGTACCCTCGAAATCAGTTAGCTCCACTCCTTATGAGTTGTGGAACCAAAGGTCTCCTGACTTAAACATTTTGAAACCTTGGGGTTGTGCATCCTACGCACATATTTCCTCCCATAAGTATGGCAAACTTGGGCCAAGGGGAAGGAAATGTATCTTTATACGATACGCAGAAAACTCCAAAGGTTATGTTTTTGTTAGTCAGGAAGACAATGGTGGGCTAATTGAGTTTGAGTCGAGGGACGTCACTTTCTTGGAAAACGAGTTTCCAAGACAGGGCGAGATAAGTCAGGACTTTTCTCTATTTGAGATTTATGATCAAGAAGGATTACCTCATTCGAGTGGGAGAATTCTTGGTGAAAACGAAAATACGTTTCAACCTTCACCAATGGATTATACGAATGACGATTATCCTATTCCATACGGGAATAATGATCCAAGTGGGAGCAATTCTAACGACATTCCAAGTGGGAGTGATATTAGAATTGATCTAAACTCAAGTCAACAAGGACTTGAAGAATCTCAAATACGACGTAGTAGTCGTACAAGGTTGGCTCCTCTAAGATTTGAGGATGAATTTCCGCAAACCTTTATGACTTTACTACAAGAAGATGATGAGCCTGCTACTTTCAAACAGGCCGTATCTTGCCCTGCTAAAGACAAATGGATGGAAGCGATGCAAGAGGAGTTAGAATCCATGAAAGTTAACCAAGTCTGGGACTTAGTTGACTTACCCAGAGGACGTAGAGCTATTGGGAACAAATGGGTTCTCAAGATCAAGCATAAGGCTGATGGCTCTATTGACATATATAAAGCTCGCCTTGTCGCGAAAGGTTTTACGCAACAGGAAGGGATAGACTACGAAGAGACCTTCTCACCTGTTGTTCATTTTACCTCAATTCGCCTGATTCTGGCAATGGTAGCTTGCTTAGACCTCGAATTACATCAAATGGATGTAAAGACTGCCTTTCTCAATGGAGAATTGGACGAGGAGATCTATATGGAACAACCAACAGGGTTTGTAAAAGAAGGAAACGAACATAAGGTTTGTAAACTTCTTAAATCCATATATGGTCTTAAACAATCCTCGAGGCAGTGGTATATACGATTTCAAGAGGTTGTTTTATCAAATGGATTTTCCATGCTTGATGAAGATAACTGTGTATATATCAAGAGGAATAAGAACAAGTATGTTATTATGTCTCTATATGTAGATGACATCTTAATAGCCGGAAATGACAAGGGCTTTGTGATGGATATCAAGGCTTGGCTTTCATCAGTTTTTGAGATGAAAGACATGGGAGAAGCCGCATATATCCTTGGAGTTAAGATTTCAAGGAATCGTTCGAAGAAACTTCTTTCTCTTTCACAGGAGACTTATATAAAGAAGGTTCTAGAACGTTTTAATATGCAGGACTGCAAGTCCATTGATACTCCAATAAGCAAGTGCGACAATTTATGTCTGAAATCATGTCCGAAGAACCAAAAAGAGAAGGAGATTATGGAAAAAGTTCCATATTCCAGTGCAGTTGGTAGTCTAATGTACGCTATGATGTGTACAAGACCGGACATCTGTTTTGCCGTTGGAATGGTAAGTCGTTACCAATCCAACCCAGGGCAAGTACACTGGAAAGCGGTTAAGAGGATAATGCGGTATCTCAAGGAACTGCAGACTTTGCTTTATGCTATCAAGGAGATGCCTTGAGGCTCGAAGGCTACACTGATGCTGATTGGGCGGGTGATCTCGATGAGCGACGATCGACCTCAGGATATGTTTTTCTACTCGGATCTGGTGCAATATCCTGGAGTAGCAAGAAACAATCCTGCATCGCACTTTCAACCATGGAAGCCGAGTTTGTAGCATTTAGCATGGCAGTCCAAGAGGCTGTTTGGCTTAGGAAGTTCTTAGACAGGCTAATTAATGCAAGTGACTCAGGTGCTGTACCTATACACAGCGACAGTCAAGCATCTATAGCCTATGTCAAAGATCCGAAATTCCATTGTAAGACCAAACACATAGATATCCGCTACAAATTTGCAAAAGACTATGATAAGACCAAGAAGGTAGACATAAGGTACATATCTACGCATGAGATGATAGCGGATCCGCTTACGAAGGCGATCCCCAGAAATGTGTTTTACAAACACTTATCATCTCAAGGATTGCGTAAGAGCTGAGTTGTACCAATGTAAATTCCCATGTCTGTAAATGATCAAAATTAATAAAAGAATAAGTTCTTTTTTCCAACATTGCATATGAATTTCTTAAGAAATGTTTGTGTACATTTTTGAAATCTCAGCTGAATTGTGTGTATGTCGGACAGATTAAGGTTGGCTCTCTCACATGAGCAACCGCCTTATCTTATCAGATGGATAAGATAGAGATGAGACTAGTTTAAAGTCAAAATCATTAGACGAATGATTTAGAGTCATGACTTAAACAAGATAGTCGAATGAAAGATCTGCATCATATGGATGCTTACAAAAGATCTGAGATCTGTATCACAAGGATATTTAAAAAGGATCTCATAGGATTTTTTAAATCCTATCTGTCTTATGCAGGATGAGAGTCCGGGAATATTTCATGGGTAGTAAGGGGACTCAAAAGATAGGCACTGTGGTGTCTGATCTTTCATCCGTACAACATCATTAAGACATACTCTCCCTGGGAAAGGAGTGATGTTGTAATACGTGTTCATACCACGTATGCATTTCGACCACTGAGTTAGTAGCAATAGTGTTTGCTATTATGTGAGACTCAAAGGCCATATGGGCCTTAACTCTTACCCTCAAGGACTCCAATTGGTTCCTTTAGATTTGACGAGATGATCGCTATCTTAGCGTGTTACTTATGGGCTATGATAATTCGGCTCGGCGGGGCACGTTAGAAAAGCGAGTCTAGTCAAGATCAGAAGGTTCGCAAGAAGAGGAAGATTGATTTCATATTCGCATTTGGACTTTAATGATTCAAAGCTGGCCAGCCAATTGTAATCCAGATGGGATTCAATTGTTGAATATAAAGTATAAGAAATGTGAAGAAATAATCTAGGGTAAAGCATGCGTTGAACTACTCAACTTTGCACCTTCGAGGTCGTTGTGTATCTCTAACAAGTGCACAACAACAGACTCTACGCGCATGACGGTCGCACGGTCTATTTCTCGGTATGATAGATGAAAGAACTAAGAGAAAGACGTTCTCTTACAATCCCCTCAAGTGTGAGTGGGAGATGTTGGATATGGAAGACGTTAGTACACCCTTGTAGGGGATGTACGAGGGAATACGGACCTCGAACGTCGCGTACACGAAGTCGTACGCAAAGGGAATATGTTCCCTTGCGGAGAGGATCTCTAGATTGATGGGAAAGTCGCATTATATGTGCATAAGTGCATGCGACATATGGCTAATAAAGGGGTAATATCTTAAGCTTATATTGTACCATGCATATGGTACAACTTAAGCTTATAATATGCCATGTACGATGGTACACCTTAGTTAAATTGTTCCAAAGGAACAATTGATCCTAAAATAACTACCTTGGGGGCTATAAATAAGACCCAAGGGTTAGCCATTTCCTTACACTTTTGCATGGCATTCTTGCATGCATTTTCATTCTAGCGAAGCTCTGCCGAAATACTTCTTCTCTCTTTATCCAAGTTCTTAATCTAAAAGTAGAGATTTAGATTGTGGATTTAGTAGCCTTACTCCGTTCGTGAGAAGACTCGATCCGTCGTGGCGAATCCGAAGGCGAAGTTCGTAGACTACCGTGCCGCATACGCAAGCGTAAGTCTCAACTTCATTTATCGATCCTAACTCTGTTTTGGCAGGATCCTACAAGCTCCTGTGCGGGGCAACCCTGGCTCATTTACTGAGCTCGTGTGCAGGGACCCTGGCTCGTTCACATGTGGGTATTGGGGGTAAGAGTTAAGCGGTCAATCGACTGGGAGTCTGCCCGATCAGCAACTGCAGTGGTAAGGCGTAAACTCTGGGTTCTGGGGTAGTGTTAAGCGGCCAATCAGCGTGAATGCCAAACCGTTCAGCTGTAAGGCGTAAACATCTACAAACAACTTGAAACGTGACTAGTGAAAAGATTGAGATTGTTAGTAGCTTGGCTACTCTTGACTTGTCCTGATAAATTGTTCTTTTGTACTTATTGTTTCACCATGTCTTGCTTGTGCACTCATGTTATAACTGCCATGTCATGCATACTATAACTGTTAGGTTGTTAGTTGCCTTACTTTCAGTTTCCTTGCCCAAGTCTTTTAGACTTGCTGACATGTGCCCCTTTACTCTTTTGGGTGACACATGTTAGATCCTGAGCCTGAGTACTTTATAAAGGACGAGGTGTTTGCTGACGCCGAGCCTGAGCCTGTGTTTGGCGAGGAGTACGTGGACAATGGGGACCAGTCCTAGTGTCTTCGTTGTGTTTTCCCTTTTGTTTAGACTGCTGTTTTGTTGTCGGTGCGTAGCACCTTTACTTTGTTATGTTGTTCCTTTTGTTGGCCTTGTTCTGGGCCTTTAGACTCTTTCTTTTAGCCTGGTGGCTTTTCTGGATGTTGAACTAGATTTATCATGTTGGACAAATTTTGAGATATGAGATTTTATTTCTGTCTCCCCTTGTGTTATTATTGTTGTTCCGTTTGTGGTTACAGGGACCTGCTTATGTTTTATCGACGCTTATCGGGTTTGGGGCTTCACAGCTCCACTCTCGTGCGGACCTTTTCACGTCTCGTCTCTATTTTAGGGAAGCGGGTCGTGACAGTATCGAACACAGCGAGGACAAATGACGGTACTCTGTTTTGATCACCTAGCTATTGGTGGTAGAATGGAATGGTTTGGAGAATAATGTCGTGGTCGTTTAATTAACAATTTGAATTCTAGATAATAAAAGCGTCTAGGGCCAGGGAATCTCTACTACGGATCGTTATTTATCTTTGTAAATCGTGAATCTCAATGTTGCAAGGCTTGAATTGAGGTGAACTAGTCGTAACTGAATAGCGAACCAAGCTCACGCTCTCGCACTATTGCCGATCTATAGCAACCTAGATTAGGGCCCACTTTCGTGCAAACCCTAACCTAAGCCGCTAGCATGAAGATCGACATCATCGTCCAATCGCACCTCGAGCCCACTCTTGTGCAAACTCAAGTTACGATCTAGGTTATGATAGTTCGTATTCGTCCAATCTCTTGCAAACGAATATGAGTATAGATTTATAATAAAAATCATAGCTTTGGTCCAATCTCTTGCAAACCAAGTCTAGATAATCTCGATTATAAACCTAAATCGAATATCTAGGCATTCCCATCGATTGAAATCCAATCTCTTGCAAACCCCAATCGATGGAAATTCCTAGCTACCCGTAGTAAATCAATCATACCCCAACCGTCTATCAATCCTAGCAACAAATCAATTCGTTCATCACAATTCTAAAATCGGATCCATATGGTTCATCCACATGCCCTAGAACGGCGGAACTACTCACAATTAATCATGGCAATCACAGAAATAACGAATAATAACATAGAGCAATTCATAGTTGAGAGAAAGCAATTCACAAAAACCAGAAATTTTGATAGAAAGAACAAACCAAATCTTCAATCTTCAATCTCCAGCTAAGGATTTCAATTAGAATAATGCCCTCAAATTAATTTCAAGTCTCCCCCTAAAACTAGGAAGAAAACTGGCTTAAATACAAGCCAAAGTCGGCCAGAAAATCCTGACAGATTTGCCCCTGGCGCAGCCCAAAACCCTAATTCGCGATACCGGCAGACTGCGCCACTCGGCCGAGTGGAACATGTCACTCGGCCGAGTGACGGACCCAAAGAAAAACAGAGATATTGGAGGTTTTGGTGCCTGTCGCTTTGTCTCACTCGGCCGAGTGGAGTTCTTTACTCGGTCGAGTGGGCTTTCTCACTCGGCCGAGTGAGTCTTCTACTGATCTTCTCTAAACTTCAGAGAGTCGACCGAGATTCCTCTTGGAAGGGGCGAGTGGACTTCTTCACTCGGCCGAATGAGATATTTCACTCGCTCTAGTGGACTTTGACTCCATCTGCTCATGTATCTGTTGTACTCGACCGAGTACAATCCTCCACTCGGCTGAGTGAGCTGTCTGCTCGGCCGAGTGGGCTGTTTCTGGAGCTCTATCTTCTCCTCCTCGCCTCCTCGTCGATTCTATCGAACTTCTTCCTCTTCCACTCATCATCTAGCGCTGCTAGCTCCTCAATAGAGTCACAGGCAGTGCTCCAGCGTGCGTGAGAGTCCCTTGATCTCAGTTATGCTCCAGATCTCTCCATATTTCCTGAAATCCGACAAAAACAAGAAATAGTGAAAAGCAACGTGATATCATCGAATAATCGTGAAAATCGCAATATGGGCGATTGAAATGACATGCAAACATGCAGAAAAAAGGTGTAAAATAAGGAGGGATCAAAATCCCCCAAGCTTACCTCTTACTCGTCCTCGAGGAAGATGAGTAAAAAGGCGAACCCGACGGGTAAAAATAAGGAAAAAGGAAGGAGAAGATAGAATAGAAAACAAAGAGGGATGTGCTAGATCATTTTCTCAGGACGTGGAGCTGCTTACTCAAATAGCATACGACGAATAAAAACATGCCAATGATTTTTATCTCGATATCATGATCATATATAAATGCATTCGATATAAAAACCAAGAATATCAAAACGATATGAAACATGAAATCATTCTAGAATTAGCATCGTCTGAGGCATCCAAAGTAATATACATAATCATAGATCGCACACTTTTCAATTGATCGCTTTTTATTTGAAGTATAAGAGGCATCATGCATTATGGAGCAATAAGACTAGAAAGAAATGGTGTTCATGAAATGCATGCCAAATTTCAATTCGTGGACTTCGTAATACTCCAAGTAATCTCCCTGAGTATAAAAAATTACCTAGCTTAGCTCATCATGCACAGACAAGTGGTCACTCTCTCATACATCATTGGATCCTCTCCCCCAAGCTTAGCTATAAGCATGGTGGCACCAAATAGAACAATACGACTTTTCCTCATTTTTTTGAAACTCCAAGAAAAATAAAAGAGGGAAGAAAGAAAGAAAGAAAGAAGTGGGATACTGATAAACTTCTTTTTGTTTTCTTTTTCTATCTTTTTTATATAGCAATATACACAATAACAATCCCGAATCAAAGATAGAGAGATATGCATGTATTCTTTTTTCTTTTGATTTTGGGGTATTGGAGCTTGTACTTTATAGCAAAGGGAAGATGCCAATATAAGAATTGCTAAAAGGAGATTCACCAAGGATTTTTAGTATAGAAATGAAGTTCAAGATATGTGGAGAAAGAAAAGTATTCAACGCTCAGTTCACTCTTTAGAATATGCATGACAACTTTCAGCAGGGCAATGTAATCTACTCAGTTTGAATTCATAAAGTAAACTAATCCAGTTATATCAAAAAGGTATACATTCAAGCAACATGGAAGTTAAGCGTACAATTTTCATGCAAATAGAAGTGATAGCAGACCACAAAGCAGTACTCCAAATATAGGTAATCAATGCGTGAAGCTTGGTGTGTTTTCTATGAAAAGTATACAATATAAATCTTCAAACTCAGCTAATGATAGAACTTCATTCATAATCATATAATAAAGATGCAGGTTACTATTCTTGAATGCATGGCAAAGTATAGCATATGATATCTGAAATAAAAATGATGGCATGGCAAGAGAATGTGTATGTAAAAGCAAGCTAGCTCCAAGTCATCGTCATCATAGAAAATTCATCTCTGGCCAAAAAGGATAAAAGAAATAAGGATAAAGGGAAAACAAGAACTACTATACATAAGCAGCACACACAAAAATAAGAAAACATGATGCGTGAGGAAAAAAATGAAAAAGTGGGTGAAAATAAGTGGAAAATAAAGAAAGGTGGAAAATGGAGATAAAAATAAAGAAAATGAAAAGTGCGTGAGACACTCACCCCCGAGCTAAACTGCACAATGTCCTCAATGTGCTGAGTGTGGCACAAGGAGAAATATGATAGGGGTGGGGTGTATGAGGATGCATGCATGATAAAGGTGGAAAATGGAAGAAAATGGGATGGAAATGCAGGTGATGAGGGCAAAGATCAAGGTGGTGCAATATAACGGTCCCAGAAATACCTCCTCTTACCCAGGATGATAAAGACAAATCTGAACAAAAAGTGACCAAAATGTGTGGGGAGGAGGGGCGCAAAATCGGCAGAAAAGATAATATCAATCACGGTAGCGGCAAAAACATGAGAGGCATCAAGTGTGTGCCTAAGCAGGTGGTGGATCACCAGTGCCGTCCCATGGTGGGGGAGGTGGTGGCAGTGGAGGCTGCTGTGAAATGGGACGGACGACGGCAGGTGGAGGCCGTGGCAGGCGTGTAAGAATCTGGTTCAGGGTAACCTGAATACCAGGGAGTAGAGCGACGCGAGACTGCACAGAGCTAACGGTGGCAGCAAGAGCTCGAAAATCTCCTCTAAGCCCACTAACAGCCCCCTCTAAAGCACGAGGTGCTGGACAAGGGAGTCGAGAGCGGGGAGAGAGGGTCGCACTGGTGGGGATCGGGGCTGCCGTACACGGCCACCGTAGACAAGTTGGACCACCGCTAGGTGAGGGTGTGGTATTGTGCTCACTAAAAGATGCTCAGCCTTTGTGGGAGGTCGAGACGTAGGAATGCTCTCAGAAGTGTGAGCAGCGGTAGAATCTGAAGCGGTGACAGAGGTCGAGGAGGGCAGAGAGGTCGCTGACGCAGAAATGGGGACATACGTCATGACACTCTCGGTGAAGACAACGGCAGCAGAGACGAAAGTGTCGATGACTGGGGAGGTCGTGAAATCAACAGACAATGACTCCCCAGGGGTCGAGAAATCTGGTGACGACAGGGTCTCAGCTGTCGAAATGAAGGCTCGCCTCTCTCAAAAATAGTGGTGTCGCTCTCAAAACTCACATAAGAAATGGGATCAGATGTCAATGGCACGAGGTGGTGGTGGTAGTGGTGGACTCAGAAAGTGTGCTCCCAAGACTAACAGAAGTGTGGACAGAGGTGGAGGTAGCAGTGATCAAATCTGGTATAGGCCTCAGCATAGGGATCTCCGGATCCAGAGGTGGGAGGAGGGGCTCCTGCTGAGCGCCCTCGGGCTCAAGCACGTACGCAGCTGGGATGAGGATGTCCATCTCTGGTCTCCACACCCCTCCTGCGGGACCAATGTGGTCTGAGCGGGGCTCAAAAGTACCATATAATCTGCAGCAAAAGGACCGTACAGCCAAACCAAGTGGTGCTGACCGTGAGTACGCAACATCCGCATGTGTGCCATGACATCTATGGAAAGGGAGGTGGGGCCCGTGGGTCGAAGAAAACCAGCTGGGAGCTCAACCCCGCACAAAGGAGCTAGGAAGGTAATCAGACCGCCGTAACAGATCTCCATCTTGGCGGTGGCAGAAGAAACAATATGGTCTAGGTACCAGCTAGCTATATCGATCTGAATGGCGGGGACTAAGACATCCGCGTCAACCTCAAAGACTCTCACTCTAGTCATCGTGTAGAGCATGTAAAGCTCATGCATAGACATCGTACCAGGCTCATACCTCGCCAGAAATATGGTCGCCATAATGCGCTAAGCAATGCGGAGGCATGGGTGGACGATAGAGGAGGCCTTAGCCCGGCTAGGGTCAAAAGCGAGTGGGGAGCCCGTGATCAACGTCCAGAAATCATGTGTATCGAATGACGGTGGGACAATGTACGTGGGACTAAAAGGGCGGTTGGGGTTCGGGACAGGGGGGCCATTGGAAAAAGGCTCGGAGCATATCGAGAGTGATCTCGTACTCACGATCCATCAGGTGAAACATGCAACCCCCTGGAGTCCTACGGATAGAACTCAAGACCTCGAGTGTCGATCGGATGAAGGTGTCCACCGACACCGACAGAAAATCATGCCAACCCACGTTATCATACAACTGGAGTAGGCTCTTGAATACCCTTAGGCGCTCTAAATCTGCAATGTGTGCAAACATAGAAGGGACAATCGATCAATGGGAGATCCTCTCAAATCTGACGCTGTGTGTGTTGTCTCGGAAAGTGATCTCCAGTGTGTCGAAAGCAGGGACGAGCTGTACTGATGGGGGTGGAATGGGTGCGGTAGGAGGCAAAATTGTGGGAGGTGGTGGGCTAGGTGGCGGGGAGTCCGCTCTAGTGGAGGAGGAGCCAGGCTCGCTAGTCCTCTTCTGCTTGGAGGCGGGCGCCTGCGAACGTGACCTAGTGCATGGATGCATGGGTGCCGTGAGATGTGCCTACCAATGCATAGTGCTAGTAAAAAGGAGCAAATATACCCGAGCACGATGCGAATGCAAGCATTCGATGTGAGCAGAGAAACACCTCCTCCGAGAAGATCCGAATCTGCCCCTGATTCTCCCCCAAGCTATCCTAAAACACAAATAGATTAATTAGCAATGAATATCAATAAATTTAGGGGGAAAGCAAGAGAAATAGGTGTGTATGAAGTTTAATTTCGATTCGGGGCGGAATAGGGCTTACGAAATGTAGTTTAGAGAAAAGTGGGAATTAGGGCTAAAAGGGGATGATCGGCAGTGAGGGAGGTGGCGGCGGCGGTGGCTAGGCGTCGGTATCGGCATCGTGGGGTCGCGCCACTCGGGCACGGGGGTGGTTCGGCTCGGGTGAGGGAAGGGAGCGTTCGGGCGATTGGGGGAAGCTCGGGCGTCGAATTTGGATTTGGGGGATTTTTAATTTAGGGCCGCAAGCGCTGAATTTATAGGGTAAGTCACTCGGCCGAGTGGCGGCGACCACTCGGCCGAGTGGCTCAGTTTTTTAAAGTTTTAAAATTCTTCATGTAAGTTTCGACTCGGCCGAGTAGCACTATCACTCGGCCGAGTATACAAAGATCACTCGGCCGAGTGATTAGGCCACTCAGAGCTTTTCAAGTGCTGAAAGTGTCTGGTTCACTCGGGCGAGTGACAAAGTTACTCGGCCGAGTGGCATGTAATTAACAGAGAGGGGTTTTCGAAACTTCCCTGATCAGTACCCTACTCGGCCGAGTAGGGTCTTCACTCGGCCGAGTGAAAATGTCACTTGGCCGAGTGGGTTGCTGTTTTCAGCTCCAACTCTCTGTTTTTGCTCCACTTTCTAATTTTCTTTCCCCAGTCAGTTTCTTCCTTCTTTTGACATCTGAGCGCATCCCTGGAATGCTCTCCATCTCCATGGTCGTCCTCCATTCATATGGTCTCCTATTCTCCATCTCCTGAAATGAAAAATGTTGTCCGTTGTCAGGTTTATCTTCGACACTTGACTCTAAACACTAATAAAGATCTAAAACAAAAATTAAAAGAAAAATTCAACTAAAAAGTGAAATAGAACCATCGGGTTGCCTCCCGACAAGCGCTCGTTTAAGGTCTTGAGCTCGACCCCTTAAGATATGCGATTAAAGCTCGATGTTTGGCGCGTGTGAGATGCGCGCGCCAAACTTGCCAGGAAGTCCGCTTGGGTTTAGTTGTTGATTTTCTTCGATGTTCCTCGGCTCCCCTTCATCATGGGTAGTAGTGGGGGGTGAGTCCCCCAAGCTTGAGCTTTTGACATTCTTCTTGTTGGCCGGCGGAGAAAATTTGTTGTTCGGTGGAGCTTTCTTCATGTGCTTCGCCATGGAGAGCTTGCATAGCTCTCTAATCTTGACGACATCAGCGTCGTCCTTCTCTTCATCCATAAGAGGGTCCGGCGGGTCTCCCATTATCTCGCCATCTTTGGTAAGTTGGCCATCTTCGAGGCCGTCATCGTGCTTGGCCCCAATGGCAAACGGTATGGCGTCGTCAATTACCTCGTCGAGGAGGTCCATATAGTCCAATTCCTCTTGCCAAGGCATATGATTCATTGCCTTCGAAATATGGAGCTCAACTTCAATATTGCTTACGTTCAAAGATAGGGTTCCTTCCCTCACATCTACAGTCACTCCGGTGGTGGCCAAGAAAGGGCATCCAAGAATCAGTGACGTATTACCTTCCTCCTTAATATCCATCACCACGAAGTCGCATGGCAGGCAAAGTCCACCCAGTACTTGTAGTGGTATGTTTTCGACAATCCCCATCGGCCTAGTGATTCGCCCATCGGCGAGTTGTATCTTCATGTCCGTGGCCTTGAGATCGGTTCCCATATTCAATTTCTTAAACATCGTGAGGGGCATGAGGCTCATGCTTGCTCCCAAATCTACCAAAGATTTTTGAAGTGGGACTCCTCTAGGAGTGTAAGAAATTCGAAAACTACCGGGATCCTTAAACTTGGTCGGTGCTTTCTCCTTTCTAGTAAACCACGTACTTTGCTCGACGAGCATGATCCTTTCTTTTCGCTTCTTTCCCACGATCAAATCCTTTATAAACTTAGCATAGGATGGGATTTCGATGATTGCATTCAAGAATGGGATGTTCAAGCTCACACCTCGCAAATACTCCAGAAATTTGACGAGCCTTTTCTCAATGCTTTTGCCAACCTTTGTGGGTATGGTACCGGTGGCATATAAGTGCGCTCCTCTTGTGGCTTCTCTACTTCAGATTTTTCACGATTGTTCGTCGCCTTTGGGTCCTCCTCAGTATTGCCCGGTTCCTCACCAACCGAAATTTCTTCCCTCGGCTCCTTAGCTTGAATCATGGCGGGAGTAGTATCCTTCCCGCCTCTTGTAGTTACCGCCACAACCGCATTGATGTGCCCGATGTTGCTTCTGTTGGAAGCAACGATCTAGGATCTTGGTTTGATGATGACAAACGTGTCGGTATATCTAATGTGTGTGCTTAGTGTGTTTCAGGCTTGGTGAAACAATATATCTAGGCTATTTGGTGGAATTGCTATTCGTATAGCACATTGGGAGAGAAGGAGCGGTTGTGCACAAAAAAGTTGGACTTGGTCAATGGTGATTGGATCAATTGAAATCTTTTGAATTACATATCAAACCCTATGTTGATTGAGTCAAAATTCAAATCAATTAGGGAGATTGTTGCTACCCATATCCTTATCAAATTCCCTATCAAATTTGAAAACAAATTGAGATCACATCAAATCCCAAGTTGGTTAATTCAACCCAATCCCTAGTCAAATTCAAATTCCCTAGTTGGTCATCCATTGCCAAATATTAACTAACCCTAGCCCTATATAATCACATCCTCCCTAGGGTTGAAAACAGGTGCTACAATATTGAGTGCGGCAAACAAATATATTTTGTGCGGCATACATCACAAAACAAAACAGAGGCCGACCATTAATAATCCCCATCTCAAAAGTTTCGTACGACAACCAACGAAATTGAGAGAGGGGAACTACAAAAAATTGTTGAGTGCGGCAGCCAATTAAAAACGAAAACTTTTTTTTCTCTAAAAAGCTTCTTCATCCATCTTAATACCCGCTCCCAAGGCCAAAAAGCAGAGCTCCTCTTCTCCTCCTTAACCCCAAGAAGAAAGAGATCCGAAGCCCGCTGCTGCCTCCGAGACGTCGCCGGAGAAGCCAACTCGAAGCCGAGGAGATCTCCGTCGCTGCCCTGACCGGAAACGAGATCCTCACCGGTGAGAAGAGCGCTGCAGATGTAATCGCCGCCGCTGAAGGATAGCTCGCCATCGGAGGGACGCGCTGTCACGAAGGATCCGTCGAAGTTTCCGCCGCCATCTTCGAAGACCACGCTGTCACCGCCGCATCGCTGGGTTAACTGAAGCCACACTCACCGTCGACGGTGAAGACTCGCCTCGCTGCTGTTGACGAACACCGCCTGTTGCTGAAGCGAAGTCGGACGGAGGGAACACAGTCGCCGCTGCTGCTTTCATCGAAGACCGCCGAAGTCGGAGCAACGGAGAGACGCCATCGAAGAGATTGCCGTGAAGACGAAGTCGCCACTCGAACTCGCTGCTGTCGAAGTGGAGCTCGGAGCCGCCATTGCTGCAACCCTCGTCGCCATCGAAATCTCGTCGCTGCTCCGAGTCGCCGTGACGAAGTCGCCTCCGGTGAAGACCACCGTTACTGCTGAATAAACACGAACTCCGCCGTTCGCCTGCATGCCCTAGGTTGCAACCACCGGAACGAGAGCTGTCGTATGCGAGCTGTGCATGAAACAAAATCAACGGCTGAGATTGCAAGGAAAATAGATCGGACGGCTGAGATCGTAGAGGACGAAAAAAAAATCGAAACGAGTTCGTTTCGCTTTGCCTGCTGACGTGGAGGGTTCATCAACCGCAAAAGAAAATCAAATGAACGGCTGAGATCATTGTGAGATTTAATTAGGAGTCCCTCTACGCACAGACCGAAGACATTTTAAGCTGAGCTGATTTCCCATGCGCACCGACCACTTCTGTTAAGGGGAACTGCTACTCGCACAGACCGACAGTTTATTAAGGATTGAACTGAAATTGCTTTGTGCACAGACCAGTGCATAACTTGACATCCAGGAGTCGGATTGAGACACCGTTTGCGTCAGATTGGAGCTGACGACGTGCTGATCGACAGAGACGCCTACACGGACACAAACTGAGCATTTCTAAACCCTTAAACTCTTTTATTTGTGTCTTAGTGTAACGTTCTCTGTGGGGAAACTTTTACCTATTTTTGTGGACTATTTTGGGACTTGTCTAGTTGGAACTAGACAAGTGGGACCCAGCTAGTTTGGGACTAGCTGGTAGAAAGCTTTGCTAGGATTGATAGTGAGAGGAAACACTGTGTGTGGGGTACTGAGAGTCCGGCGAGTGTAGAGACATAGAGGGTGCTCTGAGCGTGCTCTAACTTGTGACTTTGTACCTATTGCACTATTCAATCTAGTATTAGCTTTGGGGGCTGGAGTAGGTCGTTGGGACGACCGAACCAGGGTAAATCT
The DNA here is from genome assembly GCA_030789695.1 of Scilla litardierei. Taxonomy (NCBI): domain Eukaryota; kingdom Viridiplantae; phylum Streptophyta; class Magnoliopsida; order Asparagales; family Asparagaceae; genus Scilla; species Scilla litardierei. Next base: position 81,732,707 of record CM061137.1, read on the forward strand.
GCTGTGTACTCTGTGTCTGCTTTTCATTACTCTGGTTGTGCTTTTAACTGCGTGTGATTTCTCGTGGGTTGCACGAGAATTTTTTATAAGCCTATTCACCCCCCCCCCCCCCCCCCCCCCCTCTAGGCTAGGATCCAGATCCAACAGCTTCAGGGGTTTTGTTCCGGTTGAGCCGACAATTGTTGATTGGTCTTATTGAGCAATGCGAGTTGCTCCGATAACTGTGCCACGATGGTATTGAGGGAATCTTGTTGGGCCGTCAATTTTGCATTAAACTTCTTTTGTTCGGCCATGAACTCTTCAACCCTTACTTCGTGGTCCGACCTTGGCGGTGCTTGCGGTGGATTGGGTGCCCTCCATCCTTGATTGTATCCCGGGGGTCTATAGGGCCCCGCTTATTTCCTCGGTGGGTAGTTTTGTTGTTGGGGTGCTCTTTGTTGATATTGCGGTTGTTGTGAAGGCCGGGCTTGTGATTGTTGTGGCGGTGGGTTCAAGGCTCCCTCATTGTTAGCATATGAAAATCTGGGGTGACCCCTTGTAGCCGGGTTCACCCAATAACCGGTACTACCCGCAATATATTGAGCTTGCTCCATGGCTCCGTCTCCTTGCTTCCCTCCAACAAACATAACATGGGCTTGATCTTGCCAGTCGCCCATGCTTCCTCCCGGTGTAGAAATGATGGGGGCTCCATGTGGTTCACTAACCAACTTTTCCAATCTCTCTACGACTTTGTGAAGAGAATCAAACTTTGAAGAGAGCTCTGCCACTGCCTTTGCTTCATAGATACTTGCCGGCTTCAAGGATAACGAAGAATGTCCCCTTTCGTCGGCTCACTGCTGATTATTCGATGCCATCTCCTCAAGTAAAGTCGTAGCATCATCTGGTGTCTTCGACAAGATAGCTCCATTGGCGGTTGCATCAATTATTTGCTTTGTGCTCGGTTGCAATCCATTATAGAAGCTATGCACAAGCTCCCATGGCTCAATACTGTGGTGGGGGCATTGGTGTTGGAGATCCTTGAAACGCTCCCACGCCTCATATAAAGTTTCTTGAGGGCCTTGCTTGAAGGACATCAGTGCGCTTCGTATCTTAATGTCTTGGATGGCGGATAGAACTTGTTGACAAATGTCTATAGATCCCCTCGGCTTGCGTCGTCAACCAATATAATGCTTTGTCTCGAAGAGTAAACGGGAAAAGACGCAGTCCAATAGCATCGGCTGGCATGCCAGACATCTGGAAAGTGGCGCATTTAGGCAAGAACAATTGCAGATGGTAGTGCGGGTTTTCTTGTGAGTTCCCATAGAATGGGTCTTGTTGCATCAACACTACAAGTCATGTCTTCAACTCGAAGTTCTTTTCGACCGCCAACTCCGGCATGACTATAAAAGAGTTGGTTGACGTGGTCTTGGGCCGTAGCCTATCTCGGATGGAGACAAGCCTAACCATACGTTGTGCTAGCTCCTCCGGTGTTTCCGGCGCGGCCATTCGATTTTCCTCTACAAGAAATCTCCTCTCATCTCTAAGCCTCCTTGCGTACGCTCGATCTCAGGGTCGAATAATATTTCTTCTTGGGGAACCTTCGATCTCGTGTACATGCACAGAAAAAGAGAGTCTAGATAGAATTGTTAGCACAATAGAGGAATAAAGAGTGAAGATAATAAAATAAAAAGATATAACTAAGCAAAGAAAATAAAATACTGTCGCCTCCCCGGCAACGGCGCCAAAAAACTTGATCGCACCCTGATATACACCAAAAAAACGACTGTAGTCTTACCGCAAGCGCACGGTGTAGTGGCTAGCGGGTATCGAACACAGGGAGGACAAATGACGGTACTCTGTTTTGATCACCTAGCTATTGGTGGTAGAATGGAATGGTTTGGAGAATAATGTCACGGTCGTTTAATTAACAATTTGAATTCTAGATAATAAAAGCGTCTAGGGCCAGGGAATCCCCACTACGGATCGTTATTTATCTTTGTAAATCGTGAATCTCAATGTTGCAAGGCTTAAACTGAGGTGAACTAGTCGTAACTGAATAGAGAACCAAGCTCACGCTCTCTCGCTATTACCGGTCTATAGCAACCTAGATTAAGGCCCACTCTCATGCAAACCCTAACCTAAGCTGCTAGCATGAAGATCGACATCATCGTCCAATCGCACTCGAGCCCACTCTCGTGCAAACTCGAGTTATGATCTAGGTTATAATTGTTCGTATTCGTCCAATCTCTTACAAACGAATATGAGTATAGATTTATAATAAAAATCCTAGCGTTGGTCCAATCTCTTGCAAACCAAGTCTAGAGAATCTCGATTATAAACCTAAATCGAATATCTAGGCCTTCCCATAGATTGAAATCCAATCTCTTGCAAACCATAATCGATGGAAATTCCTAGATACTCGTAGTAAATCAATCATACCCCAACTGTTTATCGATCCTAGCAACAAATCAATTCGTTCATCACAATTCTAAAATCGGATCCATAGGGGTCATTCACATGCCCTAGAACGGCGGAACTACTCACAATTAATCATGGCAATCACAGAAATAACGAATAAAAACATAGAGCAATTCATAGTTGAGAGAAAGCAATTCACAAAAACTAGAAATTTTGATAGAAAGAACAAACCAAATCTACAATCTTCAATCTCCAGCTAAGGATTTCAATTAGAATAATGCCCTCAAATTAATTTCAAGTCTCCCCCTAAAACTAGGAAGAAAACTGGCTTAAATACAAGCCAAAGTCAGCCAGAAAATCCTGATAGATTTGTCCCTGGCGCAGCCCAAAACCCTAATTCGTGATACAGGCAGACTGCGCCACTCGGCCGAGTGGAACATGTCACTTGGCCATGTGACAGACCCAAAGAAAAACAGAGATATTGGAGGTTTTGGGGCCTGTCACTCTGTCTCACTCGACCGAGTGGAGTTCTTTACTCGGTCAAGTGGGCTTTCTCACTCGGCCGAGTGAGTCTTCTGCTGATCTTCTCCAAACTTCAGAGAGTCGACCGAGATTCCTCTTGGAAGACCCTGTCTTACTCAGCCGAGTGGACTTCTTCACTCGGCCGAGTGAGATATTTCACTCGCCCGAGTCGACTTTGACTCCATCTGCTCATGTATCTGTTGTACTCGGCCGAGTACAATCCTTTACTCGACTGAATGAGCTGTCTGCTCGGCTGAGTGGGCTGTTTCTGGAGCTCTATCTTCTCCTCCTCACCTCCTCATCGATTCTATCGAACTTCTTCCTCTTCCACTCATCATCTAGCACTGCTAGCTCCTCAATAGAGTCGTAGGCGGTGCTCCAGCGCGCGTGAAAGTCCCTTGATCTCATTTATGCTCCAGATTGCTCCATATTTCCTGAAATCCGACGAAAACAAGAAATAGTGAAATGCAACGCAATATCATCGAATAATCGTGAAAAATCGAAATATGGGCGATCGAAATTACATGCAAACGTGCAGAAAAAAGGTGTAAAATAAGGAGCGATCAGGATTCCCCTACTATGTCTTAAGGTTTTTAAGGATGTTATTGTAATCTTGTATTAAGAACACAACAAGGATATTGCAATCTTGTACTAGCAAATAACCCCTCCGCAACCACCGCCCCGTAGCTGCCCGCATCTGCCACCGTCCTCCACACGCGCACCGCCCATGCCCCTCTTCGACGAAGTGCCAGCCTCCCCTCGCTACTGCACACCACGTCGACCCCACCCCCTGTCGCCACCTCTTCCCTCTTCCTCCATGCAACCGCCGCAGCCGCCTCGCCTCGTTCCGACGCCGTACCGCCACAGCAGCTAACCATGACAGCCTCCCAGCGAGCACCCGTGAGTCCCTCCTTGTTGCTGCCGTGCTGCTCACTGCCAACATCTGCCGCCAGCCCTGACAGCCTCGCTGCACCACTCTCCACGTCCGCCGGTCTCCGACCCCAGCTCCGCCGCCGACGAAGCCCACAACACTTCTCTCTCCGCTACGTAAGAATAAGGTGAAGAGTTATATTTTGTGTAAAAATTTTATACGAAATATATGTATAAACGTATTTACAGACATATTTATAGTTAATAATATGTGATTTTCTGATGTAAAATTTCTAATAAATCATATAGGTTCAGAAAAATACAAGACTAGACCCAAAAAAATCAATCGTTACGTTCCAGACACGTTGGCACTGATTTCATCTCGATCAGGTGAGTAGATTTTTCACAGAAAATTTTTATACCTGGAATTTAATTACGGTGTTTTCACTAACCAATTAATAACTTAATATTTTCACGTAAACTGATATATGGAAAAATTATATGTTGTATATTAAACTAGACGGTCGTTTTGACAGCTCACTTGAAACATTCTGATACGTATTTCATCTAGAAGAAATTATTGAACGATTACGATAACTAATTAAAATTAGTTTTTAAATTCATTTTGAGCTTTTGAAAATTATTAAAAATACCAAGAGGCTTCAGAAAAATATTTCCTTCTTAGGAAAAATTATATTCCTCATATCTAGCCCGTATAAAATTTTATAATGCTTTTCGACTCCGTTTCAATCGATTATAAAATCAAAACGATCGAGATAAATAGATAGAAAATAGTGTGTTCTTTAACCGATTATTTCTTGTGCTTGCAGGTACCAATTCTCGTGCACCAGAACCTTTAAAAGCTCTAGCTCTAGTCCCAGCTTACTACAACAACCTCGAAACTAGTAAGTCACTATGAATTCTAGATTTAGAAAATTAGATAGTGTACTCGTACGAACTTAGGACATCACATAACGCCTTAGAACGGCTATTGACTCGAACCAAAAACTAAAGACCTAATCTAATACGAAACTACAGAATGACTATCTAATTAAGCGGGTGACATTGCCAACTTTCAACTTTGGTGGTTGTAACACACGACCATTAACTTGGGTAAATTGTGTACTAATCGAAATATCATATGCTCAAAGCATGAAATCAACTTCACCACTGTTGGACTTGTCTTTATCCTTAAATTTCCTAGCATCCACTTTGTTTTGGCCCAGTCTACTTTGAAATGGGTTCCTACCTTTCTGGTTGTCAATAAGAAAGTCAACCAGTGGTCCTGGTTTAATTGTCATTGTAAATAAGGAACTAATAATATCATGTGATACATCGTATGGAACATCTTGTGAAACATCTAGTATGAAACATGTACATGGAACACTTGACACTTCACTGTGGTTTGGGTAACTCATAGTTTGAGAGAGTGTGGGAGTGATTGGAGTTCATCTTCCCGTACCACCGTCCCGTCCCGCTGCCTGCGTTTCGGCAAATACATATATCGCTGCATGTGTTCTAGCATTCATCTGGGTAAGCGCACCCAGGAAAGAGATGAACTCAATGGTTTCATATCGTACTCTCCAGCTTGAGTCACGTAGTTATAGTATACATATTACTTGCATGATCACCTTTACTTTATGCATTGCATGCACTTTACTTACCACACATATGCAGTCACCAGTACTTTACTTGTCGCACTTATAGCTACATTGTTAGCATGCTATCCTTACTTAGCCTGCTTTACACTTGCACTACCACAGTACATTTCGTTGACTTCTTTCAGTTCTGCTTACCTTTACTATTCTGTTATGTACACCTTGTCACAGTTGTTGCTCAGTACTTTATTTTTCACTCTGGTTTGCTTTTACGTAGTTACTTTTTGTCACCTGCTTTAGTCATACTTGTGCACTGCTTCTTTTCTATGTTTAGAATTATTGTGACATATCTACGGTTCCATTTATGGCACCAGCAGACGACGAACAGATCGAAGAAGCGGCTCCTGAGTTTGAGGAGCCAGAGTTTGCTCCAGAGACTACTGATTTCTAGATACTCGAGTTGGTGTGTGTATTGTATGCTATTATGTATTTCCTTTCCGCATTTCCCTTATATACTCAGTGTGAGAGTGTTTTGGCATGTTGTATTTCAAATATGGACTGTAATAATGTACGCTGGTTGAGTATTGGTACATCTCTATATTGTAGCTATATTGATTTCACTGGTAATCTACAGACCTGCAAATGTAATCAAATAAGTAATGGCCCCCCCTGAGAGCGGGTCGTTATACTATGACAAAAGTTGATTATGAATCTTTATCATTCTTATATAGATTTCATAGTGATTTCAGTGGGGCCAATACATCCTGCAAGTGAACCATTTCGATATTTTATGGTATTAGTGGACGTATCCTGTAGATGGTCCCATGTTTGCCTATTATCTACGCATAAAATTGCATTTGCATGTTTTCTTACGCAGATCATAAGCTTTGAGCACATTTCCCCGATTATCAAATTAAGAGCATACAGATGGATAATGTGGGAGAATTCATATCAAAGAGCTTCGATGCATATTGCGCTTCTTTGGGAATCGAAGTTGAACACCAAGTTTCTAATGTTCAAACTCAAAATGGATGGGTAGAATACTTGATTAAGCGCATTCAAATGATTGCTTGAACTTTGTTAATAAGGACAAAGCTCCCTTCCTAAGCATATGGCCATATTGTATTGCATGCTGCATCACTTATGAGATTGTGCTCCACTACTTCTCATCAATGTTCTCCCCTTCAATTAATCCTAGGCCATGACCCAGACATTTCATATCTTTACACCTTTGGTTGCACGGTGCAGGTCCCTGTAGCACCACCGTAAAGTACTCATTTCACATCTTCACACTTTTGGATATTTATGTTGGATTTGATTCACCATTCAATATTTGGTTCCTTGAACATTGATAGGTGATGTTTTTATCGGCTATATCCACGGATTGTCATTTTGAGGAAACAATGTTCATTTCTCTCGGGACATCAAAAGCTTCCATGGATGGAAGGCAAAAAATATTGAGATTTTCTCATGGAATGGACTTGCACATCATATTTATTGATACGACCATTTTGGAGAAGCCCAAGAAAAAGAGGCCCAAGCAAGCCAAGAACGGGGAGCCCACGAATGGGATTAGGCCCGTCCGACGAGGCCCGCGGAAGAACTCGAAGTAGGACCGGCCCCGACCCGGAAGACGCACGATTAGCTCACGCTCTTAGGAGATAACCGTCCCCCTGAAAGGGCGGCACCTTAATGACCATTAAGGAGCCCATTAATCGACTCACCCACGATGCACGCAGGCGCCTTTATGAAGGCGGATCGTAGGGACGTGAGTGGGGAGCAGTCAGGGGACATGGATTGAGGGCGATCGTGGGACAAACCCTATAAAGGGACTACAGGGGCAACCGGGAAGAGGATCGAATCCCCGACATTAAGAACGGATGTATTCCATTAACTGACCTAGCTTTCCCGTTATCTCCCCTCCCATAGCTCGGTCCGAGGATATGGGTGTTGGCCTCCTTTCGAGCCATACCGATCCCGCCGAGCATTACTCAGATCAGTTCTAACTTTAGCATCGGAGGGGACTTGGCCGGAACCAAGGTTCGCCCCCCTGACGAGTTTCTTCGTTTATCCAGGAAGGAGCTGAACCAAGGCACCAAGGCTACTCCTCAACGCGGAACGAGTCCACTCGCTGCTAGCGAGCGCCGCGATCGATTGAAGACCAAGCATTCTCCGAGGTGCCGAGGCTACCCCTCCGCACCGCATCGACCGAGGTCCTCGTCCTTCCAATCGACCCGTGTCCCGAGCCGAAGAGGGGACGCGCACGTTCGGAAGAACCAATGGATCCCTACCAACCCATTGACCACGTTGACAGTCGAGTCGTTGGTCAACGATTCTGTAGTGAAAAAACACACGTAAACATCCGGCGCCGTCTATGGGATCGAGAACAAACCCACGTTAAACCACCTAGATGGAACCAACCTGCAACAGCCTGGGGCAGATGCTCCCCATCCACGAGGAGGGTGATTACGTCCCACCCGAGAACCAGCACAACCACACCACCGAGGGGACGGGGGACTCCCGTTCAGTGACCCAGGAGCAGCTCCGTCTCTTTGCCCAAAAGACCAACGCCCACATCCAGACATTGACCGTCATGATTCAACAGCTCGTCGGCAACCCGTCCATCCTAGGGGACGGGACGGCTGGGACCCACGATCAGGGAGGGACCCACCGACCTATGCGCTCGGCCGTGGTCGTTGACCACGGTGACGGAGGGACCAACCCGGAGCGGCGATTCACCCTGCCAAACTTCGTCCCCATGCGATCCCTTACTTCCACCTCGCCTCGAGATGGGGACAAGGTGGGCCCCGAGCAGGCCGGGGACGAGTCGGTTACGACCTCGTCCAGGCAACCGCACTCGACGACTCGGGGCTTTGCCGATCACCGAGCCCCAGGGAACCGACCCCGCCAGAGCGAAAGTCGTCATCACTGAAGGCGAAGGTACCGGGAATACCGACAAGAGGGGAGAGGCGCCCGTCGACCAACTCCTGGCCCCGGCTCCACTGGGGTTCGGGCAAGCCCCTACGTGATCACGTTCGCTCGTCGCGACGACCGGACTTCTGTGTTAGCACGGGAGGGCGTCCTGGGGGTGCCAGAGACGATCGCTGCCCCTTGACCAGAAGGATAACCGAGGCCTGGGTGCCCTCTAGGTTCAAAGTGCCGACCTTAGAGAAATACGACGGCACGGGCGACCCGGAAGACCACGTGCTGGATTATGAGGGAGTCATGGCGTTTCAAGGAGCCAACGACACCCTACTCTGCAGGGGATTCTACTCCACCCTCTGAAAAGTGGCTCGGAGTTGGTACCACAGCCTCCCCAACAGATCCATTGACAGCTTCGAGGACCTCTCCCAGCAGTTCTGCAAGCAGTTCATGGCCGGGCGCCAGGTAAAACCGGACTCAAAACTCCTATTCAATGTGGTGCAGGGTCCCAGAGAAACCCTGAGGCACTACATGTGTCTCTTCAACATAGAGAGACTGAATGTGGAGAGCTGCCCAGAGTTGGTCGTGAAGACGGCCCTGAAGAAAGGACTCAGACACAGGGGCCTGAAGAAGTCTCCGCACAATGATCCTCCAAAGGACCTGGCCGAAGTCATAGCCCGGACGGGGCGCTACATGCTTACTGAAGAAGCGCTTGCCGCGGACGACGGGAGTCACCCGACGGGGTCTAGACGAGGCACCAAACGGGATGAGAGTGAGTGCCGCGGCCCTGATGAACCTCGGCATGAGAAGAGGGCCAAAGGGAAGCATCGCAGGGAGGAGCTACGACCCCCAAGCTGAACATCGCTCCGGATGCCGTCCTTGCGCACGTTCAAAAGGAGGGGCGCTTCAGCAGGCCGCCTCCGAAGATGAAAAGAGGCGGAAAGGACGAGGAGAAATATTGCAAGTACCACAAGGACAACGGCCATGACACCGACGACTGCTGGCACTTGAAAAAAGACATAGAGAAGCTGGTCATCAGGGGCCATTTAAAGAATTTTGTCGACGATTCAACCGCAACCCCTGGGGAAGGGACGTCCAGGCAGGCGGACAAGGGGAAGAAGGTGAACGTGGTTCAGGCGGCCATGCGCATCATCGAGTGAGCAGGCGGGACAATTAGCCGTAGCCTCACCATGGTAGGATTATCTTGCCTTCATCTTCCTCGTTTTTATTTTTCCTCCAAATGTACACTCGGGTTCAGGAAAGGGAAAGAGAACCGTGTTAGTACAAGCTCTCCCTCCCTCTCACTTTGTTTGGATGGATGATCGATTGCGGAGCAAGCAAGAAAGCGCCCCCTACGAGGGGATCGCCAACCGATCGGCTGTAAGGCTGGGGGCAACTCCCCCAGCAGGCCGATCACCTAGCCCGTCCGTAAGACTGGCGGCGGCTCCCTCAGTAGTCGGGTTCTTTGGTTGATCGCAAGGCGGAGGGGAGCTTTCCCCGTAGATCAACCGACCTGATCGGCTATAAGGCTGGGAGCAACTCCCCCAGCGAGCCGATTACCAAGCTCGTCCATAAGGCTGGGGTCAACTCCCCCAACAGGCGGGATTGTCGGTTAGTCATAAGCCGGAGGGTAGTTGTAGGATCCTGTCCAAAACAGAGTTAGGATCGATAATATGAAGTTTAGACTTACGCTTGCGTATGCGGCACGGTAGTCTACGAACTTCGCCTTCGAATTCGCCACGACGGATCGAGTCTTCTCACGAACGGAGTAAGGCTACTAATCCACAATCTAAATCTCTACTTTAGATTAAGAACTTGGATAAGAGGGAGAGAAAGGATTTCTGCAGAGCTTCGCTAGGATGAAGATGCATGCATGAATTTCATGCAAAAGGTGTAAGAAATGGCTTACCCTTGGGTCTTATTTATAGCCCCCAAGGTAGTTATTTTAGGGTAAGTTGTTCCTTTGGAACAACTTAATTAAGGTGTACCATGATACATGGCACATTATAAGCTTAAGTTGTACCATATGCATGGTACAACATAAGCTTAAGATATTCCCCCTTTATTAGCCATATGTCGCATGCACTTATGCATATATAATGCGACTTTCCCACTCATCCAGAGATCCTCTCCGCAAGGGAACAGATTCCCTTTGTACACGACTTCATGTACGCGACGTTCGAGGTCTGTATTCCCTCGTACATCCCCCACAAGGGTGTACAAACGTCTTCCATATCCAACATCTCCCACTCACACTTGAGGGGATTGTAAGAGAACGTCTTTCCCTTAGTTCTTTCATCTATCATACCGAGAAATAGACCGTGCGACCGTCATGCGTGTAGAGTCTGTTGTTGTGCACTTGTTAGAGATACATAACGACCTCGAAGGTGCAAAGTTGAGTAGTTCAACGCATGCTTTACCCTAGATTATTTCTTCACATTTCTTATACTTTATATTCAACAATTGAATCCCATCTGGATTACAATTGGCTGGCCAGCTTTGAATCATTAAAGTCCAAATGCGAATATGAAATCAATCTTCCTCTTCTTGCGAACCTTCTGATCTTGACTAGATTCGCTTTTCTAACGTGCCCCGCCGAGCCGAATTATCATAGCCCATAAGTAACACGCTAAGATAGCGATCATTTCGTCAAATCTAAAGGAACCAATTGGAGTCCTTGAGGGTAAGAGTAAAGACCCATATGGCCTTTGAGTCTCACATAATAGCAAACACTATTGCTACTAACTCAGTGGTCGAAATGCATACGTGGTATGAACACGTATTACAACATCACTCCTTTCCCAGGGAGAGTATGTCTTAATGATGTTGTACGGATGAAAAGATCAGACACCACAGTGACTATCTTTTTGAGTCCCCTTACTACTCGTGAAATATTCATGGACTCTCATCCTGCATAAGACAGATAGGAAAAAATCCTATGAGATCTCTTTCAAATATCCTTGTGATACAGATCTCAGATCTTTTGTAAGCATCCATATGATGCAGATCTTTCATTCGACTATCTTGTTTAAGTCATGACTCTAAATCATTCGTCTAATGATTTTGACTTTAAACTAGTCTCATCTCTATCTTATCCATCTGATAAGATAAGGCGGTTGCTCATGTGAGAGAGCCAACCTTAATCTGTCCGACATACACACAATTCAGCTGAGATTTCAAAAATGTACACAAACATTTCTTAAGAAATTCATATGCAATGTTTGAAAAAGAACTTATTCTTTTATTAATTTTGATCATTTATAGACATGGGAATTTACATTGGTACAACTCAGCTCTTACGCAATCCTTGAGATGATAAGTGTTTGTAAAACACATCTCTGGGGATCGCCTTTGTAAGCGGATCCGCTATCATCTCATGCGTAGATATGTACCTTATGTCTACCTTCTTGGTCTTATCATAGTCTTTTGCAAATTTGTAGCGGATATCTATGTGTTTGGTCTTACAATGGAATTTCGGATCTTTGACATAGGCTATAGATGCTTGACTGTCGCTGTGTATAGGTACAGCACCTGAGTCACTTGCATTAATTAGCCTGTCTAAGAACTTCCTAAGCCAAACAGCCTCTTGAACTGCCATGCTAAATGCTACAAACTCGGCTTCCATGGTTGAAAGTGCGATGCAGGATTGTTTCTTGCTACTCCAGGATATTGCACCAGATCCGAGTAGAAAAACATATCCTGAGGTCGATCGTCGCTCATCGAGATCACCCGCCCAATCAGCATCAGTGTAGCCTTCGAGCCTCAAGGCATCTCCTTGATAGCATAAAGCAAAGTCTGCAGTTCCTTTGAGATACCGCATTATCCTCTTAACCGCTTTCCAGTGTACTTGCCCTGGGTTGGATTGGTAACGACTTACCATTCCAACGGCAAAACAGATGTCCGGTCTTGTACACATCATAGCGTACATTAGACTACCAACTGCACTGGAATATGGAACTTTTTCCATAATCTCCTTCTCTTTTTGGTTCTTCGGACATGATTTCAGACATAAATTGTCGCACTTGCTTATTGGAGTATCAATGGACTTGCAGTCCTGCATATTAAAACGTTCTAGAACCTTCTTTATATAAGTCTCAAGTGAAAGAGAAAGAAGTTTCTTCGAACGATTCCTTGAAATCTTAACTCCAAGGATATATGCGGCTTCTCCCATGTCTTTCATCTCAAAAACTGATGAAAGCCAAGCCTTGATATCCATCACAAAGCCCTTGTCATTTCCGGCTATTAAGATGTCATCTACATATAGAGACATAATAACATACTTGTTCTTATTCCTCTTGATATATACACAGTTATCTTCATCAAGCATGGAAAATCCATTTGATAAGACAACCTCTTGAAATCGTATATACCACTGCCTCGAGGATTGTTTAAGACCATATATGGATTTAAGAAGTTTACAAACCTTATGTTCGTTTCCTTCTTTTACAAACCCTGTTGGTTGTTCCATATAGATCTCCTCGTTCAATTCTCCATTGAGAAAAGCAGTCTTTACATCCATTTGATGTAATTCGAGGTCTAAGCAAGCTACCATTGCCATAATCAGGTGAATTGAGGTAAACGAACAATAGGTGAGAAGGTCTCTTCGTAGTCTATCCCTTCCTGTTGCGTAAAACCTTTCGCGACAAGGCGAGCTTTATATCTGTCAATAGAGCCATCAGCCTTATGCTTGATCTTGAGAACCCATTTGTTCCCAATAGCTCTACGTCCTCTGGGTAAGTCAACTAAGTCCCAGACTTGGTTAACTTTCATGGATTCTAATTCCTCTTGCATCGCTTCCATCCATTTGTCTTTAGCAGGGCAAGATACGGCCTGTTTGAAAGTAGCAGGCTCGTCATCTTCTTGTAGTAAAGTCATAAAGGTTTGCGGAAATTCATCCTCAAATCTTAGAGGAGCCAACCTTGTACGACTACTACGTCGTATTTGAGATTCTTCAAGTCCTTGTTGACTTGAATTTAGATCAATTCTAATATCACTCCCACTTGGAATGTCGTTAGAATTGCTCCCACTTGGATCATTATTCCCGTATGGAATAGGATAATCGTCATTCGTATAATCCATTGGTGAAGGTTGAAACGTATTTTCATTTTCACCAAGAATTCTCCCACTCGAATGACGTAATCCTTCTTGATCATAAATCTCAAATAGAGATAAGTCCTGACTTATCTCGCCCTGTCTTGGAAACTCGTTTTCCAAGAAAGTGACATCCCTCGACTCAAACTCAATTAGCCCACCATTGTCTTCCTGACTAACAAAAACATAACCTTTGGAGTTTTCTGCGTATCGTATAAAGATACATTTCCTTCCCCTTGGCCCAAGTTTGCCATACTTATGGGAGGAAATATGTGCGTAGGATGCACAACCCCAAGGTTTCAAAATGTTTAAGTCAGGAGACCTTTGGTTCCACAACTCATAAGGAGTGGAGCTAACTGATTTCGAGGGTACACGGTTTAAAATGAAAGTGGCCGTCAATAATGCATCTCCCCAAAAGGTGATTGGCAAGTTAGCTTGCGCCATCATTGAACGGACCATTTCCATTAAAGTCCTATTTCTCCTTTCTGCAACACCGTTTTGTTGAGGAGTATAAGGCATAGTTACCTGATGTACTATGCCTTTTTCATCACAGAGTTCCTTAAAACTTATTGATTGATATTCACCGCCCCTATCGGTTCGCAAGACCTTAATCTTGCGATCTAATTGATTCTCCACTAAACTCATATAGTTTTTAAAGCAAGCCAAAGCTTCACTTTTGTGGGATATCAAATAGATATGTCCGAATCGGGTGAAATCATCAATAAAAGTGATGAAATAGGACTTTCCGCGTCTTGTCTTGACATTCATCGGACCACATATGTCCGAATGGATAAGCTGTAATGGAACCTCGGCCCTTGTGCCGGTTCCAAACGGCTTGCGACAAGATTTCCCCACAAGGCAATGTTCGCAGGTCGACATTTCAACCTTTGAAACATTGGATAGAAGACCACGTTTGGCGAGTCTATCCATACGCGTTGGTCCAATATGACCAAGCCTTGCGTGCCAACAATTCACATCAGACTCATAAGTCTTAGAATTTGCAATAAGGAAATTTTCATTACATGAGGAATCATACATTGTACTCATTACAATAAATCCTTTAAATACAAACCCAGTACCAATAAGAGTATTATTACAACTTAAGTCCACATTACAATCATGAAAAAACCAGTTATAGCCAAGACCCATTAATACAACCACAGAAATTATATTCCTTCGAATATCTGGAGCGAAGAGGACATCATGAAGTAGGAGAGTGCGGCCGTTGTCCAAGACTAGCTTGCAAGTCCCAACGCCTTTCACTTCAACACGTGTGTTGTTTCCTACATAGATCCACTTCGTTCCTTGGGGTATCCGGTGATACTCCACGAAGGACCGTCTGTCCCTTGCTATGTGGTCGGTGGCACCTGAATCAATTATCCAAAATGGATTAGATTCCACAAGAAATATTGAACTAGAAACACATATGTAACTAGTATATTTACAAGTTACCTCGTCGCCTCCACTCGTACACGAACGAGCATAGTGACCGAGCTTGTTGCACTTGAAGCACTTGATCCTCTTCAAGTCTTTCTTCTTGTGCCATTTCTTGTGCCCACCCTTATGTTTGGGTTTCTTGGTAGACTCAGGTTGCTTATTACGTTCATTAGTGAACTTCGAACGATTTTTCCTTTTCTTTCCCCCGTGTGAGGAACTAGCAACCATGTGCACTTCTGCACTTGGCTTGGCAGCCGCAAGCCGCTCTTCCTCTAATTCGAGGTGCTTGGAAACATCGCTGAAGGTCTTGATGCTCTCATTGTGAGTGAGATGCATCTTCATTTGGTCACACCCATTTGGTAGGGAACGTATGACTGCTTGGATTTGTTGCTCATCTGTGAGCACATGACCTGCGTCCTTTAACTCTGATATAAGGTTCGCCATATGTCGCAGATGTTTCCCCATGGAATGATCTGGACGTTTCTTATATGTATCGAACTTTATAGTTAAGGCGCGAAGTTTGGACACCGATGTGCCACCGAACTTCTCCTCTAGCTTGGACCATATGTCCATGGCTAGGTCATGTTCTCGGAAGATGCGCATTATGTCATCAGCCATACTGCTTAATAACGTAATGCGCGCTATCTTGTTCTTCCGAGACCAAGCATCAAAAGCTTCCTTGTCTCGTCGGTGTTGGGCCGTAGTGCCCAACTCAGGTTCAATCATAACGTTCTTTAGAGTTTCGAGCACTTCTTGCTCCTCTAGAACGTATTGTATCTTAATGGACCAAAGTTTGTAATTATCGCCGTTGAGTTTTTCACCTTTGTTTAACTCAGCGACGATATTCTTTGAAGCGGAAGACATTTTACTTTTAAAATGCTGCAAAAGACATAAAAACCGAAGGTTCGATCAAAAACATATTGCATAAAATTCTTAAAATATAACTCCCACTTGAAATTATATTATATTTGATAAGTTACTTTCGAAAAATATTGAAGATGTTGTTCTAGAATCGAAAAGGTCTCTTTGATTCCAATCACCATCTAGAACAACCTTCAATATTCCCCCATCACTTATCAAACAATAGTACTATTATAGTACTAGCAGCGGAAAAACGAGTTTGAAAACGTATTTTTCAAATATAATTCCCACTTGAAATGATAATAGAATATCCCATATGGATAGTTCTAAAATCAACTCCCACTTGGAATGATATTCATAATTTGATAAGTTACTTTCGAAAAATATTGAAGATGTTACTCTAGAGTCGGAAAGGTCACTATGTTTCCGATCACCATCTAGAGTAACTTTCAATATTTCTCCCTCACTTTATCAAATGTTAGTACTCTTATAGTACTTTGCAGCGGAAAAGCGTTTTTGAAAACTTATTTTTCAAAACGTATGAAAACGTATTTTTCAAATAAAATATATTTCAACTTAGTACCCTTATGATACTAGTGAAATATTCGGCACTTCCTGACCATTTGTCGGGAATGAGCCGTAGCCGTGCCTAGGTCGGATCCCCCTTTTGGGGATTTTTCTGCAAATTATCGTCGCCGGCTCCCGTATGGATCCAGGCGTTTCCCCCCGTATGAGAGAAATTTGATGCAGACGACTGTCGTTTGGCCCCGTATGGGCTAGTTCGACCAAGGCCTTTGCCGAATTGGTCTGAAACTTCCCCCGGCCAGTGCCGATCAATCCGGCACCCGGCCAAGAACGGCCTGCGGCAGCCCTGGCCACTGCCAGGGCCGGCCTGGCCACTGGCCTGGCCTAGGCCAGAGGCCGGCCAGGCCTCTGCCTGGCCTGGCCTCTGCCAGAGGCCCCTGGCCGGGGCCAGGGCCCCTGCCCTGGCCTCTGCCAGGGCGGCCAGGGTGGCCCTGGCCTCTGCCAGGGCGGCCAGGCCCTGGCCGGGGCCAGGGCCTCTGCCCTGGCCTCGGCCAGGGCGGCCGGGCCCTGGCCTGAGGCCAGGGCGCTGCCCTGGCCTCAGCCAGGGCGGCAAAGCCCTGGCCGGGGCCAGGGCCCCTGCCCTGGCCTCGGCCAGGGAGGCCAGGCCCTGGCCTGGCCGCGGCCAGGGCCGGCCGGCCCTGGCCATGGCCGGCCACGGCCGGCCGGCCATGGCCCGGCCATGGCATTTTTGCCTTGACCGGCCATGGCCCTTTGGCCATGGCCGGTTTCCCCTTTCATGGGAGGCCGCACACCCCCGCCGGAGGGGGTTGCCGCGGTGGTTATTGGCCGTAGCCAACCCCCTCCGCATGGGGAGGGGGGTGCATGGCCTTCATAACCCATTTGGTCATGGTGCACATGCACAAAAAAAATCATCTTCCCCGATGGGAATAACCACCACCTTCTTCTCCGGTGAAGCACCCGTTCGTCGAGAAAGTAGTTGTCCTCCAATGGCCGTGTGCCAAAAAATGAACCCACTTCAAAAATTCGTAAACTACGCGCTCCACATGAAGAGAGCGCCCATTCCCTATGAATGGAGACTCAGCATCCATGAAGAGAGCGAGTTTGACGATATGAACGGTCGGTTCTTCCCGTCACAGAGAGTTCCTGTCATATCCGTAATGACAGAAGACCCTAACGTGAAAAGAACAACCGCTGCGTTCTCTCCGTCACGAAGCGTTCCTACCATATCCGTAATGGTAGGATACCCATTCGTGAAAAAGACAACGACTCGTTCATAGTTTCTCCGGGGCGAACCCGTATGGCTCTGATACCAATGTAGGATCCTGTCCAAAACAGAGTTAGGATCGATAATATGAAGTTTAGACTTACGCTTGCGTATGCGGCACGGTAGTCTACGAACTTCGCCTTCGGATTCGCCACGACGGATCGAGTCTTCTCACGAACGGAGTAAGGCTACTAATCCACAATCTAAATCTCTACTTTAGATTAAGAACTTGGATAAGAGAGAGAGAAAGGATTTCTGCAGAGCTTCGCTAGGATGAAGATGCATGCATGAATTTCATGCAAAAGGTGTAAGAAATGGCTTACCCTTGGGTCTTATTTATAGCCCCCAAGGTAGTTATTTTAGGGTAAGTTGTTTCTTTGGAACAACTTAATTAAGGTGTACCATGATACATGGCACATTATAAGCTTAAGTTGTACCATATGCATGGTACAACATAAGCTTAAGATATTCCCCCTTTATTAGCCATATGTCGCATGCACTTATGCATATAAAATGCGACTTTCCCACTCGTCCAGAGATCCTCTCCGCAAGGGAACAGATTCCCTTTGTACACGACTTCGTGTACGCGACGTTCGAGGTCCGTATTCCCTCGTACATCCCCCACAAGGGTGTACAAACGTCTTCCATATCCAACAGTAGCTACCCCTGCTAGCCAACCGACCCGATCGACTATAAGGCTGGGGCAGCTCCCCAAGCTGAACGATCACCAGGCCCGTCCGTAAGGCTGGGGGCAACTCCCCCAGCAGGCGGGGTCATCAGTTGGTCATTAGCCGGTGGGTATCTCCCTCCGCAGGCCAGCCGACCCGATCGACCATAAGGCTGTGGGCAACCCCCCGGCCGATCGATCACCAAGCCCGTCCGTAAGGCTGGGGGCAACTCCCCCAGCAAGCAGGATCATCAGTTAGTCATAAGACGGAGGGTAGCTCCCTTCGCTGACCAACCGACCCGATCGATCATAAGCCTGGGGGCAACTCCCTCAGCTGGCAAGTCGACATGGCCACCCATAAGGCTGGGGGCAAATCCCCCAGCGGGTCGGAGCATCGGCTGTGTATAAGCCTAGGGACGACTCCCTCGGTGGCGCAGACGATCCAATCGGCCGGAAAGCTGGGGATGATTCCCCTAGCAGGCCGACCCCCCGACCGGCAGTCAGTCTGATTGTAAGCCCCTGCCTGTGAGGTGGTCACCTGATTGGTTCAAGGATCACGGGCGAGTAGAAAGCCACAACATGTCGGCTGGGGCTACCCCCAAGACCCTAGTCTATGGGACCACTTGGTACGAGAACCGACCGCACTCACGACATGCGGTGAAGAGACATCAGCAGGTCACCTCTCCGACCGTATTAAAATGCAACTGCAGCTTAAAAGGCCAGGAGTCCTCCCCCTCTACGAAACAGACGTGCTAATAGGAAGCCCAGATAACAAGGAAAATGGCGAAAGACTGAGAGGTACATAAATCAACAGAAACACTTTTTTCATTACACTTCAAAATTGTCTTGTATTACATGGCAAGGGAGGAGAACAAAGGGGGGGACGTCCCGGGGCCTGGGAGGACGCATCCTCTGGGACCTCACCCTATTCGGAGCAGGGAGGCCCATCGGGGCCCGACGGAGGTCGAGGAAATGATAATCGGACGCGCTCCTCGAACCTCTGGAAGGAGTCGCGGAAGACCTCCACGATCATAGGGGCCAAGAGGTGCTCGTAGGATCCAAAGGCGTCCCTGAGGGCCTCGACGATCCGCAATCTCAGGACCCCCTCGTAGCCCCTCTCAACCTCCTCGACAAGCCGGGTGGGGTGTGCGGCCTGAGCTTCCCGAAGGGCCCCAAGCTCGTCCCAGAGATCGCCCCTCTCCCGACAGAACGCTTCTTTCGCCTCCTGGGCCGACTGCCGAGAGTCTGCCAACGCCCCCTGTAGATCCAGCACCTCAGCAGCGAGCTCATCAACCCGACGCTTCGATGCCAAGCTTCCATACGGGCTTCCTCGACCGTCACCTCGGTCGCCCTAGCTCTCAAGCGCTCCCGCACTAGAGACTCTTCTAGGGTGGCTGCGCGGTCTGCGCGGTGTTGCACTTCAACGGCCACCACAATGGCCTACAAAAACGAAGATGGTGAGCCGAAGGAACCTCTAAGCAGAATCAGGTACGATGGAAGACCGACCTGTTGAAGCTGCCAGACTAGGGAGCCGGCCAATCGGTCAGAGGGAACCCTCTCCAGGAGAGAGCGGTCCCTCGGAAGGATAGTGCTCCATGCCAGCTGGGTGGCCACGGCTCGATCGGCAAATACCGAGTCGCCGGGCATAACTTCGGGACCTGCATGGAAGGCCAACAGGGCGTCCTCGACGCCAACCAGAGACGGCTCAACTGAGTCGGAGGGGGCAGCCGCTAACGCCAATGGGAGGGTCTCTCCCGAGGCGACCGGCACCCCGAGGGCCACGGAGGGTTGGACCTCCCCAGTCTTCTTCTTCTTCTTCTTCTCGCTGGGCCCCGTGGCCACTGGAGGGGAACGCTTCCGCCCCACACCGTGATCACCCAAAGGCGCACGAGGACCAAAGCCGGCCCCCCGTCGCCTCCTTTGGTATAGAGGGAGCGGGGAGGTTCGGCCACCACGGTCACCATAGTAGGGAACTCCACTACGACAGGGGAAAGTGGCACAACCGCGACCACTGGCTCCACCCTGCCCATTGCCGGGTCGGCCTGGCGCTCCTCCTCTTCCACTGTCCGGCATGGCACTTGGCCCGAGGGGTTCCCACGGCTTCTGCTCGACCCCCCGACGGATGAGCTCATCGACATTTCGGGTGAATTCACGGCCCGCCATCTCTGTGGAAGGAAGGAAGATCAGGGTAAGCAAGAGGGAAAGCACAAGGAAAAAAGAGCGCCTACCGGGGGACCACAGGACGGTCTTAAGAAGCAGGTCGTCTAGCAAAGGCCAGACCGACCTCTCCTCTAGGGGCAGAGATGACAGAAGTCAGACAGTGGCCTGGTCGGCCTCGAAGAGGGACAACGTCAAGTCATATTGACATAGCCTTCCCCAACCTGTCAGGATCTCGACGTCCCTAGGGAAAACAACGACAACAAAGATCGAGCTCCAGTTCCCTACCCAGCGGGGCAGACCGAGTAAACACTCCCTCCCAGCGCGGGCTTGGAGGTGCTGCCATGACCCTTGGCCGACTGTCTGGACCCGAAAGTAGTGGAAGAGAAGGGGAAGAGATGGCTCCAAGCCATGGACACGGCAGATCATGATGAACCCGGTCAGCACCGCGATGGAGTACGGGGTCAACTAGCATAAGGCAACCATCAAGAATTCCATGACTTGGATGAGAAAGGATGAAGAGGGAAGCGGAGTCCCAGGCGGAACATCTCGACGTAGACGCCAACCTCCCTACTCCGTGGAAAGCAAATCTGCTCGTCGCTAAAGGGGATTCGGACGTCGTACAGATGGTACAAATACTTCTCCTGGATTTCTGTAACCTTCGAGAAGGGGACCATAGACGGCGACCCGAGGATCACCGGGGGAACGTCGAACCTCTCGGTAGCCGTGCCACGGCATCGCCGACAGGGTCCACAAAAAGTAAACCCCTCCCTTTGTCCTGTACCGAACGTGTCACCAAGGGAACACTGGGCCTTGAAGACGGGAGGTCGTCGGACTCGAGCGCCGGAGGGTTCCCTGACCCCGGGGCGGAACCATCTATTCTAAGTGCAGCCATGTGGCAAGTGAAGGAGGAAGAAAGTTACCTTAGAAGGAATCTGAAGGAAGATAAACAAAGGAGGGTTCGAGGGAGCTCGCAAGACCAGAATCAAGAAGAAAGGCGTGAAAGAATCAAAACTTGGAAGGCCGACATCCTTATATGGAGAGCAATCTTAGAATCAAGACCGTCTGAAGAGGAGCACGTGACAACATCTGGAGACCGACGGCGCTTCGAATCCCGCACCGAGAGAAGTTCAAACGGGCTGCATCATGATGGCCTCCATTTAATGGATTGACCTCGACTAACGCGCCCGTCAAAATCCTCAAGAGTCACATTGCCCGAACCGAACCGACAAAATCCGAACGGCTCGGACGATGGGGGCAATTGATACGACCATTCTGGAGAAGCCCAAGAACAAGAGGCCCAAGCCCAAGCCAATAACGGGGAGCCCACGAATGGGATTAGACTCGTCCGACGAGGCCCGCGGAAGGACTCGAAGTCAGACCAGCCCCGACTCGGAAGACGCACGATTAGCTCGCGCTCTCAGGAGATAACCGTCCCCCTGAAAGCGCGACACCTTAATGACCATTAAGGAGCCCATTAATCGACTCACCCACGACGCATGCAGGCGCCTCTATGGAGGAGGATCGCAGGGACGTGAGTGGGGAGTAGTCAGGGGACGTGGATTGAGGGCGATCGTGGGACAAACCTGGCGTCCCCGCGTTTTGTGTGCATGCAAGTGTGCAATATGATAGTGGGCGTGAGATTTAAATATTTATAACCGCAAGCGCACGGTGTTGTAGTGTGTCTTGGGGATCGAACTCAGGGAGGCATGGTTGTGCTTGTGTCAGGAAGGACGAAATGCACCCCATGGGCGAGCTAGACCGAATCAGTAAATGGCTTTTCACAGAAAATAGAATGCGAGGGATAAACAATATAAAGGGAAACCTGGGACTTCGGTTTCCACCCTATTGTGCGATTCCCGCCAATACGGCCTATGGGTAGGATAACGATCGAAATTAGGGTCTAATGGTGAGACGTTGCCTCTAAGAGTGATACCAGCGTCGCATGGGCCCGATATCCCGGTCAGTGCCCAGGATGATACACCGGACTACCTGGGTTCGGTCAGTGGACATTCCCATGTCTATTAACACTGACCGACTCCAGGAGCACTAAGATCACAACGATAACTCCCAACATCTCATCCCGCCGCTCCCGTGCGCTAAGATTCGACGTCTATGCTAAGGGTGTGAGCTATGGCTAGGGAGTCAACCGCCAAGTTTATTCCCCCTCGGCCCAAGGGTCAAAGGCGGTCTTTTTCCCGCCGATGATAATGAAACACCCCGCGTAACTGATAGATTCCTAATCCCTATCGATTTCCTAGTCCTATTGACGCATCGGGGAGAGCCCACGAAGGGGTTTCCACCAAAATCCCAGATTTGGGAACTACTCACACATACTTAATAAAAAGCGATCTAAATCAAAATCGACCGTTAAAAACATAATCGGGCAATAGAAATGCGATAGTAGTAATGCAATTAAGACAATATCAAAGTTTGGTAAAGATCAGGAGACTTACAAATAACTGAAAAATTACAGCCGTCACAAAAGAGAAAAACGGCAAAAAATAACAACTCCCCGTTTTCTGGAAACCTAGGGTCTCTATTTATAGAAAACGACATCACCCGATCGGGTGAAGAATCACCCGATCGGGTGACCTGCTGCGAACTTCGGCAGCTATCTTCGAGACTTCACCCGGTCAGGCGACACGGTCGGTTGATGGAAGTTGCTCGTCGTTTGGATCTTAAGCTCATCGGGTGAACTGATCAGTTGATAAATCAACCGATCGGTTGGAATTGTTGCCCAACAAGACAGAGAATTGCGAGATTTTATCACGGTCAGTCGGCCGTCGGGTGAGCTCTCCGGGTCATCTTCTTCGGGGAAATGGCTACAGGTGAACCGATCGGGTGAAGATCACCCATCGGTTGAGTTTCAGCTCCAATTTCCAGAGAGAACAGTCGGTTTGAACCGGTCGGTTGACACTTTCGTTGCTTCAGCAGCTGACCGGATCGTGCACGCGTGCACCACCCGATCGGTTGGCTGTGTCCAACCGATCGGGTGGGGGTTGAAAGATGACGGTCTTCGTCGTTTAACCCCCTGGATCACGCGTGACTCCTCACGTTGCTTCGGGGACTCATGATATCGTCGTTTTATATCCCCTACGCCGAAAAACTCCTACAAACATACAAAAACACAGAAAAGTGAAAGAAAACAAGAAAATACAAGAAAACGAATACGAGACGGCGGAAAATAGCGGAAAAACACAAAAGAAGACGTGCGTGAATATATGAAATATAAACGCACGTCAAAATCCCCCAAGCTGAACCCTTCCTCGTCCTCGAGGAAGACGAGTGAGAGTAGGAGCTCGGAGGGAGAAAATAGAGAGAAAGAGAGAAAGAAGAGAACTTTAAATCCTAAATCGCCCGTCAGGGCCAACAAAACCAAAAACGGTACACCAAGCAAGAAAACGCCAAATCACATCACTAAACCGAGGAATACGAGTCCAGACAAGTGCCGTGGGCCCATGCCGTGAAGCGCGAGTGAGTGTGGTCGTGTGCTAGCAGTTGGTGTCACTATCTACATCGTGCAATAAGCTCCATATACACAAATCCAAGAAATGACCCAAATATCGATTCGATTCGAAATGAGCGGTGAATATATAGTTCAAGCATGCATGAGAAGAGTATGAGAATAGAAACGCATCATGTGTCAGGGGCTCCATAGCTAGGGATTCGGACATCACCACACTAACGCCTAGGTAATAGCTAGAAATTCCCTATTCCGAGTGTTTTCGAAAGCGATGGGGGTTGAGATGATGTGGAGTAGAACACTCGGTGCAAATTCTCGCCTTCCCTTTATTCTCGATAGGTAGAGAAATATTCACACACATTTTTTTTGGTTTTTGGATATATGTATATTTTTTTTCTCTTTTTTTGGCTATATATATGTATTTTTTCTTTCTTTTTCTATTTTCTCCCTTTTTTTGGATTTTTCTTTTCCCTTAATTTTTGGATTTTTGGATTTTTGGGGTATATATATTCGCGTGTACTCTCCCAAGTGGGAGAGCGGTACACGACGAGGGGATTTGCACCAAGTAATAATAAAAAGAAGTCGGATTCTAAACACTTGGGCAAGGGAGATATTTCGCTAATCAGAGCATAGGCTAAAATGGGTTATCCTAGTCTTAACTGTGGAATTCTGACACATGCGAAATGAAGCATACGATATGTATATTCATGCATACAGAAGCAAATAAGATAGGCAAATACCGCATATTCAAATCGAAACATGATAATCTAGGGGGTCATTCTTGGACAGGTATATAAAGCACAATCACAAAGTAGAAGCACACCAAACAGCTAGGCACGACGCACTACTCACGAAAAAGCAAATGGACCCATGATGCATGAAATGCAAGAGGACTCGACTTCCTAGGGTTAGTGAACGTGATTATCGAAGCCATGCTAGGTGTGTGTGTGATTTTTGTGGCAATTCATCATAGGGTTCATCTCTAGGAGAAAGAGATAAAAAGAAGAAAAGAAAAAATAAAAACACGATGAAAACGAAGAAAAAGACGAAGAAAAAGATACAAATGACGCACGAAGTGCGACTCCCCCAAGCTGAAACTTGTATTACCCTCAATGCAATAAGAGTAAAGACGAGAGGGGAATGAAAATGGGGGGGAATACGCACCGACACAGAAGGACATGAAAAACAAGAAAAACACACAAACGAAACTGAAAATGAGAACAAAAAATAAAGATCACACCACACGACATAAAAAACAGAAAACAAAAATAGAAAACACACGACACAACAAATGTAACAAGCACACAAAGAAAACAACACACGACAGCTCATAGAAAAATGAATTCCCCCAAGCTAGACGTGACAATGCTAGCGATATGATGTGATTATGAAAATGCAGAGATATGCAAGGGGGAGGTCAATTGGAGTCGCTTGTGGTGGAATGGTAAGGAGATGGCGAGGAGGGTGGTGAATAATGGTAGAAGGAATCTTCGGAGGACGAAGGAGAGGGTGTGCGAATAGGAGAAGGAGGAGCAACAGGCTGGACCACCGGAGGATCGAGATTTATCGGTGGATCGTGGTGGATGATGGTGGCACAGGGTGGACCGACACACAGGTTCCAATCGGGAGGATCCAGTGGTGGAAAGTGAACGAGTGCGGCGTACCAAGGATCCGGGTAGAACTCCCAGGGTAGGTGTGTAAGGCGTAAGGGGAAACGCTCCAGGGATGAGGGCGGGAGGATGGCAAAAGGAGTGTAGGCAGGGCTATAGAGGTAGGCTGCACGATCCTCCCCGAAAGGAGTAAGCATAACGATAGCGATCAAGTAGTCGCGATCGATACGGCTACGTCCCAGTACAACAGGGAGGACGGGCGGCATCCTCAAGACACAACTGACGATAAGAGTGACAATTCCCCCCACAGCAGATAGAGCCAGAAGCTGCGCGGCTGACGGATAAGATCTCGTGGATGATTCAATGAGCGGTGTTTATGGGCAAAGGGATATTCCCATGAATCCGGTCATGGGACATGGCATAGAGAAAGAGCAGCTCATCCCTAGACACCGTGGATACATCAACGCGATCAAAGATGGTGCTGGCAAGGAAGCAGTGGGCAAAA
This sequence comes from Scilla litardierei, assembly GCA_030789695.1. Classification (NCBI taxonomy): domain Eukaryota; kingdom Viridiplantae; phylum Streptophyta; class Magnoliopsida; order Asparagales; family Asparagaceae; genus Scilla; species Scilla litardierei. The sequence continues at coordinate 81,758,620 of CM061137.1, forward strand.
CAGTAGCAAGGGTGTATGATGTAGGAGGCGAGGGCTACCGCTGGAAAGGAGGTATATCGGGTGAATCGTTGCCAAACACCATCAGCCCGGAAGTAGGAAAAGTTGTCAGATTGATCATGAGTGGAGCATTCAACATCGCGGTCGGGGTTAGGGAAGTTTAGAATGTTGTTAAGCGTGTCGAAGCTCATGGAAAAATCACAACTGAAGGCCCGGAAGGTGAAACCATGATCGGACACCTTGAGAGAACTGAGGAACTCAAGTGTGAGATTCCTGTGTGTATTGGCGTGGGTGCGCAAAAGATAATCGCAACCTATGAAGCGAAAAAGTGCACAGACGCCCCTAAAGAGTCCAAGAGATTGTAGGGTGGGTAAGTCGGCGAAAAGAGTAGGTCGCATAGGGCGATGAAGAAGGGCTTGTAAGCGATCGGATTCCTCCTCAGACGAAGGATTTATGCCGAGGAAAGATGGGGAAAAGGGACTGTATAGGGGATGTCTGCGTGACGATGAGGCTATTTCCTTTCCCTTCCCAGACATGGTGACGGCGAGGGGAAGAATGATGGAGTGGGATATGGTGTCTATGAAGATGATGAAGCAGATAAAGTGTGCAAACACAAATTCAAGACATTTCATAAAATGAAATAAATGTGAAGAGTGGAAAGAGGTTACCCATCAACGTTGTAAGATCAAGCACCCGAAAGACCCCACGCAATATAAGGAAGCAATTTGGGAAGCCGTCGCTCGTTGATCCAACAAGAATCAAAAATTTTGAAAATTTGGGGGTTAGGGTTAGGGTTTGGACATTTGATGAGAGAATGTTGTTGATGGGGAGGTGGCGAGGGTGGGGGAGTATGGGAATGAGTGGGGATGAAGATTTAGGGGCAGTGGGGTGGATGGAGGAGATTGATTCGGCAGTTGGAGGGAGAGAGGTCGTGCGAATGGAAGTTTGGGGGTCGGGTGGACGAAATCGTGCGACAGTGATATTTATAGGGGCGAAAACGAACCGATCGGGTGAGGATTCACCCGATCGGGTGGATAAGTTTCGAAAATCTTCTGTCGGCCAACAGCTATACAGGTGAACCGATTGGGTGAGTTTACACCCGATCGGTTGACCGCTTCCCATTTCTTCCCATGAGTCTGTGACTTTTCACCCGGTCAATCACATGACATCGGCTTCACTCAACCGATCGGTTGATATAACCCCTAAATTTCCCGAGAATTCGGCCCTTCTCACACGGTCAGCCACATGGTCTAAGCTTGCTTCACCCGACCGGTTCGGTAGAGAACAGATACTGGCCATTGTCTGATACGTCTCACCCGATCGGTTGAATGCTCGACCAACCGGGTGAGGGCTCGTTTCCTGCAGAAATTCACAAATGGCCTAAGTTTCTCAACGGATGATCCCGCGGCTGAATTTAATTAGTAAAATAAAAATAATCAAGCTAAAAAATAAGCCTAAAAACAAGGGTGAGAGTTTAGAACATGGGTTGCCTCCCATGAAGCGCTTTTCTTTAACGTTGTTTGCTCGACGCCTCATATGGTGGTCAATTAGGATCCGGAGGGTTTGAGGAAGAGCCGTCGGTCGTTGAGAATCCGACCGGAGAGAATGCTGGTTCTCCTACCGCATAGTGTTTAAGGCGCTGTCCGTTGACTTTGAATGGCTCATCTCTTCCCATTATCTCAATAGCCCCATGCGGGAAGACCTTGGTGACGTGGAAAGGTCCCGACCACCTTGACTTGAGCTTTCCAGGAAAGAGCTTCAGCCTCGAGTTGAATAGGAGAACTAAGTCTCCTTCCTTGAATTCACTCTTCAGGATGCGCTTATCGTGCCACCGCTTCAGCTTCTCCTTGTAAATCCGGACATTTTCATAAGCATTGAGCCGGATCTCGTCGAGCTCGTTAAGTTGTAACTGCCGGTGCCCTCCAACCTCCTTGGCGTCAAAGTTTAGGTTCTTGATTGCTCAAAATGCCTTATGTTCCAATTCCACGGGTAGATGGTATGCCTTCCTGTAGACAAGCCGGTAGGGGGTCATGCCGATCGGAGTTTTAAATGCCGTCATGTAAGCCTAGAGCGAGTCAGGAAGTTTTGATGACCAATCCTTCCTAGAGTTGGCCACCGTCTTCTCCAGTATGCTCTTGATCTCCCGGTTAGAAACTTCCACCTGGCCGCTAGTCTGCGGATGGTAGGCACGCCCAACTCGGTGTTGTACCCCGTGCTTCTTCAAGAGAGACTCGAGTTTCTTCTCTATAAAGTGGCTCCCTCCGTCACTGATCAGGACTCGAGGCACACCGAACCGCGGGAAGATATTGTTTTTGAAGAACTTGGCGACCACTCGGGAGTCATTAGTAGGACTGGCTATCGCTTCAACCCACTTCGATACGTAGTCCACGGCTACCAAGATATACTGGTTCCTAGAGGAGGAGGGGAACAGTCCCATGAAGTCGACCCCCCACACATCGAATATCTCTACCTCTAAGATGTAGTTTTGAGGCATCTCGTTCCTCTTGGAGATGTTTCCCGTCCTTTGGCATTTGTCGCAGGCTCGGACATAAGCGTGGGTATCTTTAAAGAGGGTTGGCCAGTAGAATCCGCTCTGGAGAATTTTCGCAGTCGTCTTATAGGTGCTCGCATGCCCTCCACATTGCTGATCATGGCAATGGGAAATTATGGAGGTCGCCTCAGTTTCAGGGATGCACCTTCGTATCACCCCATCATTGCAGGTTTTGTACAAATGGGGGTCGTCCCAATAAAATTTACGGACCTCATAGAAGAATTTCTTCTTCTGCTGATAGCTCACATTGTGGGGGACGATGGCACAAGTCAGATAATTTGCGATGTCAGCGTACCAAGGAGTCCAAGCGGAAGAGATGGAGAAGAGATGCTCGTCATGGAGCGAATCATCAACCGAAGTAGCATTCAAATCGAGGGTAGGCATTCTGGACAGGTGATCGGCAACGACATTCTCCGCCCCCTTCTTATCTTTGATTTCCAGGTCGAATTCCTGAAGGAGGTGAATCCATCTAATGAGCCGCGGCTTAGCCTCATTCTTGCTCAATAGGTATTTGAGAGCCGCGTGATCCGTGTGTACGATCACCTTCGCCCCAACGAGATATTACCGGAACTTTTCCATTGCGTAGATGACTGCTAGCAATTCTTTTTCCGTGGTTGTGTAATTCCTTTGGGCAACGGCAAGGGTCTTGCTCGTATAATATATAACATGCAGATTTTATTCTTTGCTCTGCCCAAAGACGGCTCCAACGGCGTAATCACTAGCGTCGCACATTAGCTCGAAGGGTAGATTCCAGTCCGGTGGCTGAATTACGGTCGCGGAAATCAAGGCTTGCTTCAGAAGGCGGAAGGCTTCCATGCACTCCTCGTTGAAGATGAAAGGCGCATCCTTCACGAGGAGTTGGGTCAGCGGCCTTGAAATCTTGGAGAAGTCTTTTATGAAGCGGCGATAAAATCCCGCATGCCCTAAAAACCCACGGGCTCCTCGAAGATTGAGCGGTGGTGGAAGCTTTTCAATCACCTCAACTTTTACCTTATCAACCTCAATTCCCCTCGAAGAAATGACGTGTCCCAGCACAACTCCTTCTTAGACCATGAAATTGTTGGACGCAACGATCTAGGATCTCTTTGTTTGATGATGACAAACGTATTGTGATATCTAATGTGTGTGCTAGTGTGTTTCAGGATTGGCGAAACAATATATTTTCACTTTTTGGCGGAATTGCTATTCGTATAGCATATTGGGAGAGAGGGAGTGTGTGTGCACAAAGAAGTTTGACTTGGTCAATGGAGAGCAAAGTTGGACTTGGTCAATGGAGGAGAGATGTGGCCAAATATATCAGAAAGATTGTCTACTATCCTTCTCCCATTCATATCCAATTTGAATTGCTATCAAATCCCAATTTGATCAAATCAAATCTCCTATTTGTGGTGCAAAGTGATAGAACCAAATCTCTAAACTCCTATTCAAAATAGGATTCCCCGTAACCGCATCACCCTATCGTCACCTTATAAAACCCCATCCTCTAGGGTTGAAAAGTAGTACGGCTTAAACAATATTTTTCAAAGCCGGCCAAAATATATTCCCAAGGCAGGAAGCTTGTGGCACAAAAAGGGAAAAGGGGAAGCTTGCGGCATCATAAAGGAGAAGGGGAGAGGCTTGCGGCATCAAAGAGATTAGAGGAGCAGCCACAAGTTTTTCACAGGAGTCAAAGCTTCATCATCTTCATTGTCAGCCAAACAAAAGAATTCTCAAAGCAATTACAGTAATATTCATCGTCAAGGGAATTTGTCGCCGCAACAATTGACTTCGATCAAAGCTTCGAAATTCGAAGAAGGAGCCGCAAGTCTTGATCCTCCTTCCTCAATCATCAAGTCCCAAGGCTATTGGAAAGGGAAGCCAGCTCTGTTCTCATGCACAACAAGCCATTGAATTAATTAACTTTGTTGCTCACCTAATTTTCTATTGCAGGCAAACTCTTTGGTGATTGATCAAGCCGCAAAGATTGACTTTTGCATGAAGAAGCACGCTGCCACAAATTTTTTTTTGGAAGACCCATGTGCACACGCAAGCTAACACGGAAGAAAGCTATAATTTGTTGTGGCTGGAAATAAACTCCTCCTAGAGATTCGGCCATTGCCTCAGCATCAAACAAAACTTGGTGGCTTGCTGGTGAAATTTGATTGGCAAGGTCATCCAAGCAAACGTGAGCAATAAATTAGAGAGGCCGGCCATATCACTTCAAAAGAAAACGACAGTTCATGAAACAAATGGATCGGCCATTTTTACGCATCACACAGCCGCACTCAATCACAAAAATCAGGGGAGTAGTTTGTTTGTTTTTTATTAAAAAGAAAAGATTGTTTTCTCCCTAACTTTTGGTGTTGCAGGCCTCTCAAAAGGATTGCAGGTTGAAAGAAAAAAAAAGAGAAAGGGGTGCATGTGCTGCCGTTGTATGTGAAACAAAGCTGAAGACAGAGAATAAGAAAAGGGAGAGAGAGAGAAGGCCTCTTATCACATATTTTTGGAATCAATTGCAAGCTGCCAAACTTAGATTGGATCTGACCGCAACTTTAATTGAACTAGCTAGTGCTGCAAGCTTCATCCAATGAGAAAACCACATTGCCGCTACTTGAGTTGCGACAAGTTTACATCATCGTCAGACGAGGTCTGACACGTGCTGATTGATGAAGACATCGCCGCTACACGAACTGAGCCTCCTAAACTCTGTTCTTTATTATTTTGTGTAGTAGTTGTGTTAGATCTTCGTAGGGGAAACTTTACCATTTATCTTTGTGACTATTTTGGGACTTGTCTAGTTGGGACTAGACAAGTGGGACCCAGCTAGTTTGGGACTAGCTGGTAGAAAGCTTTACTAGGATTGATAGTGAGAGAAAACACAGTGTGTTGGGGTACTGAGAGCCTGGCGAGTGTAGAGACGTAGAGGGTGCTCTGAGCATGCTCTAACTTGTGGTTTTGTACCTATTGCGCAATTCAATACTAGTTCTGCTTTGGGGGCTGGAGTAGGTCGTTGGTGTTGGATATTGGACTTCCCGGATTTGGTTTTGGATGATGAAAAAACATAAATATATTGTGAACTAACAATTTGTGAGCGCAGTTATGCAGATCGTCGCCAAATTCACTTGAACATCCAAAGCGACGTCTCGAGACTTCTCAAAGCATGTGATCGTATGCCTAAAGCTTCGTTGAAGCATTTGGACCATTTTAGAAGTTATGAAGATTCGATTGAAGCTTTTGAAGACGGCATCGTCAAGTTTTATTTATAGTCTTTTAAGCTTCTTTCGTAGAATGTTAAGCCTTGAGTAGGTCTTACGTTTTAATCTTCATAACACTCCTATCTTAGACATAGGATCTTAGTAGAAGTCCATACTAACTTTTCCGAAGCATCGCGCTTCGTTTCGCGACTTCTTGTGCATGTTAGTTGGTTCAAGAAGAAGAACCAACCGACTAGATGGTGATCTAGTCGGTCGGCAATCCTTCTTGGACCGACTAGTTTGCCTTCTCAATTTCTACCTCTTCACTGTTTACAGTTAGTCGGTCTATGTTGACTCACCGATTGACTAGTTTGTGACCTAGTCAGTCAGTGATGCTTCTTAGACCGACTAGTTGAGCTTTCCCTGTACATGCCTAATTGACCCTGAGCTACTGTTTATAATTAGTCGGTCTGTGTTCATTGATCGACCGACTAGTTGATGAACTAGTCGGTCAACTTTCCTTCTTGGACCGACTCGTTTAGTTTTACTGTACATGCAAATTTTCACCTAACTTACTGTTTATTGTTATTCGGTCTATGCACATTTGGCGACCGACTAGTTGGTGAACTAGTCGGTCAACATTTGTTCTTGGACCGACTAAATCAATTTGTGCTCAGACTTCAGTTTTATCTCATAGTCGGTCTCAGTTGAGTAACCGACCGACTAGTTGTGAAACTAGTCGGTCGGCTACTCTTCGTGGACCGACTAGTTCCTTTTGTCTGAACTTCGACCTATTCTTTGTTCTAATCATTAGTCGGTCTATGTTGATTGACCGACCGACTAGTTGATGAACTAGTCGGTCAGTTGTTGTTCTTTGACCGACTAGTTGCGATCAGAATAGAGCCGTTGGAGCTTTAATTGAAACGTTTTTCTCTCTCTCTTTCCTCTAACCTATATATACTTGTTGAGCTGCATTCATTGCACTCAAGGCTGATATTAAGACAAGTTTAGAGATCAAAGAGAAATCATTCTTCTCATTTAAAGCTCATTCATTTCCCTCACAAGAATCTCTTCCTCATTTATTTCAAAAGAGAGATTCATTGATTGAGAGCCTTCCAAGCCAAGTGCTTGATCCTAGGTCACCAACAACCCCATAGCTCTCCATCGCTGATCTACATCTTGGAGCTAGGGTGCCTTCTTCTTCCTCAAAATCATCCTTGCCCTAATTCGTAAGTATACTCAAGGCATAGGTATTTTGTGGTAAGCTATTCTATTTCATTTACTTTCATTTTGTAAGTGTTTAACTCTCGGTTGTGAGAGTTGTGTTTGTGATCCCGGGTTGTGGGAGTCACAAATTACTTTGTGTATGATTTGACTTGGTGAAGGTTCTTCACAAGTATTTCATAGTGGAAATCTTGAGTTAGGGTTTCTAACTCAAGTATCCGGAGGGGATCCGGGTATTTGGGACGTAGGATCACCGGGAACAAGTCGGGGAGACTTGGGTGGATCCGAACCCAGTAATTTCGTTTGTTTGCGATTGTTTATTTGTTGTCGATTATTTACTATTCCGCATTTCCGCATTAATTGATAGAGTTTGCACGGTAATTAGAAATTAGCCTCTTAATTATTTTAAAGTACTATTCACCCCCCCTCTAGTACTTGTGCAGTAGCTTAGCAGGGCATTACATTTGGTATCAGAGCCAAGTCTATAGCTATGTCTGCCAACAACAACAAGACCGTTCGTCCACCTTCCGACTATAGCACCTTCAAGAATCGTGAAGGAGCTTCTTCGGTAATGGAAGGACATTCCTCAACGAGGCCTCCATTCTTTAACGGTACCAACTACGGGTACTGGAAATGCCGGATGGAAACTTTCCTCCGGAGTGCTTCACTATGGAGGACCACAATGAAGGAGTATGTCGAGCCCGCCGAAGAAGATTTCGAGAAATGGACTCACGCGGAGGTCGCCACGGAGGTAAGCAATGCCAAGGCAATGAACGCCTTGCAATGCACATTGGAGCCCGAGGACTTCAATAAGATATGCACATGTAAGAGTGCATATCAAATTTGGAACTCCCTCCTCATCTTACATGAAGGGACGAGTAGGGTAAGAGACTCTAAACTCGTTGTAGTTAATAAAGATTACGAGATGTTTCATATGCTACAGGGTGAGAAGATGAAGGAGTATTATGCTCGCTTCATCGACATCATAAACGAGTTAGAGGCTCTCGGCAAAACCTACACCCAAAAGGAGAAATGTTCGAAGCTTATCGAAGGACTTCCCTCTAGTTGGAAAAAGCGTACATTCGCCATCGAGGAAGGTAACGATATGAACAAGTATACCGTAGTTCAATTAATGGGTACTTTAATGTCATACGAGGTACGCAAGGATAGCAAGTTGAAGTTGCAGGAAAAGATGAAGTCTTACCTACAACAAGACGAGCCAAAGAAGAAAGCGATTGCTTTTAAGGCCGCTCCATCTACTTCCACATCGACCGATGATGAAAACTCGGAAAACGAGTTGGACTTGGAGTCCATGGCTCTCATGGCGAAGAAGTTCAACCGGTTCTTCCGGAAAGGTAACTTCAAAAACAAGTCAAAGTTTAATTCCTCTAATGCCTCCTCTCTTTTGTGTTTTCAATGCAACAAGCCCGGACACATGAAAGCGGAGTGTCCTCAAAACAAGCACAAGGAGAAGTGGAAGGTGCCGAAGTACGACAAGTCCAAGAAGTACAAGAAAGTGAACAAAAAGGGGCTTGTCAGGACTTTCACCGACTCCGATGATTCCTCAAGCGGAGAGTCGGATGATGAGCAAGTGGAGCAAGCACACATGTGCTTCATGGCTAGAGAGGAGCAAGATAAAGATTCCTCTTCCGATGATAGCGACAACGAAGGCGATGAGGTAACTATGGATGACCTTAGGAATGCTAATTCTCAATTGTGGTCTAAGTATACTAAATTAGTAAATAGGTATACTAAAGTAAAAGATGACTTAGCTAGCATTCAAACCTCGCCTAAAACTATCATCACCAACAACGACACCGTTGTTGAAGGGTTGAAGAATGAGATTGTTAATCTCAAGACTCAACTTGAACATGTTAGCATTGAGGATCCGGAGGAACACAAGATAGCGGATTTGACTTCTCAAAACTCGACTTTGAGTATTGAGAATGAGAATCTTAAATCTCGTGTTTATGTGCTCATATCGCAAGTATCCACTTTGGATGCTTCTATGCGTTCTCTCACCGAGAAATATGAGAACACATTAGGCCGAATTAATAAATTCAATAAGGGTAAGGACCATTTGGATAAAATCCTAAGTGACTTACTTCCGGCCAATCACCACATTGGCTTGGGGTATACGATGGGAAGTTCATCCAAATCGGCCACTACTTTTGTTAGGCCAATTTTTGGTGACTCAACGAGTGGTAGCAAACACTCTATTGGTAGTTCATCTACCAATGGTGCTTCCACCTCGTCCACACCCTCTTTCAGAAAGAAACCCACTTTGGGTGGACCTCCAAAGAAGGGCCATGCCTACATGTACACCAATACTATGCCACGTAGAAACACACGTCCTACTCCACCGGCTCACACATATGATGATTTCTATGCTACACGTTCACGGTCACGTGCACACAATGTGAGACACCCTCATGCATTTGTTTCTCCACATGCATATGTACACCCACATCATCGTATGAATAATAATCCACATGCACCATTTCATCATGTTCCTTATGCCTATCCACGTCATACATCACGTAGAAACCAACAACGCATGCATGCACCCAATAGGATGAGGGCTCCCAAAATATTCACAATTTGGAGCTCAAAGGACACAAGCATGAATGAAAAACAAGTTTACATGAATGCTTATTTTTCGGATGTTGTGCATAGTGGTAATTATGTGGGGAAGTCTAAGTCCAATTGGACTTGGCTTCCAAAGGTCTAATCTTTTGGACCCAATGACCTTGGGTACCATGATATGAAATTTTCTATCTTTAGGTACTCAAGGAAAAGAAAAAGAAAAGGAGCAACAAATTTAAATTTAGCTCCAAAGGAAATTGGATACTCGATAGCGGGTGTTCAAAACACATGACGGGTGACGCTCAATTGCTCTCCGGAGTGGTTCCCATTGCTAATGGAAACATCGTCGTCTTTGGAGGCAACGAGAGCGGAACCATCATAGGTGTTGGTAAAGTGGGTAATCCTTCTAAACCCCTTATATGTGATGTTTACCTTGTTAAAGGATTAAACCACAATCTCATTTCAATAAGTCAACTTTGTGACAAAGGTTACAAAGTTAGCTTTGCGAAAGGAATGTGCCATATTTTAAGAAAATATAATAATGAATTATTGTTTTCCGGCACACGCTATAAGGATATATACATCCTAGATCTTCCAAGATCACATGAACAATGTCTTATTACCAACACAAGTGAACAACACTTATGGCATCGACGTTTTGGTCATGTGAACTTTGGAACAATATTTAAGCTTTCCAAGTTAAACTCTATTAGAGGCTTCCCTAAGCTAATCTTTCAAAAGAAAAGCTTTTGTGACTCGTGTCAACGAGGCAAGCTTCCAAAATCGTCATTTAAACCTAAGAAAAGCATTTCTTCTAAGCGGCCACTAGAGCTTTTACATCTAGATTTATTTGGGCCAACTAGAGTTGCTTCATTAGGAAATGCACGATATGGACTTGTCATCGTTGATGACTTTTCTAGGTTTACTTGGGTATTTTCATTATGTAATAAAAATGAAGCTGTTGAAAACTTCACAATTTTTGTTAAGAAAGTACAAAATCTCTTAGGAACCACCATTGTCACTATTCGTAGTGATCATGGAGGTGAATTTGAGAATGAGTCTTTTGAGACATTTTGTGATGAAGTTGGTATTACACACACCTTTTCATTCCCTCGCGCACCTCCTCAAAATGGTGTTGTTGAGAGAAATAATAGGACGATAGTGGAGTGTGCTCGCACTATGCTTGATGATAGCCAACTTGGCCATCAATTTTGGGCGGAAGCGGTACACACCGCTTGCAATGTGTTTAATAGAATACTTTTGAGGCCCGGCACTAAACAAACTTGTTATGAATTGTTGTTTGGTAGGTTGCCTCAAGTTAAACATTTTCGTGTTTTTGGTTCAAAATGTTTTATTAAGAACACGTATGGTAGTTTGGACAAATTCGATCCAAGATCCGATGAGGGGATTTTTGTTGGGTATTCCTCACGTAGCAAAGCCTACCGGATATACAACAAACGAACCTCAACGATCGAGGAATCGCTTCATGTTTCATTTAATGAAGGATTTGTTCCAACTAGAATTACTAATGATGATGACTCCATGGATGTCCTATGTGATTCAATTGGTAATTCTAACTCTATTACTTCTATTGATTCTATTGATACTAACCCGACTAATGAAGTTGTTGAGAATGTTCCTAGTGATCAAGGAATTCCCAAATGACTTCATACCGTTCGTGACCATCCTCATGAGCAAGTCATTGGCAATATCCATGATAGTGTCAAGACGAGATCTCAAGTCAACCACTTCGCTCATTGTGCCTTTGCCTCCTCGATAGAGCCAAAGAATGTTAATGAAGCTTGCGAAGATAGCGCTTGGATCCTTGCCATGGAGGAGGAACTCATTCAATTCGAGAGGAATGAAGTTTGAGAGCTTGTTCCATTGCCATCGAAGAACCACACCGTCATAGGGACAAAGTGGATCTTCAAGAACAAGACCGACGAAAACCAAGTCGTCGTCCGGAACAAAGCTCGGTTAGTAGCTCAAGGCTATCGGCAAGAGGAAGGTATTCGAAGAATCCTTTGCTCCGGTAGCTAGATTAGAATCAATTAGATTACTATTATCTTTTGCATGCCATAAGGATTTTAAATTATTTCAAATGGATGTAAAAAGTGCATTTTTAAACGGAGATGTTGTTGAGGAAGTTTATGTTTCTCAACCTCCGGGTTTTATAAATGAAAAATTTCCCAATCATGTTTTTAAACTTAAGAAAGCTCTTTACGGTTTAAGACAAGCTCCTCGAGCTTGGTATGACCGTCTAAAGAATTTTCTTTTGGATTTAGGTTTTAAAATGGGAGAAGTTGATTCCACATTATTTGTTAAGTATTCGAATAATGATATAATTTTAGTTCAAATTTATGTTGATGATATCATTTTCGGTGCTACTAACTTTGCTCTTTGCGAAGAGTTTTCTAATGTGATGAAGGATCAATTTGAGATGAGCCATATGGGTGAGCTCAAATATTTCTTAGGTCTCCAAATTCGCCAAATGAACGATGCAATCTTCATCCACCAAACGAAGTATACGGTGGAGTTGCTAAAGCGATTTGGAATGGAGAATGCCTCCGGGAAAAAGACTCCAATGAGCACGACTACACATCTTGATAAAGATGCGGGCGGAAAAGATGTAAACATTCGTCTATATCGAGGTATGATAGGTAGTTTACTTTATCTTACCGCAAGTAGGCCCGATATCATGTTTGTCGTATGTGTATGTGCTCGTTATCAGTCTCAACCTAAGGTGTCTCACTTAGTAGCGGTTAAGCGTATTTTCCGTTATTTAAGTTATACACTTGATTTTGGATTACTTTATCCAAAATCTAGCACGTATGAGTTAATCTCATATAGTGACGCAGATTATGCGGGATGCAAATCCGACAGGAAAAGTACTAGTAGCCCTTGCCATTTTATAGGAAATTCTCTTGTCTCTTGGTTTTCCAAGAAGCAGAATTCCGTATCACTTTCAACCACCGAGGCGGAATATATTGCCGTCGGTGCCGCGTGTGCTCAAGTTCTTTGGATGAGACACACACTTAAAGACTTTGGTATAAACTGTGATACTTGCCCTATCATGGTTGACAACCAAAGTGCAATATGTCTTTCCAAGAACCCGGTACACCATTCCCGTTCGAAACACATAGATGTCCGACACCATTTCTTAGATGATCATGTTGCTAAAAAGGACATCATTTTAGTATACGTTGAAACCCAGAAGCAAATCGCCGATATTTTCACGAAACCCCTAAAGGAAGACTCCTTTGTGCGGTTGCGTCGAGAATTGGGGATTATGGGTGAATCCGAGATTTAGGATTCATATGTTTTCAATAAGCTTGCATGCTATTCAATTCTTTATATTTGCTCATGCTAGATTAATTGAAATTTTCTGGATTTTTGTTGAATTTTCGGAATTTTCGCTCGATTTGTGCGTAATCGTCAAATTTCAGATTTTCGATGTTTAATGGGGTAGTATAATGATTAATGAGAGTATTTTGATGTTTCGTCGAAGTGTGATTAGGAGAGAAATCAAATTTCAAAATTTTCCAATTTTTGGACTCTCTTAGTCGGTCCAAGTTCATTGGCCGACCGACTAGATTCAGTTCTAGTCGGTCAGTGAATGAGCTTAGACCGACTAATTCTTGTCAAGAAATTTGCTTTCAGTTACTGTTTACAACTAGTCGGTTCAAGCTCATTGACCGACCGACTAGATCGTGATCTAGTCGGCCAGTGCTTGAACTGTGACCGACTAGTTGTGCCAGGGACTGATGTGTCTTTTGAGCTTCTGATCGATTAAAACTCATCCCGACCGACTCATTTCTTTTCTAGTCGATCGAAAATATCCCTCCTGCTCGAAACTCCCTCGTACCGCTTGGTATTCCTCCCTCTCCGATCATCTTTCCAGCCAAACCCTCCGTCGCCGACCGTCGACCTCTCTTCCTAGGTGATCCTCTCTCCTCTCCTAGCTTCCTAGGGTTAGGGCTAGCTGTCTAGGGTTAGTTTTCAGATCTTAGGGTTAGGGTTTCTAGTTATTTCGATTTCTAGGGTTTGTGTCTAGGGTTATCTCGTTTGATTGCGACGTGTCGTGCCGTGCTTATGGCTCGTACACGTATTCCGATCACTCCCTCTGGCCCTTCGCCTATGACTGTCGATTCGCCACCCTCGGACCCCCCGCAACCTACGCGAACCCCTCCGAAACGCCGTTCGAAGACCACCCAACCCTCTTCGTCTTCGCCTCCTCTTAAGCGTAAGAGGACGACGACTTCGAAATCCCGTGCCCAATCTCAGCCCAAGCCTAAGCCAGTGACTTTTCGTGCTCCCACTCCACCCGGTGCTTCGGATTCCGACACCAAGTACATTCCCGAGACCGAGACTCGTAGGGAACTGTCACCTCCTCCTAGGCAGCCTGAGTCTAGCTCACGCCCCGTACCTGTCGGCCTAAGGGAAAGGCTCCGATGCCGGTTGGCGGTGTTGATATTTCGTTGTGTCGCGACGACCCTTTCTGTCTCGCGGCTTACAACCGTATCGAACACTGTCCGCTGCTTCTGGAGTATTTTGTTCAGTTTAGTGACTTCCTTGGCCTCGCAGATCTTCTTTCGTCGTCCGATCTTCTCGATTACCTTCGATATGACCCGAAGGCGAACCCACACCCTTACCCTCGCCTCGTGAAGCTCTTCTATGCCAATAGGATTCGTGGTCAGTACGACGAGTTCCACTCGATTGAGACGACTGTTTTGGGGACTCCGATAGTTCTCACATTAGAAATCTTAGGAGAGATTTTGGGTATCTCCTCGTCTGGCCTTCTACCGTCTGACATTTCTGTTGATGACATATCCTCTCTTGATCAGGTCGTTCTCTCTCAGATTTTCAATGAGATTCCCCCCGACATGATTGGCGTACCCTCCAAGTCCTTCAAGCCTATTGCCTGGGTCCTGAATTTGATTCTGAAGTCGTGCTTGCTTCCCAAGTACGGCTCCTCCTCTTTGACGTCCCAGCCATTCTTGAAGCTTATTTATGCCATCTTCATGGGGAGCTCGATTAATTGGGCTCGCATTATACTCGATAAGATGGATTCTTTCGAGTGTATTCGCAAGTCCACGAAGTCGGCGCATATCCCCTTCCCGTGCTTGTTGACTCTGGTATTTCGCCACTTCCGTGTCACACTTCCTCCTGACGATGAGCGTCCACTTGGTCCTCCTCTAAAAGCGATGGCCGTCAAGAAGTCTCTTGCGGCGCTCCGTCACGTTCAGAGGACGACACCTTCAGCGTCAGCGTCTGCTTCTGCCTCAGCTGCTCCCTCTTCCACTCTTGCCAAGCTCGTTCGTGCTGTGCGACGATTGGAGTCACGTCAGGCTCGTTCTAAGGAGATTCTCTGCTGTATCGCTTGTCACCTTGATATTGAGATCCCCCCGTCATTTTCTGACGAGGAGGAGTTGGATGAGGAGGATATTGAGGAGCTTGTGCGTGTTTCTACTCGTGCCCCCGAGGGCACTTCTGGTGATGCTGCTGCTGCTTCGTCTGCTAGTGCCCCCGAGAGCACACCTGTTGCCACCGCTCCTGCGGTGGATGCTCCGACTGGTGCTCCCGAGGCCACTACTGTTGCTGCTCCAGAGGTTACCACTTCCGTCGCTCTTGTGGACACTACTGCAGGCCCAGTGACCACCACTTCTCCTGCAGAGCCTGCTGCTGCTGCAGATCCTGCCACTTCCTCTTGAGCTTTCTTGAGGACTCTCCGATGCTCCTTGGATGATATGTCTAGTGTGAGAGAGTTTGGGTAGGATAGAGTGGGGTTCTGGCTGATTTTGACATTTTGATGTATTTTGTTGTATCTTCATATATTTTGGTGTACTCTGATAATGATATATGTGTGATATGCTGTTGTATCTTTTGTGCTTCGATCGTTGGATCGCTTTTTGTATGTTGACGGATGTATCTTTTGATGTACTCATGCTTTATATATATATACATCGATGTTGGCATTTCATTATCTTGTGCACATTTAACTTTTTATATGTCTCTGATGTTTGATTTCGTCACTCGACGATATTAACTTGGTTTAATAGAATTCATTTTATGAAAACATAGAATTGTTTTCCATGCACTCAATTAACCAAGAATGTTGATATTGGAGAGTATATTCCATAACTCAATTCGTAAAATAAATTTGAGTTTTGATGATTTTGATTATCGATTTCCGACTTTGGTCTCATTGACACGCCTTGGTTTAATTCGTATTTCCCTTTGGTGTCATTTAGACCGCGTGGTCGTATTCTACGACTCCCATGCTTTTATTTGAAGCAATTGTTGTTGTCGTTGATCTCCTCCCACTCTTTTTGCTAATGCCAAAGGGGGAGAGATATAATAATGACATGTGCTAAATGATAATTTAAGCATTTTTCCAAGAATCTAATTTGATATGTTAGATTCAGGGGGAGTTAAGATATAAAAATTGGATTTCAAATCCGATATTTCAATAATGGAATCTCATTTTTATACTTTACTCGTCTGCTTGATGCGTATTATTATTATTCATTTTCGAATTAACGTGTCATCAATGCAGTGGGAGTAAGTAAATTACATTTGAATCATTATTTTTTATTATTATTTATGTTGGTTTGTCATCACCAAAAAAGGGGAGAATGTTGGATATTGGGCTCCCCAGATTTGGTTTTGGATGATGAACAAACATAAATATATTGTGAACTAACAATTTGTGAGCGCAGTTATGGAGATCGTTGCCAAATTCACTTGAACATCTAAAGCGACGTCTCGAGACTTCTCAAAGCATGTGATCGTGTGCCTAAAGCTTCGTTGAAGCTTTTGGACCATTTTAGAAGTCATGAAGATTCGATTGAAGCTTTTGAAGACGACATCGTCAAGTTTTATTTATAGTCTTATAAGCTTCTTTCGTAGAATGTTAAGCCTTGAGTAGGTCTTACGTTTTAATCTTCATAACACTCCTATCTTAGACATAAGATCTTAGTAGAAGTCCATACTAACTTTCCCGAAGCATCGCGCTTCGTTTCGCGACTTCTTGTGCATGTTAGTTGGTTCAAGAAGAAGAACCAACCGACTAGATGGTGATCTAGTCGGTCGGCAATCCTTCTTGGACCGACTAGTTTGCCTTCTCAATTTCTAGCTCTTCACTGTTTACAGTTAGTCGGTCTATGTTGACTCACCGACCGACTAGTTTGTGAACTAGTCGGTCAGTGATGCTTCTTAGACCGACTAGTTGAGCTTTCCCTGTACATGCCTATTTGACCCTGAGCTACTATTTATAATTAGTCGGTCTGTGTTCATTGATCGACCGACTAGTTGATGAACTAGTCGGTCAACTTTCCTTCTTGGACCGACTAGTTTAGTTTTACTGTACATGCAAATTTTCACCTAACTTACTGTTTATTGTTAGTCGGTCTATCCACATTTGGCGACCGATTAGTTGGTGAACTAGTCGGTCAACATTTGTTCTTGGACCGACTAAATCAATTTGTGCTCAGACTTCAGTTTTATCTCTTAGTCGTTCTCAGTTGAGTAACCGATCGACTAGTTGTGAAACTAGTCTGTCAGCTACTCTTCGTGGACCGACTAGTTCCTTTTGTCTGAACTTCGACCTATTCTTTGTTCTAATCATTAGTCGGTCTATGTTGATTGACCGATCGACTAGTTGATGAACTAGTCGGTCAGTTGTTGTTCTTTGACCGACTAGTTGCGATCAGAATAGAGCCGTTGGAGCTTTAATTGAAACGGTTTTCTCTCTCTCTTTCCTCTAACCTATATATACTTGTTGAGCTGCATTCATTGCACTCAAGGCTGATATTAAGACAAGTTTAGAGATCAAAGAGAAATCATTCTTCTCATTTAAAGCTCATTCATTTCCCTCTCAAGAATCTCTTCCTCATTCATTTCAAAAGAGAGATTCATTGATTGAGAGCCTTCCAAGCCAAGTGCTTGATCCTAGGTCACCAACAACCCCATAGCTCTCCATCGCTGATCTACACCTTGGAGCTAGGGTTTGGTGCCTTCTTCTTCCTCAAAATCATCATTGCCCTAATTCGTAAGTATACTCAAGGCATAGGTATTTTGTGGTAAGCTATTCTATTTCATTTACTTTCATTTTGTAAGTGTTTAACTCTCGGTTGTGAGAGTTGTGTTTGTGATCCCGGGTTGTGGGAGTCACAAATTACTTTGTGTATGATTTGACTTGGTGAAGGTTCTTCACAAGTATTTCATAGTGGAAATCTTGAGTTAGGGTTTCTAACTCAAGTATCCGGAGGGGATCCGGGTGTTTGGGACGTAGTATCACCGGGAACAAGTCGGGGAGACTTGGGTGGATCCGAACCCAGTAATATCGTTTGTTTGCGATTGTTTATTTGTTGTCGATTATTTACTATTCCGTATTTCCGCATTAATTGGTAGAGTTTGCACGGTAATTAGGAATTAGTCTCTTAATTTTTTAAAAGTACTATTCACCCCCCTCTAGTACTTGTGCAGTAGTTTAGCAGGGCATTACAGTTGGGACGACCGAACCAGGGTAAATCTGCTGTGTACTCTGTGTTTGCTTTTTATTTACCCTGTTGCTGCTATAACTGCGTGTGCTTATTCGTGGGTTGCACGAATTATTTTTAAAAAGCATATTCACCCCCCTCTAGGCTAGGATCCAGATCCAACAGAAATGACATTTCTCCTCGTTCAGGACTAGTCCCTTGTCTTGACACCTCTCTAGGACTTTAGTTAGATTGCTGAGGCATGAGTCAAACTCAGTTCCATAGACGGAGAAATCGTCCATGAAAACCTCCATGATATCCTGGGAGTAGTCGGAGAAGATTGCGTACATTAGCCTTTGGAATGTAGCTGGGGCGTTGCAAAGCCCAAACGGCATCCTTCGGTATGCATAAGTCCCAAATGGGCATATGAAGGTAGTCTTATCCTGGTCATCGTTATGGATATGGATTTGAAGGAATCCGAAGTACCCGTCCATGAAACAGAAGTAGTTGTGCTTCGCCAGCCTCTCGAGCATCTGATCAATGAAAGGGAGAGGGTAGTGATCCTTCCTCGTGGCCTTGTTCAGCTTCCTATAGTCAATGCACATCCGGTACCCAGTGACGGTCCTCGTAGGTATGAGCTCGTTTTTCTCGTTGCGAACCACCGTCATTCCTCCTTTCTTGGGTATGACGTGCACCGGGCTAACCCAGCGATTGTCCGAGATAGGGTATATGATACCGGCATGTAGAAGCCTAACAATCTCCTTTTTGACCACCTCCATCATTATGGGATTGAGTCTCCACTGCGGCTCAATTGAGGAGGCTTGCTCATCCTCAAGCAGTATCCTATGTAAGCAGAGGCCCAAGCTAACTCCTTTCAAGTCTTCAATTGCATACCCGAAAACACTCTTAAACCTTTTTAAAACACCGAGAAGTTTGGTCATCTGGTCTTCAGGCAGCAAGGAGTTCACTATCACCGGCAGGGTCGAGCCCTTCCCCAAATATTCATACTTTAGCCCGGGGGCATCTCTTTCATTTCAACTTCATGAGGTCCCGACGCATATTTCTCAAGCTGAGCATCCTCTAGTGAAAGGACTTCTTCGTGGATCTCTTGAAATCCAGCATCTGGAACTTCACTCCAAGCCGTGGTTCTGCATGGCAAAGCCTCGCAAGGTATCGTGGGGATTACCAAGGAAGGCACTGGGTCTTTCTCAAGCTCATAATAATTATCCGGGAAGAAGGCTTCGACGTGAAAACAGGTTTCAACAATCGATGGTTCCCCACCATTACTTCCAGCTTCCTCATTGTCCCAAGATCCGGGATGCTCGATAGAAGTCTGCATGGAATAGATCGGTTCCTGTCCAACGTAACCGACAGACTCTGCCTGATAGTTCTCCTGACAAAACTCCGTGAACAATTCTTCCCCACCGAACTCGGAACCGGGCATGTCGATATACGCTACTTCATCAGGAGGAAGGAGAGTTGTCGTGACTGGATGCTGCTGCATATCATGATACCTTCTCTGATTTTCCACAGCGGCAGTCAGAAGGGATAGTATATTCGAAGCATTTAGGGATTCTGTCAAACTTTGTGACAAACAGCGGATGTGGTGCGAATGATCCCAGATATCGCGCATCATCCTCGTTGTTCGAGCAGAAAACCTATAAGAAGAGAGAGAGAGAACTGCACAGATAGCAAACACGTCAAAAGCATGGGTTGCATAAACGGGAGGCGAGGAGTAGCGATGGCAGCACGGCGACTCAGTAAATCAATTCTATACAACTAATATTTACAATATGTACAAGTAAAATCAAAAAGTGTAGAATGTGAAAATTATCGCGAGATAGAGATGTGAGCTAGACTCAAGGGTTCATGAGATCCTAAAATAACAAGCACGTTGCCTCCCCGGCAACGGCGCCATAAAGTTTGACGTCCCCGCGTTTTGTGTGCATGCAAGTGTGCAATATGATAGGGGGCGTGAGATTTAAATATTTATAACCGCAAGCGTGTTGTAGTGTGGCTTGGGGGTTGAACTCAGGGAGGCATGGTTGTGCTTGTGTCAGGAAGGACGAAATTCACCCCATGGGCGAGCTAGCCCGAATCAGTAGATGGGTTGTCACAGAAAATAGAATGCGAGGGATAAACAATATAAAGGGAAACCTGGGACTTCGGTTTCCACCCTATCGCGCGATTCCCGCCAATACGGCCTATGGGTAGGATAACGATCGAAATTAGGGTCTAATGATGAGACGTTGCGTCTAAGAGTGATACCAGCGTCACATGGGCCCGATATTTCGGTCGGTGCCCAGGATAATACGCCGGACTACCCGGGTTCGGTCAGTGGGCATTCCCATGTCCATTAACACTGACCGACTCCGGGAGCACTAAGCTCGCAACGATAACTCCCAACATCTTATCCCGCCGCTCCCGCACGCTAAGATTCGACGTCTATGCTAAGGGCGTGAGCTATGGCTAGGGAGTCAACCGCCAAGTTTATTCCCCCTCGGCCCAAGGGTCAAAGGCGGTCTTTTTCCCGCCGATGACAATGAAACACCCCGCATAACCGATAGATTCCTAATCCCTATCGATTTCCTAGTCCTATTGACGCATCAGGGAGAGCCCACGAAGGGGTTTCCACCAAAATCCCAGATTTGGGAACTACTCACACATATTTACTAAAAAGCGATCTAAATCAAAATCGACCGTTAAAAACATAATCGGGCAATAGAAATGCGATAGTAGTAATGCAATTAAGATAATATCAAAGTTTGGTAAAGATCAGGAGACTTACAAATAACTGAAAAATTACAGCCGTCACAAAAGAGAAAAACAGCAAAAAATAACAACTCCCGGTTTTCTAGAAACCTAGGGTCTCTATTTATAGAAAACGACATCACCCGATCAGGTGAAGAATCACCCGATCGGGTGACCTGCTGCGAACTTCGGCAGCTATCTTCGAGACTTCACCCTGTCAGGTGACACGGTCGGTTGATGGAAGCTGCTCGTCGTTTGGATCTTGAGCTCATCGGGTGAACCAATCGGTTGATAAATCAACCGATCGGTTGGAATTGTTGCCCAAAAAGACAGAGACTTGCGAGATTTTGGCACGGTCAGCCGGCCGTCGGGTGAGCTCTCCGGGTCATCTTCTTCGGGGAAACGGTTACAGGTGAACCGATCGGGTGAAGATCACCCGATCGGTTGAGTTTCAGCTCCAATTTCCAGAGAGAACAGTCGGGTTGAACCGGTCGGCGACCCGGTCGGTTGACACTTTCGTTGCTTCAGCGGCTGACCGGGTCATGCACGCGTGCACCACCCGATCGGTTGGCTATGTCCAACCGATCGGGTGGGGTTGAAAGATGACGGTCTTCGTCGTTTGACCCCCTGGATCACGCGTGACTCCTCCCGTTGCTCCGGGGACTCATGATATCGTCGTTTTATGTCCCCTACGCCGGCAAACTCATGCAAACATACAAAAACACGGAAAAGTGAAAGAAAACAAGAAAATACAAGAAAATGAATACGAGACGGCGGAAAATAGCGGAAAAACACAAAAGAAGACGTGCGTGAATATATGAAATATAAACGCACGTCAAAACCCTATAAAGGGACTACAGGGGCAACCGGGAAGAGGATCGAATCCCCGACATTAAGAACGGAGGTATTCCATTATCTGACCTAACTTTCCAGTTATCTCCCCTCCCATAGCTCGGTCCGAGTATACGGATGCTGGCCTCCTTTCGAGCCGTACCGATCCCGCCGAGCATTACTCAGATCAGTTCTGACTTTAGCATCGGAGGGGACTTGGCCGGAACCAAGGTCCGGCCTCCCTGACGAGTTTCTTCGTTTGTCCAGGAAGGAGCTGAACCAAGGCACCGAGGCTACTCCTCAGCGCGGAACGAGTCCGCTCGCCGCTAGCGAGCGCCGCGATCGATTGAAGACCAAGCGTTCTCCGAGGTGCCGAGGCTACCCCTCCGCACCGCGTCGACCGAGGCCCTCGTCCCTCCAATCGACCCGCGTCCCGAGTCGAAGAGGGGACGCGCACGTTCGGAAGAACCAAGGGATCCCTACCGACCCCTTGACCACGTTGACCGTCCAGTCGTCGGTCAACGATTCTGTGGTGAGAAAACACCCATAAACATTTACGTTCATGCATTTAATGACCGGTTATATGTAGAAGATTTGGTAGAGACATCCATACTTATGTCACTAATAGCCATTAGACCAGTGTTTAATAGAATTATTAAGATGTTATAAGAAGACGAAGAATTTGAAGAGGGTTGTCTACCCCCACACATGATTTTGTATTATAAATAGTGGTTCTCTATCTCATTTGTATATATCTCAATATTGTTCTCTACATCAATAATATTCTAACTACTCATCTTCTATCAATTCTTGCTCTTGTTATTATTGTGCTTATTGTTTTTGACAGTTTTCTTATTACAATTATTCTTTCGTTGTAGGGGTTAGTTTTACAAATTTTAGATCCGAATGGATGGGCTAACCGAATTTGTCGGACCAGACCACGCACATTGTCACCGTAAAATTAACGAATTGGATCGGAGCCCGCATCCCAACACTGTTCAAATTGCCAACGCCCTTATTCCGACAGCATTTGCGGTGCAGAGCCCTAAATGTAAATATTGAAAAGTTAAGGGTCTCGGAGCTTAAAAACCTGGGGCTGAGCGTATCGATTCAGTTGGGTTTTCTTTTCTTTATTCGGCCTGCGATAGAACGTGTACAATCTTGCATTCTTCGTCGGAAAAAGAGAGAGAAAGCCGAGAGATTGTTGATTCCAATGGGAAGTTCCGGTGGATCCAGCGTCGTCGGTGAGATTTCACTCCCCCCCGCTAAATCTCCTTCTATTTCTCATTTAGGGTTTCCTTTCTTTGCTGGGATGTATACCAGATTCATAGATCTGTATGAAATTGATGACGGGAACATAGGGTTTTGTCTGAGCCCGAGGAGTAGCCTCGTTTGATTTGATGGCCTTTACTATATTTGAATTTGTGTTCTCACGATGATCCCATGTTTTGGGACTTACTTCGCATGATGTCATCCATTTTTTGTGAAGGTTCGGGTTTATAACGATGGTAGATTAGCTTTTTAGCTTTTTGCATGTGATTTTTTCGGAATTTCAGTGTTTTCTCTGCCATAATTTGTTGGCATATCAACTCTCTACTCATGAATAATATAACCCAGGATTTTTCCCTTTGAGTTCAGGAATTATTGTTCCTTTATTTTCTTTATTCTAATTTTTTAGCTGGCTGCAGGAATATGTGAATTGAATTTTGCTTTTTTTTGGCTCATTGTTTGTTTCTAGAGGTTCCATGTAGTAATCGTGTTACTTTAGACTCTTGCATTGTTTAGAGGAATATGGAGGTTGCTGGTTGTATGAGCTCAGTATACGTGACCAACGTGCATGCAAATATGTTATTTACTTGCTTTACTCTAGAATGTGATGCCTTTCCTTGGTTTAGACAATAATTTTACATGTTTGGCTGTTGGTTAGTATTTTGTATATTTCCATACCACTACTGTGCTACATGGGTATGCGCATTAATCGTACATCAACTTGATTCAAATAAATGGCATTCAAGTATTGTCTTACAGCATACACTGCATAACTATGTATTTTTCTATTATGCAAGCTTGGAAATATTGAAAAACAAAATATAGTCTCTTACAAGGATAATGTGTTGATAGAATACTGAAAGCAACATTTTGTTCTTTAAAGGACATATAGAATGAAGAGATGAACCTAATTCGTAAGAACCAAAGGCTCTGTTTCTGATCATACATGTCGTTTGTGATCAGGAGTTAGGTTGGTTGCGGTGGAATACATGATGTGTTACTCTTCGTGCCCTTAATAATGTATAGGGCATTGTGCTTTGTGATAATTGGGATGTCGGTAGCCCCGGCTAGTGTTGTCACACATCATGAGTTTTTCAATCCACTTTGTTTCATTTGGTTGAATATTATAAGGGGGTATGAAATAACTTGTAGCCTAGCTTTTCAACTGAATGTTTTTATAAACTTTTGTGTGTGTATAATGGATATCATATGACATATGGGGCTAATCCTCATATACACATCCAAAACTACACCCTCTGCTAATTTTTCGGAGAATCAAAATCATTTATTTTGATCTACATATTCTAAAATCTCAAAAATTTGAATATCGGATAAGCCCAAGGGGTTTTTACCCATTCAACCATCCATCGCAAAAGTTCTATTCATGTAAAGACGTTAAATTTTTGACAGGTGGATGAGCGAGCAAAGTTTTAGAATATGAACATCAAAATGAATGGTTTCGATCCTCTGAAAAATTTAGTGGAGGGTATGGTTTTAGAGGTCGCATGTGAGGCTTAGCCTCATATGTCATATGATACCCATTGTTCTCGTGTATTGCTTAGGTGGGTATTGTTTGCATAGGCTTCTCATCGAAGTGATAACTCTAGGGAAACACAACTGACCCACGAGTTTGAAATTCAGACATGAGTAGTCATGAATAAGGTGCCTCTACATGGTAATATAATATGTGTTTCATTATAAAGGAGAATGGGTGTGGGGTTTATGTGTGCTTGGTGTGCTTCCAGAAAGGCTATTGTAATTTGACATTGCTTTTATTGTGAGCGGAAGACTACATCATCAATTATTCTGACTATATTGACTATATTGCTAAGACACTGTATTGCCACATCGTCAGTAATCATTTGCAACATATGCATTCATTCTTTTTAACTTGAAAGTGATGCGATCCGCTAGGGTTTTAATGATAAGAAGGGAATTTTATTGGAAAATCAGATCTGAAAATAACAAAACTTCACTACAAATTCAACTACTCACTAAATAACCACAACGAATGAATTAAACAACTATCTAAGGATTACTCTAAGGGAAATATGAAAATTCCTACTACAATTTATCTAAGAACTAAAGAAATAAACTAGAAGAATTACTCAACAGATCTCACATACACCATTTTGGCCGGCTCTATCCCTTTAAATAGAAACATTACCGAATTTGTTACTTTACGATCAAACCCTCCGGGGGCTAAAAGTACCGGCCACATCACTACTCCATCCCTGAAAAACCACCTTGTCCTCAAGATGGTGCGTGAAGTGTGTGGACGGCTATTCCACGCGCAAGTACTTCTGATCATCATCGCAGGCTTCCAGCATTACCATGCCCTCTCCATCATCTTCATCGTAATTCATTATCAGGATATGAAGAGTACGGTCCCTGCATCGGTGCACTGCAGTAAACTTCTCGTCGCATTTGAAACACAGACACTTAGTCCGCTTGTCACGAATCTCTGCATCTGTCATCCTACGTGTCTGTCCTCCAGGTCGTGGCTCCACCCACTTCTCCTTGATAGCCACTGTCCTGTCTGTGGATGCTGTCCCCCTTTGGTCGCATTCTGTCCCCCTCTAGGATCTTTCCCTCGAAAAGAGGAGCCTTCCATGCCACACATGCTCTACTCTCCATATCCTGATCGGTGCATTGCAGTAAACTTCTCGTCGCATTTGAAACACAGACACTTAGTCCGCTTGTCACGAATCTCTGCATCTGTCATCCTCCGTGTCTGTCCTCCAGGTCGTGGCTCCACCCACTTCTCCTTGCTAGCCACTGTCCTGTCTATGGATGATGTCCCCCTTTGGCCACATTCTGTCCCCCTCCAGGATCTTTCCTTCGAAAAGAGGAGCCTTCCATGCCACACATGCTCTACTCTCCATATCCTGATGGTCCTCCACCATCCTTGTTGAAGTCATCATCTCTCGCAGATCACCAGGCTTCAGTTGTCTCAGTACTGATCTAATTGTGGGTTTCAACCCCTTCATAAAACATCCCTCCAGAGACTCACCTAACACTCCACAAACTCTACTGCTTAACGTCTCGAACTTAATGTAGTCTCTGACACTTCCATCATGCCTCAACGCGTCCAGTCTCTCATACACTCTCCCAGCATGTATCTCTCCAAAACGCTCCAACAAAAGGGTGGTGAACTTCTCCCACGTATGAAACGGTCGCTGCTGCTGCGTCTATCTAAACTATTCTTGTGCCTCACCTTCCAAGCAGACTCCCACTGTCCCGAGCCAGTTCTCCTCTTGTTCCTCGGCCACCTCAAAGTATCTCTCCACTCGGTACAACCAGTCGTCAGGATCTCCTCCCTCAAAGATGGGCATCTTCAGCTTTCTTACCATGTTCTCTACAGCAAATCCACCTGGTCCTCTCTCCTGTATACGATCCTGGCGTCCATGTCGGAATGGGTGTGGTCCCTCTTGCCAATGCCCTGCAGCTGGTGTCCGGACTCTTCCTGCATCATCCCACGCCATGTCTCCACATCATGTTCCACCACCGTGGTCATCCTTATAATGTCGTTTGTAGTGGACTTGGGGTGCTCTGTGCGGGCCCTGATGTCCCCTCCAATCTCCTGACACTCTCCGAAAGGTGGGGGCTGCGTCGATGGCCCTCCAAAAAACTGTGACTGTCTGTCTGATGGCTGAAAAGCTCCAACCGACCAATACTGTGGTTGAAACGGTGGAGGTGCATCTGTCGGGCTCCGAAGCGGGCCCACAGAGTATCTGAAAAGGGGGGCAGAGCTTGTCGCCCCCCCTACTGGGCCGACGGCCCCTCACAATGGGCCGTCGGTGACTGTCGAGGCCCGAAATGGGCCGGTGGCTCATCACGTTGCTTCGGCGAGGCCTGCCGGCCTTCCTGCCGGGCCGACGGCCCCGCAAAGGGCTTCAAAGGGGGTTGTCAGCCCACAGCTTGGGCCGACGGCCCCTGGAGGCGGCGGGAAGGACTGTCGCCCCTTCTAGTGAGCCGCCGCCTCCTCTGCGGTCTTCAGCTTGTCTGAAAAGCTCGGCTGAGCCTGCTGATTGCCTGCAGGGGGTTCCTCCACACCGATCTGATGCCTCCAGGTTTTCCTGTTTGTGGATCTTCCCCTTCGGCGACGTCCTCGCAGTATACGTCGACGTTGGTGAGGAGCCCTTCGTCAAAAATAACATTTTTTCTCATTTTTTCCCGTCAAAGGTGGCTCCTTTTTGCTGGGATCTAACTTTTATATCATCGCCGTCAAATTTTGCATCATCTCAGCCGCGTTTGTCGCTTTGTTGGATCATCTCTGTCATTTGCACGAAACGTCGTTCCAATTGCTCTTCCGTATTCTTCTTCAACCCATAGAACTCTTTTTCAATTTTGCGCTCGAATTTTTTCATCCTTTCTTCCAATAAAGTCAATACTCTCTTTGGTTCGCATCGTCGCCATGGATCTACTGCTCTGATACCAAAATGATGCGATCCGCTAGGGGTTTAATGATAAAAAGGAATTTTTTATTAGAAAATCAGATCTGAAAATAACATAACTCCACCACAAATTCAACTATTCGCTAAATAACCACTACAAATGGATAAAACATAGCTAATGATTAATCTAAGGGAAATAGGGAAATTCATACTACAATTTATCTAAGAAATAAAGAAATAAAGTAGAAGAATTACTCAACAAATCTCGCATACCCCATTAGGGCCGGCTCTACCTCTTTAAATAGAAATATTACAGAATTTGTTACTTTACGAAAATACCCCGGGGGCCAAAAGTACTAGCCGCATCAGAAAGCTAATGGGTTATTGTATATTAGAATAGATGTCACATTGGTTTGCATCTGCAATGATGTTATTTATATATTTAGCTGCGAAGGAAACTTCGATCTGGGTATCTTGCGCATAGCAGAGAGATTTTACCAGGATGTTGCAATAGCATAAATAGTAATGAGGATTGTGATCTAGGTTGCTCCCATATAGCAGAGAGATTTTACTGCATTAGCCTACATCGTAATGGCAGATTGTTTGCATTGAATTGTATTCTTATTATTTCATGCATGCATCTATATATTGAAAAAATGGACATCTGATCGGCTGTGAGGCTGAGGTTTCTTATAGATGAGTTACATATCTTGTACAGCCACCGGAGACAAAGTAAAGAAAGAAAACAAATAAGTTCTGACAGTGCTTATTTATGTTCACAACTTCACATAGTATACTCTGATACATGTACCTAATAATAGGCTACAATTACACACACATTCTCAAGAGTTCGTAGTTGTATTTCTACACCCTTGGCTATTCTACTTATGAATTTAAGGAAGGCTTGTCACAAATCCTAAAAGATGAGTTGGCGGTAGGTGAGGATTATGCATAAAATGAAGGGGGTTTTCGCATATCCGTCGCTTAAAAATGCGTATTTTGATATTTATCCCTTAAATATGAGTATTTTCTCTCAAGTCCCTCAAATCTTAAACTTCAATCTTAATAGTCACTCTTTTTAATTTTCTGTTAAAATCTAACAGAAGAGGGAATATTCTGTTAGATGTCGGTTAAGATTTGGAGGCTTTTGGTTGGAGGGTCCGGGCGGCTCACGGTGAGGAGGCCGTCCGCATAAAACCGACAAGGAGGAGGGCAGAGGTGGAGGCAACCGTCTCCCCCTCGTCAGTTTTTTGCAGGCGGTGGTAGCGACGCCTCCTCCTTCCATTCATTTTTTTGGGGGTGGAGGAGGCGTTGCTGCCGTCGCCGCCCCCTCCTAAACAATAAAGGGGGGTGAGGCAGCGCCGTAGTCTCCCTCCCAAAAACACTAACGAGGGGGATGCAAAGATGCCGCCGCCGTTGCCGCCGCCGCCGCCCTCCTCGTCGATTTTTGCGTTGGGGTCCGCCTCCCTGCATTAATTTTGGGCAGAGGATGCAGCGTCGCCTGCCCCATGTCTTTTTCGGTGCTCCTCCGCCCAAAAAAAGACGGGGGGAGGGGCGGCGGTGGCGGCGCCTCCGCCCAAAATTAATGAGGGTGTGTTTTTGAGTTGGTTAATTGTTAATCAGTGTTTAATTCTTAATTAATTAACCATAATCAGTATTTAAGTGTTAATTTCGGTTAACTCTTTAACAGAATATCTTTAACAGAATATATGATGGAGTGACTATTAAGATTAAAGTTTAAGATTTGATGGACTTGAGAGCAAATACGCATATTTAAGGGATAAATATCAAAATACACATTTTTGTAGGGACGAATTTGTGAAAAACCCTAAAATGAATGGTTGCAAATTATTATCAAATCATTCATGTAGACTTATGTTGTGTGGCCAACTTCATTAAGATGAGAAATGCCTGGGTATTTATGACTAAATATTATGACCACAGGTACCAGCAATGCTGATCGCTTCTAGCAATGCTGATCGCTTCTGAACGTGAAACGAAACATCGTACATGTAATGCTACTTGTTCCCAACATGGTATGTTGGGGATAGTCTTCGTTGGAAGTTAAGTATGAACGAAGTACATTTATTAACAAAGAATTAATTTCTTACAAGATTGTTGAATGGTTCTTGCATTCATATACATATATTTGCAGTTATGCAAGTTTGCGTAATAGTTTGTATCAAGGTTTGAAGTCTCGGTTTCGTTCATTCAGAAATTTAGCATTTGTCCATTTTGGTCGTTTTGGATGTTAGTTTTTTCGTCATATCGGTAGTTTCAAATACTTAAAAACCTATCAAGTATTATCAAATATTTAAAAAAACTAAAGTATTAAACAACCACAATCAAATACTTATCAAATTTTTATTACAATCTGTATTTATAAATTTGTATAATACTATCAAAAATTAAAAATACATATTTTCTTTAATTTAGAAGATTTTTGCTGTTCACGGTATACATTTTGCTAAATATATCACAAGTTTTTTCAAGTTTACCTAAAAGATAATCGCAAAACTTTAAATAAATGGATCTGGCTAGCAAAATGTGTAGGTTAATTGCAAAAGAATATCAGTCGCCCATACTCCTCCATAGTGATGTTAGTCAAATTACACATTCTGATTAACATTTTACATTTATTTTTGAGTTTCCCACCCACTTTCATTACATTGTTTAAAGAGAGACAAACGTGTAAATAATGTAACAAGTTAGCAAGAGTTGTAATTTACTAAAGCATTCATTTAATAAAACAAAATGAGTGCTTGATCACGCATTCGATGATGCAACAAATTTGATCAAGCGTTTGATGAGGCCGCGAATTCTATCAGGTGGCGGGGTTTCGAATTCGATTAGGTGACGGGGCTTCGAAAGGGCTCAAGTGTTAAATGGCGGCAGTGTATTTAAGTCAATCAGGCGGTGTTTCGAAGTAGATGAGCCGAACGACAGGGTTTCAAATTCGATCAGGCGGATGTGTTTCGAAGGGCTCGAGCGTTAAATGGCTTCGACAAGATCAGATTGAGGTGAGAAAAATATCCTTTTTTCTATCCTTTTCCTTTCTTGTTTCTACTTTCTGATGCTGCTTTACTTTTTTCCCCTTCTTCTTCCTCCATTTCATGCCGAAACCCTAGGGTTTCGGCCGAAAACGTGCTCTGACGCATGTTTCTCGGTAGGATCCGAAACCGAAATGAAACGGCCGATACGAATAGGTATCGGCCGCAACCTTAATCCATGGTTTGTATGATTATAAAATCTAGCAAATGTGCACATCAACTTGGTAACAATAATATTTTAGGTACTCTAAAAAGTTTAAAAAATCCGAAACATTATGTTTACCGTTCTAAGTTACTAATGTACCAAAATTTAGAACATGTGATTTGGAATGTGCGGATGATGAGGGGTTTAGCATTTTTGGTAAAATGTTGATACATGATAAACTAACCTGAAATTAATCTAAATACAAGTCGTTTTGGGTCGCTAAATGTCTCAAATTTTGGAAAATTTTCCTTTTTATTTGTTCTTTGTTCTTTAATCTTTTATTTAAGAAATATGCATCGCGTATGATACAATATATGTGTAACTTATCTTGGTTCATCTATATTATGACTTTATATGCATTCTATAGGTATTGGGTGTGCACGTTCAGTGCATTAATTTGATGTAAGTTTAGGGACAAAAGGGCCAAAGAAGAGAGATTATGGCTTTGTGATTGCTTGAATGTTTGCACGGCACACGTAAATAGGATGTTAGATTAGAGCCAGCTATCACCTATTGTGCTTTTGTATGCATGAGACCTTTACACTCTTGAGACGTTCAGAATTCAAGAGTCATCTCAAAAGTTTGGTAATTGTTTGGCGAAAGTTCGGGAAAAAGGATAGATAGCAAATGGATAAATATATGTACTTATATGTTTCCTTGACCACAAAAAGAAACTGTAGTATATTAGTCAAGACAACCTTTCTTATGATAGATCACAAGTTTGACCGATGGAATTTGCAGAATATTAGTATTTTAGCTTGAAGGAAAAGGAAAAAAAAAACTAAATGCTTGTCTTGTTTAATGCATGAAGTGTGTGAATATAATGCTGGCTTATTTCGTTTAATTCGTAAATAGCCACACGAATCGTGAACGTGTTCAACCAATGTATCTTGAATAATTCATCAATATTATGAAATATTCATGAATTTTGTGACTATTTTTTCTGCCTCTTGATTTGCGGGCAGTTAGTTTATATAATCATTTTTCTTTATATAAAAGAAAGACTAATTGAGTGGCCATTTGTACGTTTCTAAAGCATGCGTGCATAAGAAGCATACATCATGTCATGTCACTTGAGTCTGTTTATTCTCTTGTCCTGACATGAAGATAAAATCATGTACCTTAACATGTGGTTGGCTCTTCGAAGATGCAGGTAAATGTAGTTCTTCTTTGGTCACGTGCAAAGTCCACCTAAGAAATAGCAGCATAGATCATAAAGCATGTAGATTTACTTCCGGGATAATGGGTTGTGCATTCTACTGGCCCAAGTTACCGATAGGTCATGGCATAATGCCTTGAAAAGTGAAAATTCTGGTGGCTTTTCATGTAGAAGTGAAGAACTGCTGATGCCTTCACTTATTTTACATTATGCATCGATGTTCCAGAACCCTATGCAGGTTTAGGAATGACCCTTGTTTATTTCGTATGCTGACTTTCCAGGAAAGCTAGGATCTTCTTGGTCTTTTGTTTTCTTCCTTCATCTCCTGGAAAGCTAGGAATATGTTGGGTTTCTTCTTGACTCTTTCTGTCCCCAGCCCACTGGTAGGACTCGAGGAAATCTGAAAGTTTTATTGATAAAAATTGCAAATTTAGTAAGATGAATTGGCTACAATAAAGAGGTAACATCCCTCACAAGACGTCGATTGATAAGAGACGTCCGTACCTTCCCCGTAGACTCGAAGAACTATCTCTTCTTCACAAAATTATCAAAAATAGCATACCCTAGGGCCGGCCAGCTAATCCGCCCTTTAATACTAATCCACTTCGCCAATTACAAGTTTGCCCTTATTAGAATTAAATAAATAGAAATAGAGTTAATAAAGCCAAAGAATCACGAGTACGCCATTGGATTAAGCTTCTAGGCCGGTCCTTCCCCTGGTGCGCCGCCGGGCATACGTGATGAGCCCATCATTATTCCTCCAAAAGAGCCACCTTGTCCTCAAGATGGAAGCCATGACACCCACTTACTCTCACGTACTCTCGTGCTCAGGCAAGCTATTCCACAGCACCAACACCTCCTGTTCTCCAGCGCTCCCTCTGCGTACACCCTTCAACTCCTTATGCTCCAATAGCACGTCCATATCCTCTGTCAATGTCTCTGGCAGTGATGGAGACGGTGTATGCTCACCAATCGCCTGGCGTAACTGGGAAACATGGAATACGGGGTGAATGACAGATCCTGGGGGCAACTTCAATCTATATGCAAGTGGTCCCACCTTGGCCTCCACCTCATAAGGCCCAAAATATTGCGAAGATAGCTTCTCATTCCTCCTGTGAGCCAATGATTTCTGTCTCTAAGACAACAGCTTCAAATACAACATGTCTCCTATTTCAAACTGCACATCCCTGCGATGTGAGTTCGCCCTAGCCTTCATGATCTGCTGGGCTCTAGCCAAATGGAGCTTCAGCTCCTCCAAAATCCGGTCCCTCTCCGCCAAGTATTGCTCCATATCTGAAACTGGGGTCTTCTCCTGCCCATAATGCAATAAGTGTGAAGGGTCCCGACCATATAAGTTCCTGAAGGGAGTCATCTGAGCTGCTGTGTGATATAACGTATTGTACCAATACTCTGACCAAGCTAGCCAATGGGCCCACTCCTTTGGGCTCTTTGAAATGAAGCACCGTAAGTACGTCTCAATACTCCTATTGACGACCTCAGTCTGTCCGTCTGTTTTGGGTGCTCAGCCGTGCTCAGCCTCAATATTGTGCCCTGCAGCCTGAAAAGCTCTTGCCAGAATCTGCTTAAGAATACATTGTCCCTATCAGAGACAATGGACTTTGACGGCCCATGCAAGTGAATGACCTCCCTCAGAAACACTTCCACCACTGATATTACGCTGTAAGGATGCCTAAGTGGTATAAAGTGTGCATACTTGCTCAGCGGTCTATCATAACAAATGACTGTGAACCCTCCAGACTTAGGCAACCCATCAATAAAGTCAATGAAAAGATCCTTTCAGACCCACTTTGGCAAGGATACCGGCTGTAGTAAACCACCAGGGGCCATCGTCATGCACTTGTGACGCTGGAAAATGTCACACTCCGCCACCATCCTCGAAATATCCTTCTTCATACCCTTCCAATACACCTCCATCGCCATTCTCTGATAGGTCTCGAGGACCCCAAAATGTCCGCCTACTTCACTGCTGTGAAAATCCTGGAGTATAGCTGGGATGTGTGTAGATGTCTTCGGTAGTAGTAAGCGCCCCCAATATAGCAGTCTCCCGTCCTGTAAAGCATAGCCTAGATGCTTCGAAGACCCCTGCAATAGAGCTGCTGGTATGTCAGCCAACTCCTGGTCCTGCTAATCTCCTGCTGTAATGGCTCTCAGAGCTGTAATACCGAAACCGACATGACTGCCAAGTGTGTATCATCATCCCGTCGTTACAGTGCATCTACAGTCTTGTTCTCCGTCTCTAGACGATACTCAATCTCAAACATGTATCCCATAAGTTTCCGCAGCCACTTCTGATGCTCCTCTGCTACCATGCGCTGCTCTAATATGTACTTGAGACTCTTCTGATCAGTGCGGACCAAGAAGCTCCAACCCAACAAATATGGCCTCCACTTCTGAATGGATAGGACTATGGCCTTCAGCCCTCTCTCGTAGGCAGACATCAATCTGGCTTCTGCTGTCAGAACCTGGCTGTAGTATGCAATAGGCCGCTGATCCTGCATCAGCACAGCCACAGTCCATGTCCCGATGCATCCGCCTCCACAATAAATGGCCTGGAAAAGTCTGGTAACGTCAGGACTGGTACGATAGTCATGGCCTTTTTCAAGGCCTTAAAAGCAAGCGTCGCATCGTCACTCCGAACGAATTAATCCATCTTTAGTAGCTCTGTGAGTGGCCAAGCAATCATACCATAATCCTGCACGAACCTTCGATAGTAGCATGTCAGCCCCAGAAATCCTCGCAGCCCCCTGAGAGTGGTGGGCCACGGCCAGTCCAACATCGTCGTTATCTTCGTTCTATTAGCTGATACACCCTCTGAGGACACCACATGTCTCAAGTACTCCACATGTGCCTTTCCAAATAAACACTTCTTCCTGTTCGCAAAAAGCTGGTGGTACTGCAACTCCTGAAAACGATCTGCATGTGGTTCAAGTGCTCCTCCAGGGAACGACTGTACTCAAGGATATCATCGAAAAATATCAGTACAAATCGTCAAAGGTAGGGACACACTACCTTATTCATCAAGTCCTGGAAGGTAGCAGGTGCGTTAGTCAAGCCAAAAGGCATGACTAGGAACTCATAATGTCTCTCATGCGTCCTGAAAGCAGTCTTGGGCACATCCTCTCCGCACAGCCTGATCTGGTGGTATCCTGATTTGAGGTCGATCTTTGTACAATAGCTGAGCCTCGTAACTCGTCCAGGAGCTCGTCAATCACGGGTATAGGGAACTTGTCAGGCACCGTCTCCTTATTTAGTTTTTTGTAGTCCACACAGAAGCACCAGCTTCCATCATTCTTCTTCACTAGCAGCACATGACTGGAAAAAAGGCTCACACTGGGTTGGATAACACCAGCCTGCACCATCTCTGCCACCATTCGCTCTATCTCGTTCTTCTGTGTCGGTGGATAGTGGTAGGGCCTCACGTTGATGGGAGACACGCCCTCCCGTAGAATTATGGCGTGTTCATGGTCTCTAGGCAGTGGGAGGCCCCGAGGCCCATAAAACACTTCCTCAAACTGCTCCAGCAACGTCTGGACCTCTCCTGGAATCGGCTGTTCACTATCGGCCTCATCACCATCCTCTCCTGCTAACATGTGTAGCTCCACCAGAAAACCTCCCCTCTCTGTCTGATTGGTCCTCACCATGGTCTTCAGTGAGACCAAGGCTCTGCATAGACTGGGGTCA
Organism: Scilla litardierei; assembly: GCA_030789695.1. Lineage (NCBI taxonomy): Eukaryota > Viridiplantae > Streptophyta > Magnoliopsida > Asparagales > Asparagaceae > Scilla > Scilla litardierei. The sequence goes on from CM061137.1 coordinate 81,793,995, forward strand.
CCCAGTAGGATCACTGCTCCCCGTCCTCCTGGAACTCCATCCTGAGCAGCTTCCAGTTCAACGTCATCTCTCCCAGCGTCTGTAGCTATGTCATATCCAAGATGACATCTGTACTCCCTAAGTCTAGGGACAAGAAGTCCGCTATCGCCTGCACCCCCTGCAGCGTCAGTACAAGTCCACGACATACTCTACAGATACTCTCCTTCCCCGTCTCCATCATGACACTAAATCTGTCAGCTGAAGTCCCTGCTGTGCCACCACTCTCCTGGACACGAAATTGTTAGTAGCCCACTGTCAATAAGAACCATCACCTCCTGGTCACCGATGTCCCCTCAACTTCATGGTATGGTTTGGTGTGAACCCTACCATGGAGTTAAGGGAAACCTCCGACACGTCTAGCTGATGGTGCTCTATATCCTGCTCCTCAGCATTCTCATCCTCAACATCAGCCTCATCGTCATTGTCCTCAAGTAACAACACTTGCGGTTTGTGCCCCACGCACCCGTGGCCTGATGTGAATCTCTCATCTAATCTGAAACAGAGACTCTTCTGCCGTTTCTCTCTCATCTCTGCGTCAGTCATCCTCCTAAATTTTTCCCAACCTGTGGTGCACTACTCTTCTCACCACCCTTCTCCTTGGTGGCATGATCCGTTTCTATAGTCCCATTTTGTCCTCCTGTCGATGTCTGGCTGCAGGAACCAGGTTCACTCCAACTACTTCTCGCCCTCCTATTCTCCATCTGGCGGTCATGCACCATCCAAGCATACTCCATGGCCGCCATCAAGTTTTGAGGCTTTTGAATGCGGACCTCGGCGTGAACATTATGCTTTTACCCATTCATGAAGGTGCTCTCCATAATCACATCGGACACACTATGCACCCGTTCTAACGGTGTCTCAAACATCTCTTGGAAATCCCTCACGGTGCCATCTTGCCCAAGTGCCAGTAGCTACTCTCTCAAATTTCCCAGATGCGAATCTCTGAATCTGCCCCTGATCTCCTCCCACGAACGAAACGGCCGCGTCTCATCCCTCCACTAGAACCAAGAAAGGGCCTTCCCATCTAGATATATGGCAGCCGCCTCCAACTTCTGCTCCTCTGTCATGCGAGAGACCCTAAAAAATCTCTCCGCCATGTAAATCCAAGCCACATGGTTCTCTCTCTCGAACACAGGCATCTTCAGCTTCCTCAGCCTGTCCAACGTGTATGTCCCCTGGTCTCCTCGTCCTCCTGCATGCCTGGGTTGATATTGCTGCCACCTCTCCTAATAACTCTCATAGCCCATCTGCGGGCCCCTCTCGCGATCGCCTTGGCCCCTCGTGGGCCTCTTTAGTCTCATCGGCCGTCATCACCAATCCCACCACCACGCCCCTCGTCATAGTCTCTGTAGCCTCCGTAATGTGCCCCTCACAGGTGCGGGGTGGGTATCGTCGCCTATCATTATCATACAGGGGGTCTGGAGGGTTTCGAAACCCTCCTCCATCGTCACCTACTCCTGAAAATCTCTCGGGTCGAAATCATCGTCGAAACTACACACCGGATCATTGGAATAGGGCTGAAACCTTCCTTGGGGCCCATCGGCCTTGCCGCTGATCGACAGGGCCTGCAGGGGTCTGTCGTCTGTTCGTCGGGGCCTGCAGGGGTCTGTCGTCTGTTCGTCGGGGCCTGCCACCCTTTGGGAGGGGCCCCAGGCTCTGCCGAGGCCCGTGGGGGCCCGTAGGACCCTGGGGGAAGCCCCAGCCCCCTCGCTTGCTGACGCAGCCGTTGGAATGGTCGGCTAGGGCCGCCGGCCTCCTAGTGGTACTCCTCCACATCTGGATCACTACTGTCGAGATCTGTGACGCCTTTGTCGCTGTTTTAGGGTTTGTGTCGCTTCCATTCAATTTCGACGAGATCTCTCCAAGTTGAAAGATGATTTTTGCAAAGGCTTCGCTATGGTGCCTTAAGGTATCCGCTTGATTCTTCAACTGATCACCATGCTCCGTTAGGGTTTCCTTCACGCTCGCGATCTCTCCCTTCGTGCCCACAATCTCGCCATTAAGCTTCTCATTCATCACATCAATTCGATCTTTGGCTCTCCTCGCCGCCGCCATGGATCAATGTGATCTGATACCAAATTGGTAGGACTTGAGGAAATCTGAAAGTTTTATTTATAAAAACTGCAAATTTAATAAGATAAATTGGCTACAATAAAGAGCTAACATCCCTCCCAAGACGCCAATTGATAAGTGACGTCCGCACCTTCCTCGTAGACTCGAAGAACTATCTCTTCTTTACAAAATTATCAAAAATAGCATACCCTAGGGCCGGCCGGCTAATCCCCCTTTAATACTAATCCACTTCTAACAATTACAAGTTTGATCTTATTAGAATTAAATAAATAGAAATAGAGTTAATAAAGCCAAAGAATCACGAGTACGCCCCAAGATTAAACTTCTAGGCCGGTCCTTCCCTTGGTGCGCCGCCGGACATACGTGATGAGCCCATCACCCACCTTGGTCCTTTTTAAATGCATGGAGATGCAGATAAAGAAACAGGAGCTCCTCATGTAGTATATGCTAAAAAGTAACATCAACATTTTTAACAGGGGCACAAGTGCCTGCCCACAAGGTGACAAAAGATTAAATAATAGATTTAAGTAATTCATATCTCAGAACTGTTTTCTCTTAGTTTTAAAATATATGGGAAATTATTTTACTTTGGTTGATTTTTCATTCAGTAAACTGTTGGTGGCATCATTGGTCCATTGATTTTCGGTGTCTTGCTAAATAATCAAACCCATTTGGGCAAGTGATTCCTCCCGAAAATTTGTGTTTACATCTATTTGTGCCAATGAAGCTTTAACATTATTATACGATCCGGTGGATCGAACCAATCAAATCAGTTTTTAAAGAGGAAAAATTAAAAAGATGGAATTTTTAATTGAAAATTGACGAACACAGATAACTTAGGTTCCTTCGAGACGAATCCTATCTGTGTTTACTAAAGAAAGAGGGATTTACTAATCCGGTCTGAAAAGACCGGAATACCCCCGAGATAACTAAATCTGAACCCTACGTTTCCTCCTGCGGAAATAAGTGATCGTGGGGCCTCTTTCCTCATCCGCGACCTCCACTCTTCCCCGGGACCCGCGCCCATCTCGTGGCCCGCGGATGATGCGGTAGCAGCCGCATCATTACCCCCCGTAGAAGAGCCACCTTGTCCTCAAGATGGAAGTCCGGAAACTGCTCTCGAACAACATCGAACGCCTCCCACGTGGCATCGCAGTCTGACAATCCCGTCCAATGTATCAAGACCTCCTGCCGACGCCCCGGTCCTTGACGCACCGCCCTGACGTCCAACGGCTCCAGCATCACCTCCATGTCCTCCGTCAATGTCGGTGGTAGTGTGGATGACACCGTCTGCTCTCCAATAGTGCGGCGAAGCTGCGATACATGAAAAACCGGATGGATCGTAGCCGTCGGAGGTAACCTCAACCTGTAGGCCACTTGGCCAATCTTGGCCTCAATCTCAAAGGGATCAAAGAATCGAGCAGACAGCTTCTCATTCCTCCTCGCCACTAATCTCTGTCTGTATGGCCGCAACTTGAGATATACCCTATCCCCCTCCTGAAAGCTCACATCCCGACGATGTCCATCTGCCCTCGCTTTCATCACCTGCTGAGCCCGTAACAAGTGCTTCTTCAGCTCCTCCAGCATTCCATCCCTCTCTTCTATGTAACCCTTCACCAACGAGACTGGTGTCTGTCTGCTCCCAAATCGAATCAACTCTGGTGGGTCCCTCCCATACAACACCTGAAATGGGGTCGTCCCTGCTGCTGAATGGTACGAAGTATTGTACCAATACTCCGTCCAAGCCAACCAACGGTGCCACTGTCGAGGTGTCTGAAGCAAAACACATTAGATATGTCTCGATACTGCGATTAACCATCTCTGTCTGCCCGTCTGTCTGAGGGTGGTACGCGGTACTCCTCTTTAGCACCGTTCCCTGGACCCGGAACAACTCCCGCCAAAACCCGCTCATGAACACCTGGTCCCGGTCAGACACTATAGAACCAGGGACCCTATGCAGCCGTATCACCTCCTGAGTAAACACTGTAGCCACCGAAACTGCAGTGTAAGGGTGTTTCAGCGGTACAAAGTGAGCGTACTTACTCAACCTGTCCACCACCACGAAGATCACCGTGTACCCCTTCGACCTGGGTAACCCGTCGATGAAGTCCATCGTCACCTCCTCCCACACCCGCTCAGGTAACGCCAAAGGCTGCAGCAACCCTGCCGTGTCATGGCCATGTACTTGTGACGCTAGCAGACATCACAAGCCGCCACTAAGAGGGCTATCGCCTTTCTCATACCCTGCCAGTAAACCTCTCGGGCCATCCGCATGTACGTCTGCTGCACCCCGGAGTGTCCCCCAAACCCCGAACTGTGGAACTCCTGAAACAACACGGGTATGAATGCCGACCTCCGAGGTAAGACCAACCGTCCCTGGTACAACAGCCTGCGCCCCTCCAAAGAGTACCCCTTCGGCTCTTCCCCGCCGTCCTGTAGTCGCTCTCTGATCTGTCACAACTTTGGGTCGGCCTCTGCCTCCTGTAACATAGGCTCCCCCCGTCTAACCACATCGGTAATGAGAGTGCCCTCAAGTGCACTCCCTCCTCTCGACGAGATAAGACGTCAGCCACCTTATTCTCCAACACCGGCCTGTACTCAATGTCAAACCGGTACCCTACCAACTTCGACAGCCAACGCTGGTGCTCCTCAGTCACCAACCCCTGCTCCAATAAATACTTCATGTTGCGCTGATCTGTCCTGACCATAAACTCCCTTCCCAACAGGTAGGGCCACCACTTCTGCACCGCTAATATGATAGCCATCAGTTCCATCTCGTATACAGATTTCAGCCGTGCTCTAGCAGAAAGCACCTGACTGAAATAGGCTATCGGCCGCCCCAGATGCATCAACACTGCCCCCAAACCAACACCTGAAGCATCGGTTTCTACCACGAACGTGATGCTGAAGTCAGGGAGCGCCAACACCGGAGCGGTCGTCATCGCCACCTTCAAGGCCTCGAATGCCTTGGTTGCCTCCTCTCCCCACTGGAACCCATCCTTCTTCAACTGATCCGTGAGTGGCCGTGCGATGGTGCTATACCCACGTACGAACTTCCGGTAATATCCCGTCAGTCCGAGAAATCCCCGCAACGCCCTCAGAGTGGTAGGTACCGGCCATTCTAGCATCGCCTCTATCTTTGTCATGTCTGCCTCGACCCCTGCTGCCGACACCACGTGCCCCAAGTACTCTATCTGTGTCTGTCCAAAGCTGCACTTCTTCTGATTTGCATAACTGATGCACCAACAACTCCCGGAATACCTCTTCTAAATGGCCCACATGCTCCTCCATGGTCCTGCTATAGACAAGGATATCGTCAAAGAATACGAGGATAAACCTCCTCAAGAACGGCCGAAAGACATTGTTCATCAAGGCCTGAAATGTGGACGGAGCATTCGTCAAGCCAAAAGGTATGACGCGAAACTCGTAGTGCCCCTCGTGGGTGCGAAAAGCGGTTTTCGGCACGTCCTCTGGCTTCATCAGGATCTGGTGGTACTCCGCCTTCAGGTCGATCTTCGAGAACACAACTGCACCGTGCAACTCATCCAACAACTCGTCGATCATTGGGAAGGAAACTTGTCGGCCGCCGTTTCCTTATTCAGCGCTCTGTAGTCGACACAGAAACGCCAGCTCCCGTTCTTCTTCACCAACAGAACCGGGTTAGAAAACGGGCTAACACTGGGCTGGATCACCCCAGCCTGTAACATCTCCCCGACCATCCTCTCTATCTCATCCTTCTGCACATGGGGGTATCGGTATGGCTGCACACTCACTGGTGCTGCTCCCTCTCTCAAGACTATCGCATGCTCATGCCCACTCACCGATGGTAGCCTCTGCGGGTCCTGAAAGACCTCCTGAAACTGCTCCAGCATCTGCTCAACCACCTCTGGAATCTCTGCCGGCTGCTCCTGCTCAACTCCAACTGCACGACACTACACTAAGTACCCATCTCCATCTCTCTGTAAGGCCCTAGTAATGGCCTTAAAGGCCACCAACGAAAAGCATAGGTGGGGTCCCCTGTGAGCACTACCGTGCGGTCACTCTCCTCAAACTCTATCCGAAGACGTTTCCAGTTCACCCGCACGTCCCCCAGCTTCTTCAGCCACTGTATGCCCAGAATGATATCGACATTTTCCAACTCCAGGGGGTAAGAAATCCTCCATAATCTGTACTCCCTGCAAGGTCAAACACAAACCCTTGCAGAGCCCCTTGCTCTCCATCTTCCTTGTCCCCGGCAAAACAGTAAACTTCTCCATAGTGCTCAACTGCAGCCCATGACGCTCCACTACTCGGCTACAAATGAAATTGTGGGTGTCTATCAGTACTGTCACCGCCGTATCACCCAACTGCCCTGACAACTTCATGGTGTGGTTCAGGGTGAACCTCACCACGGAGTGCATAGAAACCTCCGTGAAGTCTAGGTGAGACTTCTCCTCGGGTGACTCCACCCTGGGCTCCTCGTCATCTCGGCACTCCTCGTCCGGCATCATGGTAATCTGTAGCAGGCAGCTCGAACATCTGTGGCCAGGGGTGAACTTCTCGTCGCAACGGAAACACAACCCCTTGGCACGTCTCTCTCTCACCTCCGCCTCCGTTATTCGCCGCCCAAGAGTAGTGGGGCAAGTCTCTTCTCTAGTCTCCGGTGCACCGGCAGGTGCCCTCGGCGTTGCTGTTGCTGGTGTGGGTCGGGGATTTTGGGTCCCCCAGGTCCCATGTATCCTCCTCTCCTCCGTATGTTTCTCTTCCGACTTCTGCGCGAGGCAGATCAGGTCCTCCAAGCCCCCCGGGCTCTGCATCCTCAACTCCGCTCGAATGGAGGGCTTGAGCCCCCATGAAGTTCCCCATGAGCGCCTCCTTAGTGACCCCAAGCATTCGGCCCTCAAACTTCCTGACAAAGTCCCGCACCATTCCCTCCTGACTGAGTACTTTGAGCTGCTCGTAAAAATCCCCTCCTGGTGTCTCCTGGAATCGATCCATCAAGTAGGCTGTCAACTCCGCCCACGAGCCAAAAGGATGCCGGGCGATCTGTCACCGATACCATGCCAGCGCCTCCCCCTCAAAGTAAATGCCGACGGCATGGAGAACCTCCTCCGTGAATCCTATCACCTGAAAGTAGCGCTCAGCCCGGTAAATCCACCCATCCGGAGCTGCGCCCTCAAATACGGGCATCTTCAGCTTCTTCAACCGTCGGTTCGCATTGGCATCTCCCTGCGCCACCCCCTCCAGTCTCCTCCCCTGAGGAACATAACCCAAGGAGGGTCGTTTTCCTCCAAGCATACTCCTCTGGCCACTGTGGTATACCATCAGGTCCCAACCCATTCGGGCCTCCAAAACGTCTTCCCGTGTTATCCCCACGTCCCGGAAAGCCCAAAAATGCATCTCGAGGGTTCGTCGCCGCTGGTCGTCCTGGGAATAAACCCCCACGACCTCTCTCCATTTCGGCGGAACCCCCCAAGGGCAGAAAAGGAGCCCCCAGGGCTTGGTGTGGCTGGGCGGGGGCGGCGTGACTCCCGCCCGCCTGTAGCGGGGTCGCGCGGCCCCTGGCGGCCACCCGCCGTGCCGTGCGGCCCTCTGCGGCCCACGGCAGGGTCACGCCGACCCGTAGGGGGGTCGCGTGGCCCCCGTGGCCCAGCGGCCTGCCGGCGCCCCCTCACCGGCCGCTGGCGGGTCCGCTCGCCGTGCTTGGAGGGGGGTTGGCCCCCATCCCTCCACTCCGGATTCCTCCGTCGCCGTCGCCGCTTGAGTGGTTGAAGATCCGGGAAACATCTTCGCTATTTTCGCATCATGGATCTTTTGTCGTTGAATTTCCGGATCCGAATCATCCGCATCATCCAAAATTTCCTCAAAAATTTCTCCTTGAACCTTCTTCCCCTTCATCGTCCCTAGATCCGCCATTAGGGTTTGTAGCATTTGGCCGAGGTGACCCGTCTCCGCCTTCATCTCCCCTCTCATTGCTCGCAAATCCCCTTGTGTCTCCTCTTGCTTGTGGACGACGCCCGTGATCCTCTCGTTCGTGGCCGCTAGTTCTTTTTGGAACTCGTCGCGCAATCCTTGAATCTTGTCGTCCATGCCATCCGCCTTCGATCTCGTGCTTGCCGCCATCGGATCTCACCGCTCTGATACCAATTTGATACGATCCGGTGGATCGAATCAATCAAATCAGTTTTTTAAAGAGGAAAAATTAAAAAGATGGAATTTTTAATTGAACATTGAGGAAGAACACAGATAACTTGGGTTCCTTCCAGACGAACTCTATCTCCTAGCTTTTATCTGAACGGATTAAAAGCCTAACTATCCCTCACAAGATGCCTAAGAGTGTTCTTCAACAAAATAAGCTTAAAAGAAATAATGGCGGCTAGCCCTAATAATAAAAAGATGGATTTACTAATCCGGTCTGAAAAGATCGGAATACCCCCGAGATAACTAAATCTGAACCCCACGTTTCCTCCTACGGAAATAAGTGATCGCGGGGCCTCTTTCCTCATCCGCGACCTCCACTCTTTCACCGGGACCCGCGTCCATCTCGTGGCCCGCGGATGATGCGGTAGCAGCCGCATCGCATTAAAAAAACTAAATTAAAATAAATTTAACTCCGTCCTGGACATGCTACGTAAGGATTGATTTATGTGTATGCATGCATTACTTGGGTGTTCAAAAATTTGTGGTTCAGAATAAGTTCATCTGGGGCTTGCTTGCAGTCCCATTCAATTATGCACATGTTTTTTTAACTTCGGGTTTTAAAAATTTGTAGTTTGAAGTGAATCTTTCAACGTGTCCTTGACTGTAGTGAATTCTTTTATTGCAACTTAGTAAGCAGTCAATACCATTGCAATGTGCAGCCGGGAGAAACCGGGTCAATGAGAGAATGTAATTTGTATAAAATGTCCATAAACTTAGTGGCACTGCAAAATTTGGTTGGCATCTTTCGTACTGTTCAGCTTGACTATAATCTCCTCATCCATCAAAGAATTAAATTGATATGAAACTCAGCTACATGCTCTTGGAAGCTATGATATGCTACTCATACCTTACCATAAAGAGAATTGACAAGCTGTTTCACGTTTTTATTTCATTTCTTGTAGTTCCTCGGAACTTCCGCTTACTAGAAGAACTCGAACGAGGAGAGAAGGGCATTGGTGATGGCACTGTCAGTTATGGTATGGATGATGGAGATGACATCTACATGCGATCATGGACTGGCACGATAATTGGCCCTCACAATGTAAAATGTTCTTACTAACTACTGCCAATTATCTTAAAGCATCTAAACTTTTATGATCTCATGCGATTGCATCTTGGCTGCAGTCTGTGCATGAGGGGCGCATTTATCAGTTGAAGCTGTTCTGTGACAAAGACTATCCAGAGAAACCACCCGGCGTTCGGTTCCATTCACGAATTAATATGACTTGTGTTAATCATGAGACAGGAGTGGTAATATTCTCTCCCGTTCTCATATGTTTCTTATTTATATTGAACCGTCCAAAGTATTTCTGGGTAGATGTTGTACCATGGATGATGTGTGAGACTTTCCATTAGACCATGGTTACCTGTTAGCTTCTTTTCTTTCTTCTTCTTCTTCTTCTTCTTCCTCATCTTCCTCTTTTGAATGAAGCAATCACTAATGCTACAAACCTGAGCTATCACATCACACTAGCACCTCTTTTACATTGAAACTTCACAATCCGTCTGGTATGGCTTGCAAATAGATTGACTAGATATTTGACTATTTCATATACGCTAACGTGTACACTGATCATGCCTCATTTTGTTTTCCTTTGTGCCGGCCGAAGCAGTTATGCAACGCTTGGTTATCGTAGTGCTCTCATCGATCTTGATTAAAATTAACGCCTTTACTATATTTCTTAATCAACTTCTGATAGGTACCAGAGTAGGCCATAGGCTGACTATTTATGCATAATGCAGTCTTATATATCGTTTTGGTTCCTTGCTTTGAAAGCATGTTCGTTTGAACAAATGCAGGTCGAGCCAAAGAAATTCAGCATGTTAGCAAATTGGCAGCGTGAGTACACAATGGAGACCATCTTGACACAGCTGAAGAAGGAAATGGCTGCACCTCACAATAGGAAACTAGTCCAGCCACCAGAAGGCACTTTCTTCTAGGTCAATGGGGCACATCCGATCATGTTGCGTCTTGTAACAAAGGCGGCTCTAATGAATCCTAATCTGAAGCCTGTTGCGGAGAAAGCCCGCATGATCTTTTGGCTAATACTGGGTCTGTGGAAGCGAGTATAATATGTTTGAATTGTAGAGTGGTGGAGTGAAACTGAAACCTCTGCAAGTTGTTCATTGTCCTTCGTGCCAATTTGAACAATTAAGATTCTAAATGTTCCATTATTTGCTTTAGTTAGTTGTTGCTCCGTGATCGAATATTCTCAGTAAATGTCTGATGTGGAGACCAAAATCCATTCGGTGGCTTGATTTGTGCAATGTACTGCCAAGTACCTGATCCGGCTTGAGCTTTTTCTTTTCAAAATTCAAAAGAAAGGTTTCATGGATGATCAGGTCTTGGGTTTTTATTTTGAATGTATCTGTTGTTTTCTGTTATTTTGATAGATATGGGATTATATGGTTTAATATCAGTACCTCTGGGCATGCCCCTCGATACATTTCTTATGGAGTGGATAAAATATGGCAGCAATTTTACAAATATTTCTGTATTTTATCTAGCATTTTTACCATCCTTGCTTTTCCTTGTCCCCTTTGTTTTGGTGCATAACAATGGGCTACACGTGAGTTTGGTGGTTTGATGGTGATGCTTATTGTGGATCCTTCGATATTCTATGGTGGTTTTTATGATCAAAACACTATGGTATGTGTTAATCATGTTTTGCAGCTCTTGCATGATGCATACGACCTCAAGGCAACTCTTGATTCAGTAACATGACTCAGCTTAACACTCAATGTCAAATGAATTTCATTGTATATCTTTTTGTTTTGATTTGATGTATTTATGTTCCTGTGTGTCATTAGATTGATGTTAAACATTGATTGCATACACATCACATCACAAATAGTAGTTTTCTAGACTCAGAGAACCCACAACCTCTCATTTTTTTGGATTCATATAATCTTGATTCAAAGCTAAACATATATTTTCTAGTATTCATTAGTAAACCAATAAACCATTTTAGTCGATTGACACGTATCCATAAAATCAAATTCAAAATACTTATTTGTTAGTCGACTAACCTGACTAATACAGACTAACATTTTTTTGTACTGTTAGTTGACTAATCAGAACTCAACTCAACACTCGGGCTATGTTTGGTTTGAATGAAAATAAGAGAAAGAAAAGTATAATGAAAATGAAATAGAAAAGGAAAGAAAATGAAAATGAAACAAGATTCTTTTTTATGTTTGATTGTTGAGGAAAATTATAAAGAAAATCAAAAGAAAAATAATTAAGAAAACACTTTCTCTTGTTTGGTTACTCGATGAAAATGAAAATGAAAAGTAGAGAAAAAATGTGAGTTTTGTTGTAAACGTGGTGGCTATAGAGTCCATAGCCCTGTATTTATAGTAGTAGGGTTACATAATGGGTGGATACCCACTAACGGGTAGGCCCACCAAAAGCCTGTTTATAACACTTCCCCTTATCCATCCATTGTTGTAAGCCGTGATGAACGCTTCAGGGTTCATAGAGCTTATCTGATCATGGGTCTATGGATACTTCTGGATCCCTAAGTTTAAGAGTACTTGCCTCGTTAAAACTCTAAGGAAAACCCAGTGGGAAAAACCAGTGGCTAAGGGAAAAGAGTACAAGTCTCTGTAACTTCCCCTGATCGATGGATAACATCAGGGGTGGATACTTCTGGATCCAGAGTTGATGTGGCTGCCTCGTTAAAACCTTTGGCTATGGAAAACCCAGTGGGAAAAACCAGTAGCCAAGGAAAAAGAGTACAACACTACATTAACTCCCCCTGATAAGAACAAGCTTCAGGCTTGTAAATCTCTCAACTGTCTCATCCCAATTCATAGTACAAGTTTTTTAAAGGTACTGCGAGGCAAGGCTTTAGTGAACAGGTCTGCCAGATTGTCGCAAGACTGGATCTGCTGGATGTCGATCTGGTTGTCCACTTGCTGTTCATGCGTCCAGAAGAGCTTGGGGGAAATGTGCTTCGTCCTGTCACCTTTGATGTAGCCACCTCGTAGTTGAGCGATGCAGGCAGCATTGTCTTCATACATGGTGGTAGGTCCAAGATCTCCCGTCTTCAGGCCGGTGGTCTTGAGGATATGGTTGATGACTGATCGAAGCCAAAAGCATTCTCTGCTAGCTTCGTGGATCGCAATGAGCTCGGAGTGGTTGGATGAGGTTGCTGTCGATGTCTGCTTCACGGATCTCCATGAGATGGCCGTCCTACCGTATGTGAACACAAAACCGGTCTGGGACTTTGCGGTATGTGGGTCGGACCTGTATCCTGCATCTGCATAACCGACCAAGTCGGAGGATACACCTTTCTTGAAGTATAGTCCCATGTCCACAGACCCTTGGAGGTAGCGCAGAAGTTGTTTAACTCCGTTCCAGTGGCGCTTTGAGGGCGCAGAACTGTATCTGGCTAGTAAGTTAACTGCGAACGCTATATCGGGACGCATGCAGTTTGTCAGGTATAGGAGTGCTCCAATTGCACTTAAGTAGGGTACTTCAGGACCCAGTGTTTCCTCCCCCTCTTCCAGCGATCGGAAGGGGTCTGTGTCGACATCCAATGTTCTAACGACCATTGGTGTGCTAAGCGGATGACATTTGTCCATAAGAAAGTTTTTCAGCACTTTCTTTGTGTATGTCGATTAGTGTAACAGGATTCCTCCGCTCAAGTGTTCAATTTGTAAGCCTAGGAAGAACTTCGTTCCGAGGTCTTTCATCTCAAAAGTCTGTGTGAGACTTTTGGATATCTCACCTATATCTTCAGGAGATCCGATGATGTTCAGGTCGTCTACGTAGACGACAATAATTACGAATCATGTTCCCTTTGCTCTTATAAAGATGCAAGGGCAGACTTCATTTGTTGTGAATCCTTGTTGCACTAGGAATTGACTAAGTCTGTTGTACCACATTCTACCTGACTGTTTTAGACCATACAGTGATCTTTGGAGTTTGACAGAGTAGACGTCCCGAGGTCTTTCTGTCATTTTTGTCGGTAGTTTGTATCCATCTGGGATTTTCATATAGATGTCCTTATCTATATTTCCATATAGGTATGCAGTCACAACGTCCATGAGCTGCATATCCAAGCCTTCCTTTGTGGATAGGCCAATAATGAAACGGAAAGTGATCACGTCCATGACCGGGGAATATGTATCATCGTAGTCTATTCCTGGTCGTTGGAAAAGCCCTTGTGCAATAAGGCACACTTTATAACGCACGATCTCATTATTCTCGTTTCTTTTTCTCACGAATACCCATTTATATCCCACAGGTTTAACACCCTTTGGTGTTAGGACTACAGGTCCAAAAACTTTGCGCTTCGAGAGTGAGTCCAGCTCTATCCTATTGCCTCGTTTCACTTTGGCCAATCCTCTCTACGTTTACATTCTGTTAGAGAGCGTGGATCGGTTTCATCGCCGTATTCAGTGACGTGAGTGGCAATAATGAGCGCGAAGTTATCATCGATGATTGTGCTTTTTTTGTCCAGTACCTCCCTAGTACGTACATAATTTAATGATATTTCTCCTATATTTTCCTCTTCAGGGGTTGTTAGGAGGGGAGAGGTAGCTGGGCTGAGCTCAGCATCCTGTGGTGGTATCGTTATTATTGCTCCAGGATTTTTCCTCTTTCGAGGGTTCTTATCTTTGGAGCCTGGGGGTCGTCCTCTTTTTTGTTGAGGTACGGCCGCTTCTGCTGCAGGTGGATTGCATCCATCTTTGGGTATGCCAATCCTAGCTGGCGTATTTGCAGCAGGGACGTGTGATCTGACAATCTTCTGGTTGTCAGTGAATTTGTCCGGTAAAATGTGAACTGTGTTTTGAATTTGAAGGATCTTCAGGATCTCGTCTTCACATTGATTTGTACGCGGATCAAAATGGGATAAAGTCTTTGTGTCCCATGAAATGGTCTTTGAAGCTTCTGGCTTCTGTGTGTTAATGCCTAGTTTGGGAAAAGTGCTTTCATCAAACTCACAATCTGCTAGACGTGCTTTGAAGGCGTCTCCCGTAAGGGGTTCGAGGTATCTAATGATCGATGGTGAGTCGAAACCAATATAGATACCAAGACGCCGTTGAGGACCCATCTTGGTTCTCTGCGGTGGTGCTATGGGGACATAGACAGCACATCCGAATATCCTCAAGTGAGAGATATCGGGCGGGTTCCCATATGCAAGTTCCATCGGAGAATAAGTTTGACTACCTGACGGTCGTAATCTTATTAGCGATGCAGCGTGCTATATGGCATGTCCCCATGCACTTACCGGCAACTGGCATTGCATCAACAATGGTCGAGCGATCCATTGTAGTCTCTTTATAAGAGATTCGGCTAACCCGTTCTGGGTGTGAACATGAGCTACAGGATGTTCAACTTCTATGCCGGTTGCTTGGCAGTAGTCTAGGAAGACTTGTGATATGAATTCCCCAGCATTGTCCAGACACAATTTCTTGATCTGGTTGTCTGGGAAATGTGCCAGCAACTTTATAATTTGTGACAGTAGCTTTGCAAAGGCTACGTTGCGAGTGGACAGGAGGCACACATACGACCATTTCGAAGATGCGTCAATCAGTACCATGTAGTACCGAAATGGTCCACTTGCGGGGTGAATAGGCCCGCAAATGTCTCCATGTATTCTCTCTAGGAAGCTTGGAGACTCAGAGTCCACCTTCAGGGTGGATGGTCTCGTAATCGATTTTCCTTTGTGACAAGGGGGACAAGGATGTGCACCCTCCCGAAGTAGCTTCAGGCTTTTCGGGTTAATTCCACGGGATTGGGATATGATGTGACGCATCATATTCCTTCCAGGGTGTCCTAGTCTATCGTGCCAGAGTTTGAATTCTGGTTGATTATGGCACTTCTGGTGCTCTAGTGTGTTTGTTGCCATTGCTCTGATTCTTGTGTGGTAGAGACCCGACGGGAGTCCCTCAAAATGCTCGACGATGTTTTTAGCACCGTTTTTATGAGACATTACATATAGGTATTCTCTGTTTTGTTTGCTCACCGTTTCAAGGTGGTATCCATTCAAGCGGATATCTTTAAAGCTTAACAGGTTTCTTTGCGAGCTAGGGGAGAGAAGCGCATCTTTTATAAGTAGTTGTGTTTTGTTGGGGAGCATAAATTGTGCTTTCCCTGATCCTTCAATGATACCTGATAGACCGAAAATTGTATTTACGGTGCCATCGTATTTATTAATGCTTTGAAAAAAGCAGATGTCTTGGAGGATCGTGTGCGTAGAGGCACTGTCCACTAGGCATTTAAAGTCCATCTATTTTTAAGAGAAAATATCGCAGTATAAGGCACACACAAAAAGATATACTACTGATAATCAATTAATGTCTGAAAAAGTACTCCAACATGCTAGAAATAAAAACAAGTAGATAAATAGTTTCTCAAAAGGAAAGCTACAAAGCATAGAAAATAGATAATGTCCTCAGTCGAGCAGGTCATCGTTTGAGAAGTCCTCATCGATGAACCTGATTGGTACCAGGTCTTCTTGAACCACCAGGTTTGTCTCAGCTTGCTTCTGGCTCGCTTTGTACAAGTCCTGTAGGTGGCGTGGAGTCCGACAATTCCTGGACCAGTGTCCAGTCATGCCACACCTGTGGCACATATCTTCCCAGTCCTTTCTGGGGGCGGATGTCTGGCCGTCGTCCTTTCTCTTCTACACATTTTTCTTCTTCCTCCCCTCATTGTTGCTTCTGGGAGGGGGTCCTCTAGCCCACTTCTTCATCGCTTTACCCTTCTGGGGTTTGCCTTTGAAGTTGCTCCTCTTCTTCTGGGAGGAGCTGTGATGTGCTTCAGGCGCAGGAGCAGTACCGGTAGGGTGTGAGTTATGGGTGGCCAAAAGAAGGTCATGATTCTGCTGTACCATCAGAAGGCATGAGAGAAGCTCTGAGTATTTCGTGAACTTTCGTTCACGATACTGTTGCATTAGTATGACATCCTTCTCGTGGAAGGATGTATACGTCTTCTCTAATATGCGCTCCTCCGTCACCTTTTCACCACACAACTTCAGGCGTGAGGTGATGCTAAAGAGTGCCGAGTTGTACTCGGTAATAGACTTAAAGTCTTGGAGACGGAGGTTCTCCCATTCATATCGCGCTCGGGGAAGTATAACATCTCTTTGATGTTTATACCTATCCTCGAGGGCGGTCCATAACTCATACGAGTCTTCCACCGTGAGGTACTCGGCCTTCAGGGTCCGATCGATATGGCATCTGATATAGATAATTGCTTTCGCTTTATCTATATCAGAAACCTTATCGCCTACAGCGATGGCGTGGCTCAATCCCTGCGCTCGCAGATGGAATTTTATGTCCAACTGCCAGCTTAAGTAGTTCTTGCCTGAAGCATCCAAAACGTCGAAATCGACGCTCGCAATTTTGGCCATTTATCACTCTAGCATGTTAAAAGATAGGCAATAATTAGATATTTTCACAGAGAAATAAATAATTAAGCACTTCAGACACAGATATTTGCTGCGTGGATCGGCTAATCACCAAATTAATTACAGTCCATACAGTCCCAAAAAGAAAATGAAAGTACAACTCGGGAACCCTTGTGGGCCCCTATTCTTCGGGAATGGTCCTTCATCTTCTTGAGGCGTCCGCCGGTCTTGTAATATTACAAAATTATACTCACTACATTTTTCTCTCAAAAAGGGAATAATGCATGAATAAGAAAATGGTGATAACTAGCCGATCCAAAACCACAGCAAATATTTAACATTCGTCGCAGGCAGTTAAAATGCAGCAGGCATTTAATCATCACAGGCAGTTTATACATTACAGGTAATTTAATCATCACAGGCAGTTTATAATGGAAACTGAAGATCTTTCGTTTAAAAATTATTGGACCACTAGGCAACGTCATACACCGTTAGGTTAGTTGACTAACGGTAGAGCGGTCGTAGGATCTTCCTAATTTTTAAACGTGTAAAAATCATATCATCCGAATAAAAAGCGTTGAATTAAATCACATGTAATTTGACCAGATTATAACGAAGGAAAATCGAATTAAATCTGAAAATCGTTTGAAAATAGTGAATTTTCGGGGTGAAACCCTAGTTAGGGTTTTTGGTCGCGCGGATTGCCGCTTCAGGAGGCTAGTGTTTCGGGACATGCGCGTGCACGGGGGAGGGGGGGGGGAGGGGGGGTTCGGCTCAGCCTCGAGCGTGCTGATAATGTGTTGTAAACGTGGTGGCTATGGAGTCCATAGCCCTGTATTTATAGTAGTAGGGTTACATAATGGGTGGATACCCACTAACGGGTAGGCCCACCAAAAACCAATTTATAACAAGTTTAATTATAATTAATATTTTAAAGGATATAACCTCAAACCAAAAGCATTCAACTACAATTAAAAAATGAGGAATAATAAAAAATTGTTATGTATGGAAATACCAGAGTTGATTAGGATTGCGGGTTCCTATCTTTGTATCTTATCTCTTTACTCTCTTATACAGCCTATAAATAAAGGGCTGGGGGTTCTTCCCCCAGTGGTTGATTCATAACACGTTATCAGCACGAGCCTCTAAAAATTCCACAAATATCGATCGTTGCGAAGGCAAAGGGAGACGGGAGATCCACGCGCACGGTGCACGGCTTCCTCAAATGAGCATCGTCATCCGCGTGGCTTCGTTCAACCATCACTATATTCGGAGGACGGATATAGAGGTAAATCCCGCTAAAAATGCTATTTTTTATCATACGTATGAGTGATCTAACCAAGATCTCGCAAGATCGATATGTGAATTGCTAATCGCCTAAAAACGACGAACTTGATCGTCCAAAATCATATTTTTTTCAATATGAAAATAAGGTTTTTATACCCTACACAAAGCCCGCCGGCGGCCTTGCCGCCGGCAACCCCCCTCCCCTAGCGTCGCACCCCCCGAAGGGGGGCGGCTACGCCTACCGCTGACCCCCCATAGTGGGGGGGGGGGGGCTTCCCTACACCTGACCCCCCTGAAGGGGGTAGCTGACCTACTGTCGACCCCCCTGAAGGGGGGCGACTGACCTACCGCCGACCCCCCTGAAGGGGGGCGGCTGACCTACCGCCGACCCCCCTAAAGGGGGGTGGCTCCGCCCCAACGTCGCCCCCCTGGAGGGGGCGGCCGCTTCCCCCCTCTTGCCGCCGCTCGACGGCAATCCAGGGGCGGCGGTGGCTAACCATTGCCGCCGCCCCTAAACTTCTTGGGCCCAAATCCCAATTCACAAAAAAAGGAAAAACAGCCCTGCGGGCCTGAAGCCCGCAGGCAAACTGCGGGCCTCAGGCCTGCATGCTTGACACACAATTTTTTAAAGGACTGCGGGCCTGAAGCCGCAGGTGATTTCCATTTTTCGAAAAAACCAAGGGGGCTAAGATATAAGCCTTAAAAAGGCCTGTTGGGCTAAAAATTGATTAAAAACGATGTTTTGGAGAACCTAAAATCCTAAAATCCATGTAAAATCACGATAAATTATGGGGCAGAAAGGGGTATTTTGGGTCATTTGGAGATAAATTAAAAAGGAAAACTTCTTCCTTTTACGAAGAACATGTCTAATTATTAGGCTCTTTTTCCAATCTTTTTGGATAAACCCAACTAGCACAACCCTTGCATTAAATGATTTCCTCTGTAAAATCATTAATATATGCTTTGCATCATTTTGGCTTATTCTGTGGATAAACTGTCTATGGTTGTGCATATTCTTAAAAACTTAATAATTAGAAAAATCCTGCGACCGCTCTGTTATTAGTCAGCTAACCTAACGGTGTATGACGTTGTCCATTGGTCCAATAATTATTAAGTAATTAAATTGTTTATCCATCTCTGCGAATATTAATGCCTGTGATGCCGGTGATGAAAATGTCTGATGAAAATGTTTGATGTGCACAAATTATCTATGAAATTGTTTATCCATAGTTATCTATGACTTGATGGCATAGATCTTCTTTGAAAAATACTTCCACATCTTCTCAAGCTCAAGATTCGTCTTCATAGATGCCTATGGAACCAAAAATAAAGAAAGTATATTAGTGTTGCAAATATATTGACATGCTTTTAGTAAAATCAATTTCTAATAAGGTCATATCAGACTCACAATGACTGAAGGCATGAAAATTAAAAGGAACCTAAGAAATCTAATAATGTCATATCCAAGTTACAAATAAACCTTAACAATCACAACAGAACTCTGTGTAAACGATGAAACTGCATAGTTCTTGCATCACAACAGAATAAATAAAGTTTGCCACCGCCATTTGAAGAGAGCATGACTACCATTTAGAAAATAATGACTAGCGAAACAAAATGACTACCATTCATAAAATAATGACATATCATATCTAAGTCTGTTCACTCTAGTATCCTCTAGATTGATGCACTCTGATGGGCACAGAATTAATTAGCTCCCCCTGAAGTTTTACAGGATATTTTGATAAAAAACAATGTTTACTCTATAATTGTTGAAGTTGTCCCCTTACAAACTTCAAGATTCCTTATAGCTGCTCTCTGTTCCTGTACTAAGCTTCATCACTAGATGTATCCTTTCTAAACAAGTGGAACACGAAGAACCACAACATGATATACTTCTCACTTAAACAAATTCATAGTCAAGACATTTGGTATAAAAATGGTCAAGAAACATATTACATTCTGTAAGCAATTTCATGATAGTGAGAAGACCATCCAAGCTTCAGCACTAGCCATATTTTCCTCCGAGACAATGGCAATCCAATAAATGCTTTGGTTCCAACTTCATCCCAATAAAGATAGTCATAAGCTAGAAGTTGTGCATCTTCATTTAGACCTTCAACTTTTGACACCTCCTCAAATAGCTTTTCTGCGGTGTACACACGGGGAGCACATTTTGAAATGGCTGACGTAACTGAATCCATTCCATTTTTAGTATCTGAAAAATCCTCACTCATGATGGAAGTGACCACATGCTTTCGCTTGAATGCAACTTTAGATGATGTAGATGTTAACTTTGGATCTTGTCTCTTGTGAATTGAAGGTGCTACAACAGAATCACCCTCGTCCTCTTGTTCTACATACTTGTCACCCTCTTGGTTACTAGCAATTGAATTTGATTCCTCCCTTTCCCTTTTAAACGAATATATTTTTATTTAATTGTCTCAAAATCTTTTCCTGTAGCTCTATCACTTCCAAAAATCAATAGCATAATTTCAAAACTTGGCACCAGCTTATGTTGATATGCTTTCAAGATGTGCCTAACACATAAGAGGAATAAAAACTCATTAGTAATATTTCAGAAATTTTTGATATCAAAAAACATAAATATTATAACAATTCACTAACTTACATCTATATAATATTTCCAAACTTTTCGCGTAGCATCCATCATTCTAGTGACTCTATTAAAAGAAAAGCCAATACCATAAGTCTGGATATCTTGAAAGCAACCAAATCTTTTTAAAGAGTTATCAACCGATTTTTCAATTTTTCAATAGTGACCCTTACTCCACACTGATTGAATCAGAAAATGAGCAGAGGAAGCGCACCTTCCACTACCAAGTGTAGGAGCGTCAATGCAATAAATGATATATATCCGGTGAGTCCGGTGTCAAACCATAGGGAAGAGTTGTTAGAGAACGCATGTTTGGTCAAAAATGGATGCGGGATGGCGAGAAATCGCCAACTATATTTACTGGTTTTTTTGGTAGATGATAGAATGGGAGAATGACTGGTGGGGGCCACCTATCAACCCTACACGCTATGGACAAGGGTTCAGGAGCTTAATCAAGCGAAGAGGCGAGCTTGGCATTCAACCAAACACTTGGCATGTGGTAAGGTGAAGGGTGTAGAAGGAGCTCTTTCGAGACATTCCTCACTACGGAGTGAGGTCAATGTGGTGAGTAATGGGAGGCTAAGCTACTTGCTCACTACGGATGGCTTGTTAGGCCTACCAACAAATGACGACCTGTGTGTTGGTTCAAATCATCCACATGAACTCACAGCCCAATCATAAAAGATGAAAGCACAAGCATGAAATGAGAATTAAAACATATCCAAGCATCGAATCAAACACAAAAACACCATATGTTAAGAGGAAAGCATGTAAATGAAATCATTCATATCTAAAATCATCCAATTATATACCATAACCCTAAATCTAAGATACAAGAGAGAATGAACAAAGTCACCCGAGGTGTCACTTCCGAGGTGGCGCGTTCAGCTCCTCTGTGCGCTCCTCCAAGCTCCGGCAAACTCCTAAAACCCTCCTCCAAGTAGAGAGGTGTGTAATGGTAGCATCCAATGAGGGAGAAAAGACCCACATGGGTTCTTTTATAACCCTAGGAAAACCCCCTAAATCAGGAAAAAAATCACAGCCCAAAACAGTGGGCTCCAGTAACTTACTCGGCCAAAATTGGCAAAAAAAACCCGCGAAAGGTGCCTGTCGAACAACGACCAGGCGCCTGTCGTCGGTCAGGCATGCGCCTGTGTGGCATGTTTGCAAAACTCCAAAACTTGGGGATCCCTAGGCAGGCGACTGCCTTGAAAGTCATAGGCGCATGCGAGGGCACAGTCGCCTGTCTTTTGTGCTTCTGGCGCCTGCGATGAACTCCGATTTTTCAGCTTCTCTTTAAGAGGGTAGGCACCTGTCGTTGTCTTGACATGCACATATCCTGGCTCCTTTGCTTCTTCTCCTTTTCTTCTTCTTGCTTCCGATATATCTCCAAAAATTCTAGAAAAATCTTAAAAAAAAGGAAATGCAATAATTAGTGACAAGAAGTGGGGTTAATCATAAAAAGTGAGAAGATCTAAAATACAGACTTTGCACAATTAAGAGCTAGAAAGAGCATATATGTGAGAAATATACTCTAAAACTCAAGGAAATTGGGGGTGAAAACGACACTTTTCATCTGGAATCACACACTCGAACTAGCCTTTTGCTAGTCCCTAGCCAAACATGCTGTAAATCTGAATGAGAAAATAAAGCACAAATCAAAACTCAGAGTTGTTTTGGCATGAAAGAATTTCCAAACATAACTTCAAATCCAATATACACATCGATGATGATTCCAAAAACACAAATAGATTTGATTTGATTTAAAACCAGATACGAAATATGGTTTTGCACGATTAAGACCAAAGACACAACATCGCATCAAAATTTCAAAAGATATCAAGACTTTAGCACAAACAAGACTAGGTTTCATAGGCATGGTGATGATGTGTGAAACTTATTCTCTCGATAATATACATATATATTTTTCTCTCCTTTCCTTTTTCTTTTTATTAATTTCACATAACGCGCATAATGCAACATTTACAGAAAGTGATATAACTCGAATGACCCCCATCAAATAAGTGAGTTTTCGGTCGATGACTCCTAGGCCAGCCGACCATCGGGGACATGTCGAAAAAGGATCCCGCAGACCGTATTACTCGAATCACCAAGTTATTTATTTAGCAACCTACCTATTTCTTTTGCTTGGTTTTGTTTTATATTTCTTTTTCTCTTTCTCTTTCTCTTTCTTTTTCTTTTTATTCTCCATTTTATTTTGTCTCTCTCTTTTATTTTTGTTCACACATCATCACTATACCTAAGCACAACCAATGAATATGTCAAAGCCAAAACTATCAAGGTGAAAGTTACTCAACTAGTTGGCTCAATTTTAACCCATGCATCACTATAATTGCGAAAATCTTCATTTAAATCATCTCAAAAACTAAGTTCATGAAGAATATGGAACGTATCATAGATGACATATTAAAAGTGAACAGATGAAGGAAAAGCGATAAATCAAACCAATACAACAAAGAGTTCGAAAAAGATTTAAATCCGAAAATACACGAAAGAATGAATCATTGCTAGGAACCAACAAATAACTAGCACGCCATACAAGTAGGGGGGGGGGGCATATGATAGGTGTGCATGCAATGGCAATGACAAAAAAATTGAGATGATGACTCCACAAAAGTCCTAGGAAATTAAAAACAAGCATAAAGAAAAGAAAATGCGAAAGAGACTGAACTTTAAAGACACTATGTACACTAATTAAGGAAAGAACACACCGTGGCAAACATCGGATCCAAAATTTCCATCTGAGGTAGCAATTGTTCCAACGCTCCTTTTATTTTCTCCGCTAAAGCTCCTTCGCCAAACGTGGCAATGGTGACCATGTACACAACCCCAAGCATCTCTTCAAAGTGTGTACCTATATAAGGAAGGTGACGGGTTATGTAAGAGAGAGATGGGGACACATTTCCAAAAAACAACATCCACACATAATCAGCAATATAAAATACGGAATGAAAAGTATGATGAATGTGTAAGAACACTCCCTGGATGGTTAAATATGATGTGGTCTGCAGCTCGTCCCTGCGACATTCAATATCAATCGGGGGAGGAAGTGATATCTCCATAGAAACTACCGAAGGAGAGGGAAGCTCAGGATCCATGATAGCATGTGTTATAAACTCAACCTCACTTGCCTTTTTTTCGGGCTCATCAACACAAGAACAAACCTCATCGCCTACTTCACTCCCAAGTGTGTTCGCGATCGGCTCTTCTATTTCCACCATATGTCAACGACCAATTTCTCAACGACTACTTGATACGGCCCAGCAAAAATAGTAGGTGCCGGCATGATAATTTCCTCCACCGGCTCAACCAACTCCTCCATGCCAACACTTGGTTCCACAACTACTACTTGGCATGGGGCACTCAATTCTTTAACTACCGGTGGTGTGAGATCCACAAAAACTTCTTCATCTGAGGCTTGGTGGACCAAAACTTCATGGCTTGGCTCATTTGGAGTCACAACCAATGTGTGATCGTCCTCCTTGTAGGACTCCAAATAATGCCAAGCCGCATTCTCATCCATGTCTAAAAAGTGGCCGTTGTCCAACATATCTACAAAACTCTGCATCTTCGAAAGCAGTCCTTTTATGAAGAATCCAAGAAGATGCATCCTGTCAAATCCATAATCTGGACAATCGTACACTAACTCTGAAAATCACGTCCAAGCCTGAAAAAATGTCTCACCGATGCACTGCACCATTCTTCTTCGCCATACTATGGTCATGTAAGATGAAAAAAACTTCGTACAAAATTTATGCTTTAGTACAGACCAAGTTGGAATAAGATGTGGGAGATAAACTTTAAACCATTTAAGGCACTACCATCCAAAGAATAGGGAACAAATTTAATGTAAAACTTTTCTTCACACATGTTTCCATCAAAATGAAGCTTGCAAGCACTCTCAAACTTCTTAATATATATATATAAGGGCTCTCCTGATCCTTACCAAGGAATCTCGGTAGGGATTTGGTCACCCGTATGTCAAACTCAATAGAGTTTGAAGTACTTGCCATGTTTTAAAATAAAAATAAAAAACAAAAACAAACAATAAAAAAACTCAAAAGGTGAAAAATAAAGAAATCTCAAATCAAAAAGTGAAAAATAAAGAATCGAAAAAGACTCATACTAGTAGAAAGAAATTTCTCGCCAGAACATCCAAAATCAATCAAAAATGCGAAAAACTCAAAACCGTCATTCCCTGGCAACGACACCAATTGATTGAACCAAAAAACGTGAAGTGCACCTTCCAATCCTAAGTGTAGGAGCGTTAATGCAATAAATGATATATATCCGGTGAGTCCGATGTCGAACCACATGGAAGAATCGTTAGAGAACGCACGTTTGGTCAAAAATGGATGCAGGATGGCGAGAAATCACCCGCTATATTTACTGGTTTTTTGGTATATGAGAGAATAGGAGAACGAATAGTGGGGGCCACCTACCAACCCTATGATTCGAGGTGAATATTGCATAATTAACCCCTTATCCAGCACTATTTTATGTGTATATGATGCTTAATTGGTGCCTAATACGTTTGTATTTTGTATATCATCATTTATTAGACCAAACCATTGGTTTATGCACAAAACTTCAATATATTGAGTATGTCTGTCCTTTTTATATTTTTCATGAGAAGATCTCGATCTCACGATTCCAACGACTATTTATTTGTATTTTTCTGAGATCTATGCTAATTACTATGAATTTTTGAATGCAGAATACACTTTAAATGGAGAAATACAGTCGAAAATACGCAAATAAGCGCTGAAATACGATTTCGTATACTACGCTTCGATATCAGACGGGCCACGTGGCTGAATCCTAGCGCTTCGATCCTCATCCAACGGCACTCAGCAAAGGGGCATCGTGGCCTTCTGTTGGCCGTCGATCCGAGATCACACGGACGAGATCAGCTCCTACTTCTTCGAAGGGAATCTCGTGCCATCGCCACGTGGCTTAAATCCGTGCTCTCCAGCTTAATCCAGCGATCCAGCAGAGCGTTGACATGGCGAGCTATGGGTCGTTGGATTATGATCCAACGGCGTGGATCATCCCCGCCTTATTTCGAAATCGATGAGTGAATTACATATGCAGCGGGCGACGTGGCCGTTCTACAACCATATGATCGTAGATCCAACAGCCGAGAATCGAAGCCGCATGAATTACATATGCAACGGGTGACGAGGCTGTTTTTACAACCGCACGATCCCAGATCCAATGGCCAGGGTTCAATACGACGCGTATTCGAAGAAGCGGAAACTTACAAGCGACGTGGATCGATCCATACCGTCCATCGCTCGATCGAACATACGAGATTGTCTCCGAGCTAGGTTTAAAGAGCGGAGCAGTTGCAGGCGCGTACGAGCTCGGATCCGATAAGAAGAGACACGCGCCGCCTCCTCATTCAATCCCGCCTCGATTAGACGATCGGTGTTTGATCCGATCGTGATTTGCGGATTCGAGCAGGTTTTGAGATGAATTTGAGCAAAATTTTAGGATTCGAACCGACTTAAAATCACTATGGTTGCGGGGTAGAACTCACGTACAATGAATTTGTATTAGGGGGAACCAAGGGCACAGTGGTTATGTTGTTGAGAGGATTTGGGTAGGCTATTTGACAAGTGATTAAGGGGGGTGATGAGGCTAAGCTTGTCGCTGGAGCGGACCACGGAGTCGAATCCCACAGGCGGCGGTTGATGAAGGTCGAACTGAGGGAGCCGAAGGCGGACATAAGCAAGGGGACGAGCGATCCTACGCAATGAGCAACTCGTCAGAAAGGCCGGGTTGGGATCCAACCCTTAGCCTCTCTGATGCCTAAGTCAGTAATTGGACTTAAAGCGGGGGCTAGGCACGCAGGTCGGACTGTGGATGCACCGACCGTACGTGACGAGCTATGTGTGGGAGAACAAAGATATGGACGACCTTTGCTCTCGTGTGTGAATAATGGGATTGAGATTGAATTTGCCAACCCCCTCACCGTAAGAAGTGAGGGGGTATTTATACCTGATGGGAGGCGGTTAGGTGGGGCTGACCTGGCGTGCTGACTCGACATGCTGAGCTGGCCCGGCTGTTAGCGGAAGCTTCAGACAATGATGTTAGGAACAGGAGTGTCAGCCACGCTTTTGTCAGACGGCGCAACGACCAGGGGTGCTTTTGTCAGGGTGTCAGGGCCGAAAGCATTAAGTGTCAGGGGGCGCAGCGGCCAGGGGGTGCTTTGTCAGATGGTCGGGCGGCGTTAGTGTCTGTCGCGAACTTATACTAGGTTGTTTGTCGTGTGTGATGAGTCAAGGATCCGGCGCTGCATTTCCCCACGGTTGGGTTCGCGTGGGGCCGCCGGGCCGACCTGATCGCGGGGTGTTCGGCCCGGCCGCGTACATTTTCGGGTGGGGATCATGGATCGCCGGTAGGGAGGTGGAACGGATGTGCCTCTGTCAACATCCGAGGCTGCGCTGCCCGGGCGTACCCCAGGCTCGCTGTTCCTGGCAGACCGAGCGAGAGCAGTTGAGCGCTTCTGTCGGGGAGGGGGGCGCGGCGAGGTTCGCCCATCCCCCTGTAGCCTCGGACCTCCAGGTCGGCTGACGCCCTACTGGTCTCCGAAGTCCGGGCGGGGGGCGCCCCGGCGTCGGGTCGGCTGTTCGTTCGAAAGGGACGAGCCAGTGAGGTATATTAGTGATTCTGGGGAGGAGCCGGACTCCCACGACCTTTAGGTCGTAACAATTGCCCCTGGCATTCGAGCACGAGGTGGGAGCCCGGCTCGGCTCGGATGACGTAACGCTACTTCCCTCCGAACGGTGGTTCAGACTTTAGTCCACGCTCAGGAGTGGTGGCACGACTCTCGTGGAGTATTGCCTACTGTCACAGGATCATGGGATCTCGGTCCGCATGGGGGCGAAGCGAGGAGGAATGACCCGACGGTTTGTGGAGGGGCGTTGCCGCTCAACGATGTGCAGTTGCATGTGGCAGCCGGGTCGGACCTTGGGGAACCCGGTTTTATCGGGATGGCCATGGTTCTCGTTGTGATGTGTCTACTGAACGTGTGTGAGTGCTATTTTTGCCTTATTCTAGCCATCCTTTGTTTGGTGAAATGCCTAGCCATAGTGCGCTTGGGCTTATGGTGAGGAGTCCGCATGGAGGAGTCTTTTTCATTGGCCCTTATAAGAGATCTCGATGACATTTACAACAATAGGACAGATGTGACCCAACCTGTGGTCGGGTCAGGAGGTTGTTTTAACTTGTCGCCCACTGCGTTGGGATGAGAGGGCCCCTGTTTGCGGGGTGGCCTTCCTTCTTTTCCGCTGACCACTGCACTCCTTCTGCCTTTCTGTCCGCGGGGGTTTGGTGGCGGGATACTGGTCTCGATCGCCCGGGGGCGAGCTGACGCGCCATGACTCACCGTTTGGATTCATCGGGGATGCAGCCTTGCTGTGACCCACGTCGGGATGATCGATCCTCCGTTTGTCGGGCAGACCTCCTTCCCCTCCCTTGCTTTGTCGTATTCCGTCTCGCCTTTATCGTGCTGGATGGTTGCTCGGCTTCTCCGGGGATCCCTTACATCGAAGGGGAACCCCGGAGGAGGCAGCAGACGAGGTGGAGGTGGAGGCATCGCCCTCCCGGGGGGATGTCCGGCGGGCCAGCCTCGAGTGGAAGGTCGAGGGCGGGCAGGTGGATCGTTAGGAGACCCGGCAGGGGCTTCCACCCTCACATCCGGTGGGGATCGGGGTAGCGCGAATACTGATTGGGGTATGTCGGCCCGCTGCGAGTCTTCCGAACCGACTGCTTCATCTGGTTCAGAGCAGGGGGAAGGCCGGCAGGCGGGGCTCCCCGTGTGTAAGGGGAATACCCTATTGGCGATCCGCTTGTAAGGGGAGTACCCAATCAGTGGTCGTCGAGTGGAAGTGATCCCTGGTAGAGGAAGTGCGATCCGTCGGTGGCCATCGGCCTCCTCCGTAGTTGGATGGGGCGTCCTGGGCTTTTTCATACTCGGTGTAAAGGGTTGTGATTCATTCTCATATATTTTTTCTTTCCCCTCTACTTCGAAGGGGTGTGGGGAATATTTATAGAGGGATTCTGCTGACGGTTTCGCCCTAGCTAATGCGATGAACTGGCACCATTAATGGGCTCCGCCGAATCATGTTCTTTGGGAACCACTTTTGCCAGGCGACGCCTGACGCGGTTCGTCAGCCCTGGCCTCTTGGGGGGTGTGTTGTTATTGATGGCGTATTTCTCGAGCGTCCTTTCATTTCGTCGAGTCGCGTCGGGGGGCTACTTTATCGGGACCTGGAGTTTATCCGACGGGCATTGTTCAGCGGTTCCTGGTTTGCGTGGTTCGAACCGGGTAACCGTTACCGAGGTGAGCGTGTCGCCCCTGGGAAGCCGGTCGATGCCATGTTGTATTGTAGGTGTTCTCTATTTTGTCTTCTTGCGTGGGTACGATTATTGCCCCCAACATTCCCTTGTCCGAGAGCGCTAGGTCTGGGGGAAGGGGATGTTGATGGTCGACGCATCAGCTTTGGGCGGGACGGGGGATCACCGGGTCGGGTTGGGATGAGGCATGCCGCCCTATCCTAGCTTGTTAGGTTGGGGGATCGTTGTAGTAGTCCGCTCCCGTGTAGGCGAAGCCTAACGACCCTGGCCGCTGTGAAGATGGCGGGGTTCTTCTTGGACCTGGGTGTGAAGCTGTTTTGGCTTGGCGCGACCATTATGATGACAAGGAGGGGGGAATTTGGAGCGCGTCGGGCTCCGTTGCACGGGTAGGGGCTATCGAAAGTGTGGTTGACCCCTCGGTTTCCGCATCGAGCGGATTTTGCCTCGGGCGGAAGTGGCCCAACAAAACAGGTCTTAGCTCACCCCCTCTCCTTTGTTGAAAGGTAACGGCGAGTTTAGTTCGAGAGGGGTCTCGTTTTGAAACGTCGGCCCTTCCTAGTATCGGAGGGTTCGAACTGCGTGTATGTAATTCCTAGTGATCGTGCCATCTTTTGTTTGGGGGGCGTCCCATGCCATCTTTTGTTTGGGGGCGTCCCGTGTTATTCCAGGCGGAGGAGTGCGGCGCTCGGCCCCTCCTTTCCCCGCCCTGAGGGGTGGCCCAGTTTCGTGAGCTCGCCCCGCAATTGGTAGGGGGATCGTTTCAAGTTAGAGAATGCTCGGATAGTTATTGTGAGTTCGATTGGGAAAATATTTTTCATTTAAATTTAGAGGAATTCCACTTTGGTCGTACATGAGGTGTTGGCGAGGTCTTCGGTAGTTGGGTGAGTACGACCCGATCCGAAAGCGGGATGTGGAGCTGTTCCCTCCTGCTGTAAACTACATCAGGATGGGAGGATTACCATCTATGGGGCGGGCCTCTTTATCTTCAGTTGCTCGTGGCGTCCCGGTGAGCGCCCTCCGTGCTGAAGGGTTGCAAGGTCTCTTTGGCTGGGTGGATTCAACAGGGAAGCTGTCTTGCTGCGACCTTTGTCCGGGTGAGCGAACTCCTGTCTGCCGGGCGGCCCTCCCTCCCCTCCATTGCCTTATCATATACCTCCACGCCTCGTGGTTTGGGTTCGAGGAGAAGGTCGACGGCGAGCAGGTGGGTTGATAGGAAGCACGTCGGTGCAGACCTGCAAGCACGAAGGGGCTTTTGCCTTTCCCGCCGGCGGGGATCGGTGGGGAACGGATGCCTACCTTCCCCCGTCTCATCTGGTTTAGAGCAGATGGAGGGGTGGAAGGTGGGGTTCCCCTTGTGTAAGGGGAATAGCCTATTGGCGATCCGTTTGTAAGAGGAATAGCATATCGGAGGGCGTGGCGTGGGAGCGATCGCCGATCGGGGAGGCAGGATCCATTGGTGGTCGGTGGCTTCCCTTTTGTTTGGGCGAGGTGTCTCGGCCCTTTTCCCCATTGGTGGAGGGTGCCAGGGCCGGTTTTTCATATTTTCCAAATTCTTGTCTCTCTCTCTTTCTGAAGGGTGAGGGGCGCCTTTATAGGGGGATTTTGTTGACGGTTTCCCCCCTAATTACTGCGATGAGCTAGCATTATTAATGGGCTCCTCGGAATCACGCCCTTTGGAAAACGCTTTTGCCTGGTGGAGCTTGTGGCGACTCGTGATCACTCCATATTTTACACCTTTTTTCTGCATGTTTTCACGCCATTTCGATTGCTCATATTGCGATTTTCACGAGTATTCGACGATATTGCGTTACTTTTCACTATTTCTTGTTTTTGTCAGATTTCAGGAAATATGGAGCGATCGGGAGCAAAAATGAGCTTAAGGGACTTGCACCCACTCCGGAGCGTCACCCAAAGCACTTTTGAGGGCTATTCGGCGATGGGAGACGGGTGGAAGAAGAAGAAACTCCGTATGAGTGACGAGGAGGAGAAACAGAGAAGATTGGGCATCTACAGCATGCCACTCGGCCGAGTGGAGCAGCCACTCGGCCGAGCAAGAAGACCACTCGGCCGACCAGACCGGACACGCTCCAACAGAAGGAATTGGGCTTGCACTCGGCCGAGGGATGATATCCCACTCGGCCGAGTAAGAAGATCACATCGCCCGAGTGGCATGAGAAATCCACCATCAAAAGAGGCCGACTTACTGGAAATGTACAGGCTTTTGACGGTTCTGACTCGGCCGAGTACCGAATGCCCCTCGGCCGAGTGAGTAAAGCCACTCGGCCGAGTCACCTCCGAAGACAGGCCCCCAAGATCCCTGACTTACTGGAATTCTATAGGGTCTGTCACTCGGCCGAGTAGAGAAGCCCACTCGACCGAGTAGAGAAGTCAACTTGGCCGAGTGATGCCGAGGACACGCATCGCCCAGATTTTCAGACATCCTCCCATTCTTTTGAAATATGCTATCATTTCAGAAATCAAAGTATTTTTCTCATATATTTTATGGATAGTAGACTTCATGATGGTTCCAACGCCGCCAAGAACGCGCCAATCGGAGGTCGGATGAAATCTGGAGAATTTCTGCAAGTTGACGCTGCAGTGCTGGAATTTCCACTCGGCCGAGTCACATTTTCCCACTCGGCCGAGTCGACGGCGGACCCAGATTTTAAGTTGCGGTTTGGGCTGTTTTTGGGCACGAATTTGAGGGGTTTTATAGGGTTTTCTTGCTAGGGTTTTGGGGGGATATATAAGGGTTTTGTAGCCACCATTAGGGAGGATCCCCCATGTTTTCTTAGGTTCCCAACATGTTTTCCTAGAGTTAATTTTAGAGGTTAGGCCATGCCCTAGGCCCCCTCTTGGATCAAAAAGCTTGTATTTTGGATTGAAGATCTTCATCAAGCTTAGTATTTTGTTCTTATTGTTTGAATCTCTGTTTTGATATCTTTATATATGCAAGCAATGTTTTTTATCGATTTCTCTATCGTTATTGTCATGCTTGAGTAGATTTGTTGTTCTAGGGAATGAGGATGAACCCTATGGATCTAAGTTTATATTTGTGATGAATGAATTTCTAAATTGCTAGAATTTCTAGGAGGTTAGGTTGTGATCGATTTATTACGGATAGCTAGGGATTTCCATCGATCTAGGGTTTGCAAGAGATTGGATTCTAATCGATGGGAAGGCCTAGATATTCGATTTAGGTTTATAATCGAGATTCTCTAGACTTGGTTTGCAAGAGATTGGACCAAAGCTAGGATTTTTATTATAAATCTATACCCATATTCGTTTGCAAGAGATTGGACGAATACGAACTATCACAACCTAGACTGTAACTTGAGTTTACACGAGAGTGGGCTCGAGGGGCGATTGAACGATGATGTCGATCCTAATGCTAGTGGCTTAGGCTAGGGTTTGCAAGAGATTGGGCCCTAACCTAGGTTGCTATAGACCGGCAATAGTGCGAGAGCGTGAGCTTGGTTCTCTATTCAGTTACGACTAGTTCACCTCAACGCAAATCTAGTAATATTGAGATTCAATATTTACAATGATGTATGACGGTCCGTAGTGGGGATTTCCTAGCCCTAGACACATTTATTATATTGTATTAGAATCGATATTTGACCACACTTCTTTATCACCGACACCGATATCCACGACCATTTCTATTTTATCATTCCATAACCATCTCCACCAATAATACATTCGTAGTCAAACCAACCTAGGATAGATTAGAGCCAACACCACCTCCTCGTGTTCGATACCCGCTCGCCACTTGACCGTGCGCTTGCGGTAAAACTACAATCGTTCTCTGGGTGTGTAACCGGGGCCGACCAACTCGTCAACCCTAGTTTCTTTTGGGGCGTATCCTTATTAATGGCGCATTTCCCGAGCGTCCTTTCGTTTCGTCTAGTCGTATCAGGGGGCTGCCTTATCGGGACCTGGCGCCCGGTCTGCCCCGGTTTACGTGCCCTTGTACTCTTCCCAAGGTTCGAGTTTTCGAGGATCATGGGCCTAATGGGGCGGGGATGTGGCTAGGCCCATGCCGTTCTCTGGTTTGGGTGGCGAGGGGTGGCCCTGCCCCAGAGGTCTGGAGGGAGGAGCAAGCAAGTAGCTCGGCCCGTGCCCTTCTCTGGTATGGGTGGCAAGGGTTGGCCCTGCCCCAGAGGTCTTGAGGGGGGGGGGGGGGGAGAGCGCGTAGCTCTGCCCGTGCCCTTCTCTGGTTTGGGTAGCGAGGGTTGGCCCTACCCCAGAGGTCTTGAGGGGGGGATCGAGCGAGTAGCTTGGCCAGTGCCCTTCTCTGGTTTGGGTGGCGAGGGTTGGCCCTGCCCCAGAGGTCTTGAGGGGGGGGGGGGGGGAGCGAGCGCGTAGCTCGGCCCGTGCCCTTCTCTGGTTTGGGTGGCGAGGGTTGGCCCTGCCCCAGAGGTCTTGAGGGGGGAGCGAGCGCGTAGCTCGGCCCGTGCCCTTCTCTGGTTTGGGTGGCGAGGGTTGGCCCTGCCCCAGAGGACTTGAGGGGGGGAGCGAGCGCTTAGCTCGGCCCGTGCCCTTCTCTGGTTTGGGTGGCGAGGGTTGGCCCTGCCCAAGAGGTCTTGAGGGGGGGGGGGGGGGAGCGAGCACGTAGTTTGGCCCATGCGCTTCTCTGCTTTGGGTGGCGAGGGTTGGCCCAGCCCCACAGGTCTTGAGGGGGGAGCGAGCGTGTAGCTCGGCCCGTGCCCTTCTCTGGTTTGGGTGGCGAGGGTTGGCCCTACCCCAGAAGTTTTGAGTGGGGAAACGAGTGCGTAGCTCGGTCCGTGCCCTTCTTTGGTTTGGATGGCGAGGGTCGGCCCTGCCCCAGAGGTCTTGAGGGGGGAGCGAGCGCGTAGCTCAGCCTGTGCCCTTCTCTGGTTTGGGTGTCGAGGGTTGGCCCTGCTCCAGAGGTCTGGAGGGGGGAGCGAGCACGTAGCTCGGCCCGTGCCCTTCTCTTGTTCGGGTGGAGAGGGTTGGCCCTGCCCCAGAGGTCTTGAGGGGGGGGGGGGGGGGAGCGAGCGCGTAGCTCGACCCGTGCCATTCTCTGGTTTGGGTGGCAAGGGTTGGCCCTGCCCTAGAGGTCTTGAGGGAGGGAGCGAGCGCGTAGCTCGGCCCGTGCCCTTCTTTGGTTTGGGTGGAGAGGGTTGGCCCTGCCCCAGAGGTCTGGAGGGGGGAGCGAGCGCGTAGCTCGGGCCGTGCCCTTCTCTGGTTTGGGTGGCGAGGGTCGGCCCTGCCCCAGTGGTCTGGAGGCGGGGATCGAGCGCGTAGCTCGGCCCATGCCCTTCTCTGGTTTGGGTGGCGAGGGTCGGCCCTGCCCTAGAGGTCTTGAGGGGGGGAGCGAGCGCGTAGCTCGGCCCGTTCCTTTCTCTGGTTCGGGTGGCGAGGGTTGGCCCTGCCCCAGAGGTCTTGAGGGGGGAGCGAGCGCGTAGCTCGGCCCGTGCCCTTCTCAGGTTTGGGTGGCGAGGGTCGGCCCTGCCCCAGAGGTCTTGAGGGGGGAGTGAGCGCATAGCTCGGCCCGTGCCCTTCTCTGGTTTGGGTGGCGAGGGTTGGCCTTGCCCCCGAGGTCTTGATGGGGGGAGCGAGCGCGTAGCTCAGCCCGTGCCCTTCTCTGGTTTGGGTGGCAAGGGTTGGCCCTGCCCTAGAGGTCTTGAGGGGGGGGGGGGGGGAGCGAGCGCGTAGCTCGACCCGTGCCCTTCTCTGGTTTGGGTGGCGAGGTTTGGCCTTGCCCAAGAGATCTTGAAGGGGGAGCGAGCGCGTAGCTCGGCCCGTGCCCTTCTCTGGTATGGGTGGCGAGGGTTGGCCCTGCCCCAGAGGTCTTGAGGGAGGGAGTGAGCGCGTAGCTCGGCCCGTGCCCTTCTCTGGTTTGGGTGGCGAGGGTTGGCCCTGCCCTAGTGGTCTTGAGGGGGGAGCGAGCGTGTAGCTCGGCCCGTGCCCTTCTCTGGTTTGGGTGGAGAGGGTTGGCCCTGCCCCAGAGGTCTTGAGGGGAGGAGCGATCGTGTAGCTCGGCCCGTGCCCTTCTCTGGTTAGGGTGGCGAGGGTCGGCCCTGCCGCAGAGGTCTTGAAGGGGGGAGCGAGCGCGTAGCTCTGCCCGTGCCCTTCTCTGGTTTGGGTGGCGAGGGTCGGCCCTGCCCCAGAGTTCTGGAGGCGGGGAGCGAGCGCGTAGCTCTACCCGTGCCCTTCTCTGGTTTGGGTGGCGAGGGTTGGCCCGGCCCCAGAGGTCTTAAGGGGGTGATCTAACGCGTAGCTCAGCCTGTGCCCTTCTTTGGTTTGGGTGGCGAGGGTTGGCCCTGCCCCAGAGGTCTTGAGGGGTACGGAGCGAGCGCATAGCTCGGCCCGTGCCCTTCCCTGGTTTGGGTGGCAAGGGTTGGCCTTACCCAAGAGGTCTTGAGGGGGGGAGCGAGCGCGTAGCTCGGCCCGTGCCCTTCTCTGGTTTGGGTGGCAGGGGTCGGCCCTGCCCCAGAGGTCTTGAGGGGTGGGAGCGAGCGCGTAGCTCGGCCCGTGCCCTTCTCTGGTTTGGGTGGCGAGGGTTGGCCCTGCCCCAGAGGTCTTGAGGGGGGGAGCGAGTGCGTAGCTCGGCCCGTGCCCTTCTCTGGTGTGGGTGGTGAGGGTTGGCCCAACCCAAGAGGTCTTGAGGGGGGAGCGAGCGTGTAGCTCGGGCCGTGCCCTTCTCTGGTCTGGGTGGCGAGGGTCGGCCCTGCCCCAGAGGTCTGGAGGGCGGAGCGAGCGCATAACTAAGGCCGTGCCCTTATCTGGTTTGAGTGGCAAGGGTCGACCCTGCCCCAGAGGTCTGGAGGGGGGAGCAAGCACGTAGCTCGGGCCGTGCCCTTCTCTGGTTTGGGTGGCGAGGGTCGGCCCTATAGCAGAGGTCTGGAGGGGAGGGGGAGAGAGCTCGTAGCTCGGCCTGTGCCCTTCTCTGGTTTGGGTGGCACGGATTGGCCCTGCCCCAGAGGTCTTGAGGGGGGAGCGAGCGTGTAGCTCGGACCGTGCCCTTCTCTAGATTGGGTGGCGAGGGTCAGCCCTGCCCCAGAGGTCTTGAGGGGGGAGCGAGCACGTTGCTCGGCCAGTTCCCTTCTCTGGTTTGGGTGGCGAGGGTTGGCCCTGCCCCAGAGGTCTTGAGGGGGGAGCGAGCACGTAGCTCTGCACGTGCCCTTCTCTGGTTTGGGTGGCGAGGGTTGGCCCTTCCCCAGAGGTCTTGAGGGGGGAGCGAGCGTGTAGCTCGGCCCATGCCCTTCTATGGTTTGGGTGGCGAGGGTCGACCCTGCCCCAGAGGTCTTGAGGGGCAGAGCGAGCGCGTAGCTCGGCCCGTTGATCACTCCACATTTTACACCTTTTTTCCGCATGTTTGCATGCCATTTAGATCGCTCAAATCACATTTTTCACGATTTATCGACAATATTGTGATACTTTTCACGATTTGTTATTTTTGTCGTATTTCAGGAGATTTGGAGCGATTTGGAGTGATTCCGAGATACACCTATTCCGGAGTGTCACCGAAGACTTCCCTGAGGGGTATTTTGAGATTGGAGAGGAGCGGAAGAAGAAAGAATGTCGTGGGAGCGACGACTAGGCAAAAACACTCAGAATGGGCATTTTCAGTGTCTCACTCAGCCGAGTGAAGGAGTCACTCGGCCGACCAGCGAGACCCCGCTCGGCTGGCCAGATCGGACACGCTCCAAGTGTGCACTCGACCGAGCATCAGAAGCCTTCTCGGCCGAGTGACATATCCCGTCCACCCGAGTGGCACTCAGACGACGCCCCTCAAAAAGAGCCAACTTACTGTTTTTCGTCAGTCTGAGCAGCAGAAGCCCGACTCGGCTGAGTGACAATTGCCGACCGCTCGAGTGAAGATAAGCCCATCGGCCGAGTGACGACAACGCACTCGACCGAGTGACGCCCGAAGTGAAGACCCCCAAGACCTCGGACTTACTGGAAATTCTCAGGGTCTCTCACTCGGCCGAGCGACTTTTGTCACTCGGCCGAGTGAGCAGCGCTGCCTGTAGCGGAAATCACGATTTTGGAGCTACGCAGGGGCAGTTTGGTCACGAATTTTTGGGCAGTTTTGGGGGGTATTTAACCCCAGATTCTAACCTAGTTTAGAGGGCTTTTTCATTGCTTTTGGCAGCCTTTTTAGATTAGACTTTTTAGGGTTTAATTCTTGTGATTGGAGAGGAGAGAAAAGTGTTATTTTGTTGGATTCTTGGAAAGCTACATTGGTTTGTCTTCCTCTCCATTAAAAATCCTATTTTTATTGTTATTTTGAATATTGCCATGAATTTCATTGCTATTTCTATTGATTATTCTTTCGTTAGCAATATGATTTGTGAGTAGTCTTAACGTTTTAGGGCGTGGGGATGAACCCTACGAGCCCAATTTCCGATTTGTGATGATTTGGTGGAACTATTGCTAGAATTGCTATTAGGGTTAGTTTGGGATTGATATTTTACGGATAGCTAGGTGTTCATATCGATTGGGATTTGCAAGAGATTGGATCCCAATTTGATAGGAAACCCTAGAAATCCGAATAGGGTTGAAATTGAGTTTCCGTAGTATCGGTTTGCAAGAGATTGGACCGATACTAGGGGTCTCGGTTGCAATTCTATACCGATACCCGTTTGCAAGAGATTGGACGGGTAGGAATTATCCCAACCTAGGTCGTGGCCCGAGTTTGCACGAGAGTGGGCTCGGGACACGATTGAACAATAATGTTGATCCTAATGCTAGCTTGCCTAGGCTAGGGTTTGCAAGAGATTGGACCCGAACCTAGGTTTGCAATAGACCGGCAATTGCGAGAGAGCGTGAGCCAGGTTTCACATTCAGTTGCAACTAGTTCACCTGAAATTCTACCCTAGTAATTGTGATACCGATGAATCACATTGACGAGATACGGTGAGTAGCGGGGATTCCCTATTCCCTAGGCGTCTTTATTTGATTTTATATCTCTATACTTTATTTGACAATTGTGACAACATCACCGAAAGGCACTTTCATACTCTTCTGTCCCTATAGCCAGGTTGTTCGGAGAAGGCACTGTCATATATCCTCCCTGTGTTCGATACCCACTCGCCGCTACACCGTGCGCTTGCGGTAAAACTACACGGTCGCTCTTTAGGGTGTACGCCCAGGCGCGATCACCCGTGCCTTTCTCTGGTTTGGGTGGCACAGGTTGGCCCTGCCCCAGAGGTCTTGAGCGGGGAGTGAGCGCGTAGCTCGGCCCGTGCCCTTCTCTGGTTTGGGTGGCGAGGGTCGGCCCTGCCCCAGAGGTCTTGAGGGGGGAGCGAGTGCGTAGCTCGGCCCGTGCCCTTCTCTGGATTGAGTGGCGAGGGTCGGCCCTGCCCCAGAGGTCTTGAGGGGAGGTGCGAGCGCGTAGGTCGGCCCGTACCCTTCTCTGGTTTGGGTGGCGAGGGTTGGCCCTGCCCCAAAGGTCTTGAGGGGGGGCGGAGCAAGCGCGTAGCTCGGCCCGTGCCCTTCGCTGGTTTGGGTGGCATGGGTTGGCCCTGCCCCAGAGGTCTTGAGGGGTGGAGTGAGCGCGTAGCTCGGCCCGTACCCTTCTCTGGTTTGGGTGGCGAGGGTTGGCCCTGCCCCAGAGGTCTGGAGGGGGGAGCGATAGCGTAGCTCGGCCCATGCCCTTCTCTGGTTTGGGTGGCAAGGGTTGGCCCTGCTACAGTGGTCTTGAGAGGGGGAGCGAGCATGTAGCTTGGCCCGTGCCCTTCTTTTGTTTGGGTGGCGAGGGTTGGCCCTGCCCCAAAGGTCTTGAGGGGGGAGCGAGCACGTAGCTCGGCCTGTACCCTTCTCTGGTTTGGGTGGCGAGGGTCGCCCCTGCCCCAGAAGTCTTGAGGGGGGTAGCGAGCGCGTAGCTCGGCCCGTGCCCTTATCTGGTTTGGGTGGCGAGGGTCGGCCCTGACCCAAAGGACTTGAGGGGGGGAGTGATCGCCTAGCTCAGCCCGTGCCCTTCTCTGGTTTGGGTGGCGAGGGTTGGCCCTGCCCCAGAGGTCTTAGGGGGGGGGGAGCGAGCGCGAACCTCGGTTCGTGACCTTCTCTGGTTTGGGAGGCGAGGGTTGGCCCTGCCCCAGAGGTCTTGTGGGGGGCGGACCGAGCACGTAGCTCAGCCCGTGCCCTTCCCTGGTTTGGGTGGCGAGGGTTGGCCCAGCCCAAGAGGTCTTGATGGGGGGAGCGAGCGCGTAGCTCGGCCCGTGACCTTCTCTGGTTTGGGTGGGGAGGGTCGGCCCTGCCCCAGAGGTCTTTAGGAGGGAAGTGAGCGCGTAGGTCGGCCCGTGCCCTTCTCTGGTTTGGGTGGCAAGGGTTGGCCCTGCCCCAGAGGTTTTGAGAGGGGGAGCGAGCGCGTAGCTTGGCCCGTGCACTTCTCTTGTTTGGGTGGCGAGGGTTGGCCCTGTCCCAGAGGTCTTGAGGGGGGGAGCGAGCACGTAGCTCGGTCCGTGCCCTTCTCTGGTTTGGGTGGCGAGGGTCGGCCCTGCCCCAGAGGTCTTGAGGGAGGGAGTAGGCGCGTAGCTCGGCCCGTGCCCTTCTCTGGTTTGGGTGGCGAGGGTCGGCCCTTCCCCAGAGGTCTTGAGGGAGGGAGCAGGCGCGTAGCTCGGCCCGTGCACTTCTTTGGTTTGGGTGGCGAGGGTCGGCCCTACCCCAGAGGTCTGGATGGGGGGAGCGAGCGCGTAGCTCGGCCCGTGCCCTTCTCTGGTTTAGGTGGCGAGGGTTAGCCCTACCCCAGAGGTCTTGAGGGGGGGGGAGCGAGCACGTAGCTCGGCCTGTGCCCTTCTCTGGTGTGGGTGGCGAGGGTCGGCCCTGCCCCAGAGGTCTTGTGGGGGGAGCGAGCGCGTAGCTCGGGCCGAGCCCTTCTCTGGTCTGGGTGGCGAGGGTCGGCCCTGCCCCAGAGGTCTGGAGGGGGGGGGGGAGTGAGCACGTTGCTAAGGCCGTGCCCTTATCTGGTTTGGGTGGCGAGGGTCGTTCCTGCCCCAGAGGTCTGGAGGGGGGGAGCAAGCGCGTAGCTCAGGCCGTGCCCTTCTCTGGTTTGGGTGGAGAGGGTCTGCCCTACAGCAGAGGTCTAGAGGGTGGGAGCGAGCACGTAGCTCGGCCCGTGCCCTTCTCTGGTTTGGGTGGCGCGGATTTGCCCCGCCCAAGAGGTCTTGAGGGGGGAGCCAGCGTGTAGCTCGGACCGTGCCCTTCTCTGGATTGGGTGGCAAGGGTCGGCCCTGCCCCAGAGGTCTTGAGGGGGGAGCAAGCACGTTGCTCGGCCAGTGCCCTTCTCTGGTTTGGGTGGCGAGTGTCGGCCCTGCCCCAGAGGTCTTGAGGGGGGAGCGAGCACGTAGCTCGGCCCGTGCCCTTCCCTGGTTTGGGTGGCGTGGGTTGGCCCTGCCCCAGAAGTCTTGAGGGGGGGAGCGAGCGCGTAGCTCGGCCCGTGCCCTTCTCTGGTTTGGGTGGCGAGGGTTGGCCCTACCCCAGTGGGTTTGAGGGGGGAGCGAGCGTGTAGCTCGGCCCGTGCCCTTCTCTTGTTTGGGTGGCGAGGGTTGGCCCTGCCCCAGAGGACTTGAGGGGGGGGAGCGAGCGCTTAGCTTGGCCCGTGCCCTTCTCTGGTTTGGGTAGCGAGGGTTGGCCCTGCCCCAGAGGTCTTGAGGGGGGGGAGCGAGCACGTAGCTCGGCCCATGCGCTTCTCTGGTTTGGGTGGCGAGGGTTGGCCCAGCCCCACAGGTCTTGAGGGGGGAGCGAGCGCATAGCTCGGCCCGTGCCCTTCTCTGGTTTGGATGGCGAGGGTCGGCCCTGCCCCAGAGGTCTTGAGGGGGGAGCGAGCGCGTAGCTCAGCCTGTGCCCTTCTCTGGTTTGGGTGGCGAGGGTTGGCCCTGCCCCAGAGGTCTGGAGGGGGAGCGAGCACATAGCTCGGTCCGTGCCCTTCTCTTGTTTGGGTGGAGCTGGTTGGCCCTGCCCTAGAGGTCTTGAGGGGGGGGGGGGGAGCGAGCACGTAGCTCGGCCCGTGCCATTCTCTGGTTTGGGTGGCGAGGGTTGGCCCTGCCCTAGAGGTCTTGAGGGAGGGAGCGAGCGCGTAGCTCGGCCTGTGCCCTTCTCTGGTTTGGGTGGAGAGGGTTGGCCCGGCCTAAGAGGTCTGGAGGGGGGGAGCGAGCGCGTAGCTCGGGCCGTGCCCTTCTCTGGTTTGGGTGGAGATGGTCGGCCATGCCCCAGTGGTCTGGAGGCGGGGATCGAACGCGTAGCTCGGCCCATGCCCTTCTCTGGTTTGGGGGGCGAGGGTCGGCCCTGCCCTAGATGTCTTGAGGGGGGGAGCGAGCGTGTAGCTCGGCCCGTTCCCTTCTCTGGTTTGGGTGGCGAGGGTTGGCCCTGCCCCAGAGGTCTTGAGGGGGGAGCGAGCGCGTAGCTCGGCCCGTGCCCTTCACGGGTTTGGGTGGCGAGGGTCGGCCCTGCCCCAGAGGTCTTGAGGGGGGAGCGAGCGCATAGCTTGGCCCGTGCCCTTCTCTGGTTTGGGTGGCGAGGGTTGGCCCTGCCCCCGAGGTCTTGATGGGGGGAGCGAGCGCGTAGCTCGGCCCGTTCCCTTCTCTGGTTTGGGTGGCGAGGGTTGGCCCTGCCCCAGAGGTCTTGAGGGGGGGAGCGAGCGCGTAGCTCGGCCCGTGCCCTTCTCTGGTTTGGGTGGCGAGGGTTGGCCCTGCCCCAGAGGTCTTGAAGGGGGAGCGAGCGCGTAGCTCGGCCCGTGCCCTTCTCTGGTTTGGGTGGCGAGGGTTGGCCCTGCCCCAGAGGTCTGGAGGGAGGGAGCGAGCGCGTAGCTCGGCCCGTGCCCTTCTCTGGTTTGGGTGGCGAGGGTTGGCCCTTGTTAGGATCGATAAGACACCCTAGAGGGGGGTGAATAGGGTGAATGCGGAATTAAAAATATTTAGACTAGTCAGCACAGGCAATTATATGATTTGCAGAAATAATCACAGTCAGTCAAAAGATATGCAGAAAATAGCAAACAACCAATCACAGATGACACCAAGATGTACCCTGGTTCGGTCGAACCTCGACCTACTCCAGCAACCCCCAAGATCTACTCTTTGATTAATCAGTTTCCCCACGCCTACAAGACACTATGATCTCGCAACTCACTTTGCTCCACGCCCAATAGCTCTCTAGACTCGCAACTCCCTTTGCTAAACTGAACTAACCAAACAAGCTAGACCCTGTCTCGATCATATCCAATGCATACAACACGTAGTTTGCACAAAAAGTTTGCAAAAATAAGATTTACAAAGATCAAAGCAACTCTCAAAAGATAAATATGAGGTTAGAAAGCTCAGATTGAGATGTCGCGATGTCCTCGTCCTTCTGCGCGTGCACGGCTTCCCAATGACTCTGGACGTTCGTCGTTTGGATGCTTGTGCAGAAAGTTGTGGCTACACAAACTTTCAGGGTCTGTTTTGCAATTTTCTGAATCCTCGAGATTTTTGTGCAAAAACGGAACACCGGTTCTCCTGTCCTCGGATCTGATTCACATGCACCCAAAAGAGGACCTGTGCACCTACGTCCTTGATGACACTGCAACCCAAAAAAAAGGAGATGAGAGAATTCTAACAAATAAAAAATAAAACTTTAGGAATTAATTAAAGTGGCTTTCAAAGTCCTCTCTCTGCATCCTTCATTTCGTTTCATATGCTGAACCATCACTTTGGGATCATCTGGTGCGTTGATGGCCCTGAAAAAAAAATAAGAGACAATGTTAAACAATGATATGTGAAAAGAATTATTAAAATAGCATTGTGTTCATAAGTTTTTCTCAATCTCTCTTCTTCTTTCTACTTCTTTCATCAAACTCCTCTCTTTCCCTTTCTAATACCAGCCGCATAAAAAATCTGGGAGGTCTCTCTCTCTTCCCCCGATTATGAGCCGCCAAATATTATGCAGGACGAGGGATAAAAAATTTTAAGGCCGGCTTCATGATGGTATAAATAGGTGTAGGGTTTGTTTAAGAGAAACCACTTGCCATTCATACTCCCCTTTTTTTTTTCTCAGGAGCACTCACGCATGCTTTTCTCAGGAGCACTCACGCATGCTTTTTTTTGTTCTTGTTACAATTTACGATTTTGCCATTCATACTCTTTTCTTTTCTATTAAACATTAATCCTTAATTATCCTGGGAGCACTCATTCATGAGTGCATGAATTATACAAAATTCTTTTATTTAAAAACACACTTTGAACTTTGCCCTCATTTGATCACATATATATTTATACAATATATATATAAGTATGCACAAACTCTCAATATTGATCCCTCCTTTTGATCAACCTGAAAATACTTAACAAACACATTAAAATATTTCTTTAATATTTGTTATCATCAAACAAGAACTCCTAGACCGTTGTTTCCAACAGCCCTGCCCTAGTGGTCTTGAGGGGGGGAGCGAGCGTGTAGCTCGGCCCGTGCCCTTCTCTGGTTTGGGTGGCGAGGGTTGGCCCTGCCCCAGAGGTCTTGAGCGGGGGAGCGAGCGCGTAGCTCGGCCCGTGCCCTTCTCTGGTTGGGGTGGCGAGGGTCGGCCCTGCCCCAGAGGTCTTGAAGGGGGGAGCGAGCGCGTAGCTCTGCCCGTGCCCTTCTCTGGTTTGGGTGGCGAGGGTCGGCCCTGCCCCAGAGGTCTGGAGGCGGGGAGCGAGTGCGTAGCTCTACCCGTGCCCTTCTATGGTTTGGGTGGCG
Source organism: Scilla litardierei (assembly GCA_030789695.1). Taxonomy (NCBI): domain Eukaryota; kingdom Viridiplantae; phylum Streptophyta; class Magnoliopsida; order Asparagales; family Asparagaceae; genus Scilla; species Scilla litardierei. The sequence goes on from CM061137.1 coordinate 81,837,621, forward strand.
AGGGTTGGCCCTGCTCCAAAGGTCTTAAGGGGGTGAGCTAACACGTAGCTCAGCCCGTGCCCTTCTTTGGTTTGGGTGTCGAGGGTTGGCCCTGCCCCAGAGGTCTTTAGGGGGGCGGAGCGAGCGCGTAGCTCGGCCCGTGCCCTTCCCTGGTTTGGGTGGCAAGGGTTGGCCTTGCCCAAGAGGTCTTGAGGGGGGAGCGAGCGCGTAGCTCGGCCCGTGCCCTTCTCTGGTTTGGGTGGCAAGGGTCGGCCCTGCCCCAGAGGTCTTGAGGGGTGGGAGTGAGCGCGTAGCTCGGCCCGTGCCCTTCTCTGGTTTGGGTGGCGAGGGTTGGCCCTGCCCCAGAGGTCTTGAGGGGGGAGCGAGCACGTAGCTCGGCCCGTGCCCTTCTCTGGTTTGGGTGGCGAGGGTCGGCTATGCCCCAGAGGTCTGGAGGGGGGAGAGAGAGCGTAGCTCGGCCCGTGCCCTTCTCTGGTGTGGGTGGTGAGGGTTGGCCCTACCCCAGAGGTCTTGAGGGGGGAGCGAGCGCGTAGCTCGGGCCGTGCCCTTCTCTGGTCTGGGTGGCGAGGGTCGGCCCTGCCCCAGAGGTCTGGAGGGGGGGAGCGAGCGCATAGCTAAGGCAGTGCCCTTATCTGGTTTGGGTGGCGAGGGTCGGCCCTGGCCCAGAGGTCTGGAGGGGGGGAGTAAGAGCGTAGCTCGGGCTGTGCCCTTCTCTGGTTTGGGTGGCGAGGGTCGGCCCTACAGCAGAGGTCTGGAGGGGGGGAGCGAGCGCGTAGCTCGGCCCGTGCCCTTCTCTGGTTTGGGTGGCGCGGATTGGCCCGGCCCCAGAGGTCTTGAGGGGGGAGCGAGCGTGGAGCTCGGACCGTGCCCTTCTCTGGATTGGGTGGTGAGGGTCGGCCCTGCCCCAGAGGTCTTGAGGGGGGAGCGAGCACGTTGCTCAGCCAGTGCCCTTCTCTGGTTTGGGTGGCGAGGGTCGACCCTGCCCCAGAGGTCTTCAGGGGGGAGCGAGCACGTAGCTCGGCCCGTGCCCTTCTCTGGTTTGGGTGGCGAGGGTTGGCCCTGCCCCAGAGGTCTTGAGGGGGGAGCGAGCGTGTTGCTCGGCCCATGCCATTCTGTGGTTTGGGTGACGAGGGTCGGTTATCGCACCCCGGATACACGTCCCGGAGCGGTGACACTGTAGTTTTACCGCAAGCGCACAGTGTAGCGGCGAGCGGGTATCGAACACGAGGAGGTGGTGTTGGCTCCAATCTATCCTAGGTTGGGTTGACTACGAATGTTTTATTGGTGGAGAAGGTTATGGTATAATGTAATGGCAATGGTGATGGATGTCGGTGTCGGAGATAGAGAAATCGGTCAAATATCAATTCAAATACAATACACTAAAAGTGTCTAGGGCTAGGGAATCCCCACTACGGACCGTCATTCGTCATTGTGAATAGTGAATCTCAATATTACTAGACTTGCGTTGAGGTGAACTAGTCGTAACTGAATATAGATCCAAGCTCATGCTCTCGCACTATTGCCGGTCTATAGCGAACCTAGGATAAGGCCCAATCTCTTGCAAACCCTAGCCTAAGCCACTAGCATTAGGATCGACATCATTGTCTAATTGCTTCTCAAGCCCACTCTCGTGCAAACTCGAGTCACGATCTAGGTTGTGATAGTTCGTATTCATCCAATCTCTTGCAAACGAATATTGGTATAGATTTACAATTAAAAATCCTAGCTTTGGTCTAATCTCTTGCAAACCAAATCTAGAGAAATCCAATTGTAAATCTAAATCGAATGTCACTCGGCCGAGTGACACTGACATGCAAATTCCAGCACTGCAGCATCGACTTGCAGAAATTCCCCAGATTTCATCCGACCTTCGATTGATGCGTTCTTGGTGGCGTTGGAATCGTCATGAAGTCTACTATCCAGAAAAATAATGAAAAAAAATACTTTGATAGCTATAATGATAGAAAATTTCAAAAGAGTGGGAGGCGGTCTGAAAATCTGGGCGCTGCGTGTCCTTGGCATCACTCAGAAGTCACTCGGCCGAGTGACTTTGATAACTCGACCGAGGGGCTTTTGGTACTCGGCCGAGTCAGACCTCAGAGTTTCTCTGATGGATTACAGTAAGTTGCATCTTTTCTCCTGCCGTCGTTCGTGTGCCACTCGGGCGAGTGGTTTCTCCGTGCTCGGCCGAGTGGGATGTCGTCACTCGGCCGAGTGCACGCTGATCTTCAAGATGTTTGCGTGTCTGGACTGGCCGGCCGAGCGGGCTTCCTTGCTCGACCGAGTGAGTCCTTCACTCGGTCGAGGGGCATGCTGAAAATACCCAATCTCCATCTTTTCGCTTCCTCGTCGCTCCTACGACGTTCTTTCTTCTTCCACTCGTCTTCCATTGCAGAATAACCCTCAAAAGAGCCATGGTTGACACTCCGGAGTGGGTGCAAACCCTTTAAGCTTATTTTTGCTCCCGATCGCTCTATATTTCCTGAAATCCGACAAAAACAAGAAATAGTGAAAAGTAACGCAATATCGTCGAATAATCGTGAAAAGCGTGATATGGGCGATCGAAATGGCATGCAAATATGCAGAAAAAAGGTGTAAAATATGGACCGATTAGTCGGCCCTGCCCCAGAGGTCTTGAGGGATAGAGCGAGCGCGTAGCTCGGCCCGTGCCCTTCTCTGGTTTGGGTGGCACAGGTTGGCCCTGCCCCAGAGGTCTTGAGGGGGGAGCGAGCGCGTAGCTCGGCCCGTGCCCTTCTCTGGTTTGGGTGGCACAGGTTGGCCCTGCCCCAGAGGTCTTGAGGGGGGAGCGAGCGCGTAGCTCGGCCCGTGCCCTTCTCTGGTTTGGGTGGCGAGGGTCGGCCCTGCCCCAAAGGTCTTGAGGGGAGAGCGAGTGCGTTGCTCGGCCCGTGCCCTTCTCTGGATTGAGTGGCGAGGGTCGGCCCTGCCCCAGAGGTCTTGAGGGGAGGTGCGAGCGCGTAGGTCAGCCCGTGCCCTTCTTTGGTTTGGGTGGCGAGGGTTGGCCCTACCCCAGAGGTCTTGAGGGGGGGAGCAAGCGCGTAGCTCGGCCCGTGCCCTTTGCTGGTTTGGGTGGCATGGGTTGGCCTTGCCCCAGAGGTCTTGAGGGGTGGAGCGAGCACGTAGCTCGGCCCGTACCCTTCTCTGGTTTGGGTGGCGAGGGTTGGCCTTGCCCCAGAGGTCTGGAGGGGGGAGCGAGCACGTAGCTCGGCCTATGCCCTTCTCTGGTTTTGGTGGCGAGGGTTGTCCCTGCCACAGTGGTCTTGAGGGGGGGGGGGGAGCGAGCGTGTAGCTTGGCCCGTGCCCTTCTCTGGTTTGGGTGGCGAGGGTTGGCACTGCCCCAGAGGTCTTGAGGGGGGGAGCGAGCACGTAGCTCAGCCCGTGCCCTTCTCTGGTTTGGGTGGCGAGGGTCGCCCCTACCCCAGAAGTTTTGACGGGGGTAGCGAGCGCGTAGCTCGGCCCGTGCCCTTATCTGGTTTGGGTGGCGAGGGTCGGCCCTGACCCAAAGGACTTGAGGGGGGAGCGATCGCCTAGCTCAGCCCGTGCCCTTCTCTGGTTTGGGTGGCGAGGGTTGGCCCTGCCCCAGAGGTCTTGAGGGGGGGGGGAGCGAGCGTGAACCTCGGTTCGTGACCTTCTCTGGTTTGGGAGGCGAGGGTTGGCCCTGCCTCAGAGGTCTTGAGGGGGGCGGACCGAGCACGTAGCTCGGACTATGCCCTTCCCTGGTTTGGGTGGCGAGGGTTGGCCCTGCCCAAGAGGTCTTGATGGGCGGAGCGAGCGCGTAGCTCGGCCCGTGACCTTCTCTGGTTTGGGTGGGGAGGGTCAGCTCTGCCCCAGAGGTCTTGAGGGGGGAAGTGAGCGCGTAGCTTGGCCCGTGCCCTTCTCTGGTTAGGGTGGCAAGGGTTGGCCCTGCCCCAAAGGTCTTGAGAGGGGGAGCGAGTGCGTAGCTCGGCCCGTGCCCTTCTCTTGTTTGGGTGGTGAGGGTTGGCCCTGCCCCAGAGGTCTTGAGGGGGGGAGCGAGCACTTAACTCGGCCCGTGACCTTCTCTGGTTTGGGTGGCGAGGGTCGGCCCTGCCCCAGAGGTCTTGAGGGAGGGAGCGGGCACGTAGCTCGGTCCGTGCCCTTCTCTGGTTTGGGTGGCGAGGGTCGGGTTTTAGGCAGTTTTAGGCAGTTTTAGGCAGTTTTGCTAGGGTTTTTGGGGGCTATTTAAGAGGGTTTGTAGCCGTCATTGAGGGGGGTTCCCATATGTTTTTCTTAGGATTATTTTAGAGGTTAGGCCATGCCCTAGGCCCCCTTTTGGATCTAAAAGCTTGTATTTTTGATTGAAGGTCTTCATCAAGCTAAGTATTTTCTTCTTTTTATTTGAATCTTTGTTTTTCTATCTTTTTGTATGCAAGCAATGATTTCTATTGATTCTCATATCCTTATTGCTATGCTAGAGTAGATTTGTTGTTCTAGGGTTTGGGGATGAACCCTATGTATCTAATTTCATATTTGTGATGAATGAATTTCTAAATTGCTAGAATTGCTAGGAGGTTAGGTTGTGATTGATTTACTACGGATAGCTAGGGATTTCCATCGATTTGGGATTTGCAAGAGATTGGATTCTAATCGATGGGAAGACCTAGATATTCGATTTAGATTTACAATTGGATTTCTCTAGATTTGGTTTGCAAGAGATTGGACCAAAGCTAGGATCTTTAATTGTAAATCTATACCCATATTCGTTTGCAAGAGATTAGACGAATACGAACTATCACAACCTAGATCGTGACTCGAGTTTGCACGAGAGTGGGCTCGAGGAGTGATTGGACAATGATGTCGATCTTCATGCTAGCGGCTTAGGTTAGGGTTTGCAAGAGATTGGGCCCTAATCTAGTTTGCTATAGACCGGCAATAGCGCGAGTGCGTGAGCTTGGTTCTATATTCAGTTACGACTAGTTCACCTCGACACAAGCCTAGTAATATTGAGATTCACTATTCACAATGACGAATGACGATCTGTAGTGGGGATTCCCTATCCCTAGACATCTTTTATTATATTGAATTTGAATCGATACTCGACCAACATTTTTATCACCGACACCGACATCCACCACCATTGCCATTACATCATACCATAGCCATCTCCACCAATAAAACATTCGTAGTCAAACCAACCTAGGATAGATTGGAGCCAACACCACCTCCTCGTGTTCGATACCCGCTCGCCACTTTGCCGTGCGCTTGCGGTAAAACTACAATCGTTCTCCGGGTGTATATCCGGGGCCGACCAAGTTTTTGGTTGTGCTCTTGGGTTACATTTTGGAGGCGATCAAGTTTTTGGCGCCGTTGCCGGGGAGGTGTTTCCCGTTGGGTGCCAATTTGTCACAATTAGGTTGATTAGACTACGAAAAAAATTTTTTTAACAAAAAAAGGAAAATTTTCACCCCCGCCACCCTTATTATCATTTCTATATTTTTTGTGCCACTGATATCTTTTCTCCATGTATTTATCTTTGTTGATCAGGTGCTATAGATTATACTACGTGGACCACAGATTTTGATCAGAGTGCTCAGATGGGAGAATACTATTATGATCAGAGTGCTCAGATGGGAGAGTACTATTTTGATGAAAGTGCTCAGATGGGAGAATACTTTTTTGAGGAGACGCACTGGCCCGAGCTTGATGAGAAACAAATGATCTTTTTTGATGAGATGCATGCACACCAGGTTGAATTGCAAGCCGGGCTTGAAAAGAGTAACCTTCTATTGGAACGGGTGAAGAGGCAACTTGAAATGAATGCGCTCATGTTTAAGGTTGCGACGATTCCCAAAGATATCAGTTCTGTTCCTTCATCTTATGGGCAAGAAGCATCTCCAATCATATTACCAGAGCCAGAATGTGCCACCGTCGATCCCACATCCTACAATACAGCTGTTGCATATGAAGAGTGGATGGATGAAGATACAGTGGAGGAAGCAGAAATTGAGCCACCAGCGCAGCCAGAGGATGATGGATTTCAGAGATTATTGGAGGGTCTCTTGGAGTCAGTGAGGTTCACCGGTTCAGAGAGCACTACAGCAGGTGATGCATTTGAGCTACGATTTGCAGATTTTGTTATGAACCGTGTTTCAGTTGCAGGAACAATTGAGGAGGACATCCATGTCAGTCTTGCGGGGGATAGACTATATTTTCGGATTGCTTGCGGGCATTCCCGTCCACATGATACATCCACACAAGTTGACACACCTGAGCAGCCAGCTTCACCATCCCAGAGAGAGCCTACATTGATAGTTGATGAGAAGGCAAATGAGTACACTATCGAGCCAGAGCATGCTTTTGAGGAGACCTTACACACAGAGCCAGAGCTTATCACCGAGGAGGTCATGCATCGGGACGAGGACACAGCCATTCATGAGGATCCCGAGCACTATCCTCCTCCATTAGAGCTTCCGCAGCCACCTCATCCTCCCACTGACGCAGAGGACTACCCCACAGAGCTTTTGACCCCCCTTCAGGGAGATCTCTTTACTCCCTCGCCCTTTATCTTTGATTTCCCTCCAGTGTATGATGTTTTTTATGATTCATCCTGCCTTTTGCAGGATTCATGTACATACGATCAAGAGGTACGATGGGACGTATATGAGGAGGAGAGCAAGGAGTTAGCACCCATGGACACATATGATCAAGGGGTGCACTGGGATGAGTCTGACGATGATGAGGAGCATCTTGATGAGGTCCACACCTATGATCTAGATTTACCTGAGCAGCATAGAGAAGACACCGTGGAGACAGCTATCACGGCACGTGAGGATATTGGATTATTTCCAGGGAAGTATCGTCCACCATTATTTATTCCATACATTTCTATAGACGATTCTATTTGGGATACTTTTATTATGAGGGTGAATTTTTTGCGGCGAACTGATGCATCCTATTCTCTGCAGGGTACAGGTGGAGTCCTTGTGGGAATGCTGGAGGATGCATTGCTGGAGTTCGTTGGTGTTCGTGGACGCATGCACCTGGCGGAGCCATGGAAAGAGCAGTTGGAGCAGTTGCCTGCACCGGCAAAGATACTGGATCCGCCTTTTGCTATATGTGATATCAATCCAGTAGTGTAGAAATTTTTATGCTTTAAATAAACACGAATTCTCTCGACAGCGAGAGGACCGTATAGATTTGCTTGAATAAATATCACCTCATATGATGGCAACAAAAATCTTTTACACCCCAAACCCATTATATACATTAATTGCCCTCTCCATATTTTGATGTGTCACATCCTTTTGCTCACCACATTCGAGCATTTCTTTCAAGTGAAACCTTACTTTCTTATTCGTTTGACTTGATCACGCTTTGCAAAGCCATGACATTTTTGGTCAAGTCATTTGAATAGGATTGTTTGGTATAAGCTTGGGGGAAGGCGCTCTCATGCATCATTGTATGTGCATGTAGTTGCATTAGGATTTCATGTCATTCATTTCATCATTTTTCATTCACCCCCTTATTATTATCGTTGTTCCTCATATTCTTTCATTATGATCACATTGAGGACAATGTGAAGTTTAAGCTTGGGGGAGTGTATTTCCATGCCATTTAGATGCATTAGTTGTATTTTTACTTTATTTTAGGGTTTTTAGAATTTTTCAAAATTTTTGCATCATCTTTTTGATTTTTTCCATCTTATTTTCCTTTTATGTGTGTTCATGCATCATATTGTGTGCTTGTTTCTCTTTTCTTTCCCCTCTTTTATTTTTTCTTATTTCTTTATTTTCCTTTCTCTTCGTTTGCTAGATGCGTTCCTTATGATGATGTCTCTTATTGCTTTAGCAACCATCACGATGCTTATTATTCCTTGCCATGCTACTTAGCGTATTTCATAGTCCTACTATCCATGTGCTTGCTTATATATTCTTTTGATGATTCCTCTATATGAATGCATGATATTAATTGAAGCTGAATGTATGGATTAGTGTTTGGTATGCTTTTGTTGGAAGTGCTCCAAGATTCACGCATCAATTGTATAATGGAAGCATCTGCCCTATTATCTTATTCACCTTCTGTTGCATGCTGATATGAAAGTACTCTTTACCGCTTGACTTCACTTTTTATTGAGTTGATTGAGAATATCCATGCTTACATATGAGTTTTAGTTGAAGTATTATTTTATTGAACCGTTCGTGCACATCTTAGAGTGAACCGAGTGTTACATTATTTCTTTCTCCACATATATCTTTTTATTCTCTACATGTCACTTGAGCTCACCTCCTAAAGCTACTTATATCGCATCTATTTCCCAAAAATCCCTACAAAAGAAAATGTTGCTCCAAAAAGCCCAAAAAGCCAAAAAGGAGCCAAAAACCAAAAATACAAATCAAATAGCTCCTACAAAAATCCAAAAAGAAAAGTGAGAAACAAAAAAGTTCAAAAAGAAAAAAAAAGAAGAAAAAAAAAATGTTTCTCTATCTCATTATTGGAACCACAAAATACTTGGGAAAACCAAGGCAAAAATCCTATTTTCCACTATCATATTCCTTTAGATGCAGTGCCTCAAGCTAAGCTTGGGGGGGTGAACTCATTTGACCATATGAGTGAGTGCGACATTAGAGTGGAGAGGTGCACGAATGAGGAAGTTTGATAATGCTGAAACTTAGCACAATACCTTAGTTATGGAGATTTCTTATGAATCGATATAAATATGTGAATGCCATGATTTATTCTATTCTCCATTGCATGTTTGGTGTGATTCTTATATGCTTCTGTTATGACTCTTGATTGAAAAGTACATCGCCAACAATTGTATATTAAATTCTATGAAATGCATGATGTGGATATTATGAAATGCATGATGTGGATATGAATTGATTGTATGAATTTAGAGAATCCCTTTTGTTGATCTGAAAAGCTTGCAAATGCCATGTTTAAGTAAGATATGAAATCTTTATAGCATGTGATTTGTATTTCCCAAGTTATCGTGATGTGTAGCTTATGGCTTGAGATCTGAGAGAATAATCTAGCGACCCCTTCCACTTCGTATTCTTTTTCATTTTTTTTCTTATTTTTACCCTTCGGGTTCGCCTTCTACTTGTCTTCCTCGAGGACAAGTAAGAGGTAAGCTTGGGGGATTTTGATCACTCCATATTTTACACCTTTTTTCCGCATGTTTTCACGCCATTTCGATTGCTCATATTGCGGTTTTCAAGATTATTCGACAATATTGCGATGCTTTTCACTATTTCTTGTTTTTGTCGGATTTCAGGAAATATGGAGCGATCAGGAGCAAAAATGAGCTTAAAGGATTTGCACCCACTCCGGAGTGTCAACCATGGCCCTTTTGAGGGTTATTTTGCAATGGAAGACGAGTGGAAGAAGAAAGAACGTCGTAGGAGCGACGAGGAAGTGAAAAGATGGAGATTGGGCATTTTCAGCATGCCACTCGGCCGAGTGAAGGAGTCACTCGGCCGAGCATTGAGACCCCGCTCGGCCGGCCAGATCAGACACGCAACAGAGATGTATCAGCGTGCACTCGGCCGAGCAACGCACCCCCACTCGGCCGAGTGCGTAGACTCCGTCCACCCGAGTGGCACCCAGACGACGGCAAGCCAAAATGTCCAACTCTCTGTAATCCGTCAGTCGACTATGAGCTCCGACTCGGCCGAGTTCCAAAAGCCCCTCGGCCGAGTGACATTTGCCACTCGGCCGAGTGATGCCGAGGACACGAAGCGCCCAGATTTTCAGACATCCTCCCATTCTTTTGAAATCTTCTATCATTCCAGTAGGTAAAGTATTTTTCTCATATTTTTTATGGATAGTAGGCTTCATGACGATTCCAACTTCGCCAAGAACGCGTCAATCGGATGTCGGATGAAATCTGGGGAATTTCTGCAAGTCGATGCTACAGTGCTGGAATTTGCATGTCAGTGTCACTCGACCGAGTGACATTTCCACTCGGCCGAGTGACCAGTTTTTGACAGTTTTTGACAGTTTTGACAGAGTGCTGTTTTCTGGAGTTTCTGCAGGAAAGCTCACTCGACCGAGTGAGATTTCCACTCGACCGAGTGAGATTTCCACTCGACCGAGTCGTAACTGGCGCAGATTTCTGGGCACGCGCAGATTCAGTTTTGGGCCCGAATTTTAGGGGCTTTTTAGGCAGTTTTGCTAGGGTTTTTGGGGGATTATTTAAGGGGTTTATAGCCACCATTAGAGGGGATCCCCATTATGTTTTCTTAGCCCCCATATGTTTTTCTTAGGATTATTTTAGAGGTTAGGCCATGCCCTAGGCCCCCTCTTGGATCTAAAAGCTTGTATTTTGGATTGAAGATCTTCATCAAGCTAAGTATTTTCTTCTTTTTATTTGAATCTTTGTTTTTCTATCTTTTTGTATGCAAGCAATGATTTCTATTGATTCTCATATCCTTATTGCTATGCTAGAGTAGATTTGTTGTTCTAGGGTTTGGGAATGAACCCTATGTATCTAATTTCATATTTGTGATGAATGAATTTCTAAATTGCTAGAATTGCTAGGAGGTTAGGTTGTGATTGATTTACTACGGATAGCTAGGGATTTCCATCGATTTGGGATTTGCAAGAGATTGGATTCTAATCGATGGGAAGGCCTAGATATTCAATTTAGATTTACAATTGGATTTCTCTAGATTTGGTTTGCAAGAGATTGGACCAAAGCTAGGATCTTTAATTGTAAATCTATACCCATATTCGTTTGCAAGAGATTGGACGAATACGAACTATCACAACCTAGATCGTAACTCGAGTTTGCACGAGAGTGGGCTCGAGAAGCGATTGGACGATGATGTCGATCTTCATGCTAGCGGCTTAGGTTAGGGTTTGCAAGAGATTGGGCCCTAATCTAGGTTGCTATAGACCGGCAATAGCGCGAGAGCGTGAGCTTGGTTCTATATTCAGTTACGACTAGTTCACCTCGGCACAAGCCTAGTAATATTGAGATTCACTATTCACAATGACGAATGACGATTTGTAGTGGGGATTCCCTATCCCTAGACATCTTTTATTATATTGAATTTGAATACTCGACCAACATTTTTATCACCGACACCGACATCCACCACCATTGCCATTACATCATACCATAGCCATCTCCACCAATAAAACATTCGTAGTCAAACCAACCTAGGATAGATTGGAGCCAACACCACCTCCTCGTGTTCGATACCCGCTCGCCACTTTGCCGTGCGCTTGCGGTAAAACTACAATCGTTCTCCGGGTGTATATCCGGGGCCGACCAAGTTTTTGGTTGTGCTCTTGGGTTACATTTTGGAGGCGATCAGCCCTGCCCCAGAGGTCTGGAGGGGGAGCGAGCGCGTAGCTAAGGCCGTGCCCTTATCTGGTTTGGGTGGCGAGGGTCGGCCCAGCCCCAGATGTCTGGAGGGGTGGAGCAAGCGCGTAGCTCGGGCCGTGCCCTTCTTTGGTTTGGGTGGAGAGGGTCGGCCCTACAGCAGAGGTCTAGAGGGGGGAGCGAGCGCGTAGCTCGGACCGTGCCCTTCTCTGTTTGGGTGGCGCGGATTGGCCCTGCCCCAGAGGTCTTGAGGGGGGAGCGAGCGTGTAGCTCGGACCGTGCCCTTCTCTGGATTGGGTGGCGAGGGTCGGCCCTGCCCCAGAGGTCTTGAGGGGGGAGCGAGCACGTTGCTCGGCCAGTGCTTTTCTCTGGTTTGGGTGGCGAGGGTCGGCCCTGCCCCAGAGGTCTTGAGGGGGGGAGCGAGCATGTAGCTCGGCCCGTGCCCTTCTCTGGTTTGGGTGGCGAGGGTTGGCCCTGCCCCAGAGGTCTTGAGGGGGGGAGTGAGCGTGTAGCTCGGCCCATGCCCTTCTGTGGTTTGGGTGGCGAGGGTCGGCCCTGCCCCAGAGGTCTTGAGGGGTAGAGCGAGCGCGTAGTTTGGCCCGTGCCCTTCTCTGGTTTGGGTGGCACAGGTTGGCCCTGCCCCAGAGGTTTTGAGGGGGGAGCGAGAGCGTAGCTCGACCCGTGCCCTTCTCTGGTTTGGGTGGCGTGGGTTGGCCCTGCCCCAGAGGTCTTGAGGGGTGGAGCGAGCGTGTAGCTCGGCCTGTACCCTTCTCTGTTTTGGGTGGCGATGGTTGGCCTTGCCCCAAAGGTCTGGAGGGGGGAGCGAGCGCGTAGCTCGGCCCATGCCCTTCTCTGGTTTGGGTGGCGAGGGTTGGCCCTGCCACAGTGGTCTTGAGGGGGGCGGGGAGCGAGCGTGTAGCTTGGCCCGTGCCCTTTTCTGGTTTGGGTGGCGAGGGTTGGCCCTGCCCCAGAGGTCTTGAGGAGGGGAGCGAGCACGTAGCTCGGCCCGTGCCCTAATCTGGTTTGGGTGGCGAGGGTCGCCCCTGCCCCAGAAGTCTTGAGGGGGGTAGCGAGCACGTTGCTCGGCCCGTGCCATTATCTGGTTTGGGTGGCGAGGGTCGGCCCTGACCCAAAGGACTTTAGTGGGGAGCGATCGCCTAGCTCAGCCCGTGCCCTTCTCTGGTTTGGGTGGCGAGGGTTGGCCCTGCCCCAGAGGTCTTGAGGGGGGGGGAGCGAGCGCGAACCTCGGTTCGTGACCTTCTCTGGTTTGGGAGGCGAGGGTTGGCCCTGCCCCAGAGGTCTTGAGGGGGGCGGATCGAGCACGTAGCTCGGCCTGAGCCCTTCCCTGGTTTGGGTGGAGAGGGTTGGCACTGCCCAAGAGGTCTTGATGGGGGGAGCGAGCGTGTAGCTCGGCCCGTGACCTTCTCTGGTTTGGGTGGGGAGGGTCGGCCCTACCCCAGAGGTCTTGAGGAGGGAAGGGAGCGCGTAGCTCGGCCCGTGCCCTTCTCTGGTTTGGGTGGCAAGGGTTGGCCCTGCCCCAGAGGTCTTGAGAGTGGGAGCGAGCGCGTAGCTCGGCCCGTGCCCTTCTATTGTTTGGGTGGCGTGGGTTGGCCCTACCCCAGAGGTCTTGAGGGGGGGGAGCGAGCACGTAGCTCGACTCGTGCCCTTCTCTGGTTTGGGTGGCGAGGGTCGGCCCTGCCCCAGAGTTCTTGAGGGAGGGAGCGGGCACGTAGCTCGGCCCGTGCCCTTCTCTGGTTTGGGTGGCGAGGGTCGGCCCTGCCCCAGAGGTCTGGATTGGGGGAGCGAGCGTGTAGCTTGGCCCGTGCCCTTCTCTGGTTTGGGTGGCGAGGGTTGGCCCTGCCCCAGAGGTCTTGAGGGGCGGAGCAAGCGCGTAGCTCGGTTCGTGACTTTCTCTGGTTTGGGTGGCACGGGTTGGCCCTGCCCCAGATGTCTTGAGGGTGGAGCGAGCACGTAGCTCGGCCCGTGCCCTTCTCTGGTTTGGGTGGCAAGGGTCGGCCCTACCCCAGAGGTCTTGAGTGGGGAGTGAGAGCGTTGCTTGGCCCGTGCCCTTCTCTGGTTTGGATGGCGAGAGTCGGCCCTACCCCAGAGGTCTTAAGGGGGGAGCGAGCACGTAGCTCGGCCCGTGCCCTTCTCTGGTTTGGGTGGCGAGGGTCGGCCCTGCTCCAGAGGTCTGGAGGGGGAGGGGAGCGAGCGCGTAGCTCGGGCCGTGCCCTTCTCTGGTTTAGGTGGCGAGGGTCGGCCCTGCCCCAGAGGTCTTGAAGGGGGGAGCGAGCGAATAGCTCGGCCCATGCCCTTCTCTGGTTTGGGTGGCGAGGGTTGGCCCTGCCCCAGAGTTCTTGAGGGGCGGAACGAGTGCGCAGCACGGCCTGTGCCCTTCTCTGGTTTGGGTGGCGCGGGTTGGCCCTGCCCCAGAGGTCTTGAGGGGGTGCGAGCGCGTAGCGCTGCCCATGCCCTTCTCTGGATTGGGTGGCGAGGGTCGGCCCTGCCCCAGAGGTCTTGAGGGGGGAGCGAGCACGTTGCTCGGCCCGTGCCCTTCTCTGGTTTGGGTGGCGAGGGTCGGCCCTACCCCAGAGGTCTTAAGGGGGGAGTGAGCACGTAGCTCGGCCCGTGCCCTTCTCTGGTTTGGGTGGCGAGGGTTGGCCCTGCCCCAGAGGTCTTGAGGGGGGGGGGAGCGAGCACGTAGCTCGGCCCGTGCCCTTCTCTGGTTTGGGTGGCGAGGTTTGACCCTGCCCCAGAGGTCTTGAGGGGGGGGAGCGAGCACGTAGCTCGGGCCGTGCCCTTCTCTGGTTTGGGTGGCGAGGGTCAGCCCTACCCCAGAGGTCTGGAGGGGGGAGGAGCACGTAGCTCGGTGATCACTCCGTATTTTACACCTTTTTTCCGCATGTTTGCATGCCATTTAGATCGCTCAAATCACGTTTTTCACGATTTATCGACAATATTGCGATACTTTTCACGATTTGTTGTTTTTGTCGTATTTCAGGAGATTTGGAGCGATTTGGAGTGATTCCGAGATACACCTACTCCGGAGTGTCACCGAAGACTTCCCTGAGGGGTATTTTGATATTGGAGAGGAGCGGAAGAAGAAAGAACATCGTAGGAGCGACGAGGAGGCAAAAACACTCAGAATGGGCATATTTAGTGTCTCACTCGGCCGAGTGAAGGAGTCACTCGGCCGACCAGCGAGACCCCGCTCGGCCGGCCAGATCGGACACGCTCCAAGTGTGCACTCGGCCGAGCATCAGAAGCCGCCTCGGCCGAGTGACGTATCCCGTCCGCCCGAGTGGCACTCAGACGACTCCCATCAAAAACTCCCAACTTACTGTTTTTCGTCAGTCTGAGCATCAGAAGACCCACTCGGCCGAGTGGCAATTGCCGACTGCCCGAGTGAAGAGAAGCCCATCGGTCTTGTGACTACAACTCACTCGGCCGAGTGACGCCCGAAGTGAAGACCCCCAAGACCCCGGACTTACTGGAAATTCTCAGGGTCTCCCACTCGGCCGAGCAACCTTAGTCACTCGGCCGAGTGAGCAGCGCTGCCTGTAGCGGAAATCACGATTTTTGAGCTGTGCAGGGGCAGTTTGGTCACGAATTTTTGGGCAGTTTTGGGGGGTATTTAACCCCTGATTCTAACCTAGTTAGGGGAGCTTTTCCCTTGCTTTTTGGCAGCCTTTTAGATTAGCCTTTTTTAGTTTTTGATTCTTGTGATTGGAGAGGAGAGAAAATGTTTATTTTGTTGGATTCTTGAAGAACTAAATTGGTTTGTCTCCCTCTTCAATAAAAATCCTATTTTTATTGTTATTTTGAATATTGCCATGAATTCTATTGCTATTTCAATTGATTATTCTTTCATTTGTGATATGATTTGTGAGTAGTCTTTACGTCTTAGGGCGTGGGGATGAACCTTACGAGCCCAATTTCTGATTTGTGATGATTTGGTAGAACTATTGCTAGAATTGCTATTAGGGTTAGTTTGGGATCGATAAATTACGGATAGCTAGGTGTTCATATCGATTGGGATTTGCAAGAGATTGGATCCCAATTCGATAGGAAACCCTAGAAATCCGAATTGGGTTGAAATTGAGTTTCCGTAGTATCGGTTTGCAAGAGATTGGATCGATACTAGGGTTCTCGGTTGCAATTCCATACCGATACCCGTTTCCAAGAGATTGGATGGGTAGGAACTTTCCCAACCTAGGTCGTGGCCCGAGTTTGCATGAGAGTGGGCTCGGGACGCGATTGAACGATGATGTTGATCCTAATGCTAGCTTGCCTAGGCTAGGGTTTGTAAGAGATTGGACCCGAACCTAGGTTCGTTATAGACCGGCAACAGTGAGAGAGCGTGAGCTAGGTTTTACATTCAGTTGCAACTAGTTCATCCGACATTCTACCCTAGCAATTGTGATACCAATGAATCACATCGACGAGATACGGTGAGTAGCGGGGATTCCCTATTCCCTAGGCGTCTTTATTTGATTTTTATATCTTTTTACATTATTTGACGATTGTGACAACATCGCCGAAAGGCAAATTCCTACTCTTCTGTCCTTATAACCAGGTTGTTCGGAGAAGGCACTGTCATACGTCCTCCCTGTGTTCGATACCCGCTCGCCGCTACACCGTGCGCTTGCGGTAAAACTACACGGTCGCTCTTTTGAGTGTATGCCTGGGCGCGATCAAGTTTTTGGCGCCGTTGCCGGGGAAGACATTTTGACAGTGTTCGGCATCGACCACCCGGTTATTTTTCTTTCTTTCTTTACTTTCTTATATTTCCTGTTCTAACTCTGTTTACAGCCCTATTTGCATATTCTCCCCGTATTTTGCATAAGATCTTAACAGGTAGAATGGAGGATGCAATGTTGACAACGGAACTCAGTCAGGGAGATTATGACTCCTTCACAGACCTCCTTAAGGAGCTTGTCGATGAGGTCCATGCTACCGGAGCTTTTGCTATCGATATCAAGGACCCCGACGAACAACTGTTTGCTAGTTTTGTGATGGATCAAGTCTCCCCGGATGGGACTATCGGGGGGCAATGTCAGAGTTGATGTGATAGACGACAAGTTATATTTTGAAGACGGTAGAACAAGTGTCGAAGAGCACTATACTCCCGAAGAATCTTTCGAGCAAACCAATGTTCAGGGAGTTACACTCTATGACACTCACTCTTGCTTTTATGAATCGTCTGATGTGTTTCTTGATTCCAGGAACGAACCGGAGCAGAGTGAAGGTTTTGATGATGCTAGCACAGAATCGGAGAGCGTCTATTTCGATGCATCGTCCTCACTAAGGAGCGAGTCTGAGTCTTCACATGAGAGCACGCCGCCTGAACATGAGCTAAACTCGGATGTCAAAGGAGAAGCCAACCTCATGTGAGCTGATGAAGTAGAAGGAGCGGCACCTCTTGAGGTAGAACTTAAACAATTACAACCGAATCTAAGGTATGCCTTTTTGGGTAATAAATTAACTTTTCCGGTGATAGTTAACTCCCACCTCACGCATGATCAACTTGAGAGACTCCTAGACGTTCTTAGGAGCCACAAAGAAGTCCTTGGCTACACTATCTCCGATCTAAAAGGGATAAGCCCTAGGCTTTGCACACATAGGATCCATTTGGAGGATACCGATGCCACCTCCATAGAGCCTCAAAGGCGGTTAAACCCGAACATGAAAGAGGTGGTTAAAAAGGAAATCCTAAAGTTGCTTGACGCCGGTATTATTTATCTTATCTATGACAGTAGATGTGTTAGCCCCGTTCACGTCGTCCCTAAGAAAGGGGGATGACAGTTATAAAAAATGATAAAGGAGAGCCCATTTCTACACGCACCGTCACGGGATGGCGAATGTGCATTGATTATAGGAAATTAAATAAAGCGATCCGAAAGGACCATTACCCATTGCCCTTTATTGATCAAATGCTTGAACGCCTAGCTAAACATAAATACTTTTGTTATTTAGATGGGTATTCGGGGTTCTTCCAAATCCCTTTGCACGAAGATGACCAAGAAAAGACAACTTTTACTTGTCCCTATGGTACCTATGCCTACCGTAGGATGCCCTTTGGTCTTTGTAATGCTCCCGCCACCTTTCAGAGGTGTATGACATCCATATTTTCTGATTACATTGAAAATATTATGAAAGTTTTTATGGATGATTTTTCGGTTTATGGAAGTGAGTTTGACTCTTGTTTGGCCAATCTTACTAAGGTCCTTAAAAGGTGCCAACAAAATAATCTCACTCTAAATTGGGAGAAATGTCACTTCATGGTCACGGAAGGTATAGTTCTTGGGCACCTTGTCTCCTCAAGAGGAATTGAGGTAGATAAAGCAAAGATTGAGGTAATCAAGAAACTCCCTCCTCCTATTAATGTAAAGGGCATTAGAGGCTTTCTTGGTCATGCGGGGTTTTACCGCCACTTTATCAAGGATTTCGCCTCGATTGCCCGACCGCTTACTTCCTTGCTTGCTAAAGATACTCCTTTTATTTTTTCAGGCGAATGCTTGCAAGCCTTCAATGCCTTGAAGGAAGCACTAGTTTCCGCGCCCATCATACAACCACCGGATTGGAGCCTTCCCTTTGAGCTAATGTGTGATGCTAGCGACCAAGCCATTGGAGCGGTATTGGGACAAAGGAAAGATAGGAAGCTTCATGCGATATTCTATGCGAGCAAGACATTAGATGACGCGCAAAAAAACTATACAACTACCGAAAAAGAGCTTCTAGCGGTCGTCTATTCCATCGAGAAGTTTCGCTCCTACCTCCTCGGTTCCAAGGTGATTGTCCA
This sequence comes from Scilla litardierei, assembly GCA_030789695.1. NCBI lineage: Eukaryota > Viridiplantae > Streptophyta > Magnoliopsida > Asparagales > Asparagaceae > Scilla > Scilla litardierei. Next base: position 81,855,731 of record CM061137.1, read on the forward strand.
CACCGACCGTGCGGCGTTGAAATATCTTTTGAACAAGAAGGAAGCCAAACCTCGGTTAATCAGGTGGATACTCTTGTTGCAAGAATTCGATTTGGAGATCAGAGACAAGAAAGGTACAGACAATGTTGTGGCGGATCATTTGTCTAGGCTTATTCGCGACAAGGAGGATGAGAGTTTACCTATCGACGACACATTCTCGGATGAGAGGCTATACGCCATAAGGCCTGGAGAAGTACTGTAACGACCACTTTTCGTCGTACGTTGTTCGTGCACGTGCTTTTGGCCGTGCACGTGTTTGTTTTAGACTTTATTTGTTTGTGAACACTTTCGTGTGATATGCCGTTGTGAACGTCTCAGAGAGTATTAAATAGTGGCACTAATTTGGAACGACATTCCTCGAGTCGTTTTACCACAATTTAAACTTATTCGATGAGACGTGGCGATTTTCACTTTTGACGGGAGACGTTTCTATTTTTAGTTTCGTCGTCCGACGTCGAAACTGAGATCCGTCTTCTTAGTTAGCTCACATTCGTCATCACGATCACCCCGATATTTATTTTATAATTTTTGGAGTTTATTTGACCACTTTTATAATTTTTACAAGTTTTATAATATTTTTAATAATTTATTTTTAAATTAATTTCGGCCAAATAAAATTTATTTGAGTTTTAAACGTTTTAAAGAATTTTTATGCCAATTTCCAGCTCATTTAGACCAAGTCAAACCCTTGGATGAGTTGGAGTAATTGAATTTCAAATTTTAAATCTTTTTAAACTTCTAATCCTATTAGATTTAGCCCTAGACCAAGTCAACCCATCTATACTATATAAGCAACCCTTAGGAAGACCTATTTTCGCAAGAAATTAGCCCTAGCCTCTTCCAAACTTGAAATTGGACGTTGCGACGATTCGTCGCAACGTTGCGACGTTCAGCCACCGCACGACCGAAGGAAACCACGCCCGTTCCCCGCTCAGACCGGAGGCCAACCCCGCATCCATCGCCGCCCGCTCCGCACAGCTCCGCACCGCCCCGTTCCCTCGGTCTGACCGAGGGATTGGCCCGCATCCAACCGCTCCGCATCGCAGCACAGCGCCCGCACCGTCGCCCGCTTGTCGCCCCGCTCCGCAGCCCGCACGACCGACCCGCTGCTCCGCACCGATCGATGTTGCAAGTGTTGCAACGTTGTAACATCGCCCCGCCCGCATCCATCGACCTGACCGACGCTCCCCATCGATCTGACCGAAGGGAAATCCCGCACCACAGCCACCCCGCAGCCGCTGTACGCCCCAAATCGTCGCAGCCCGCATTCTCAGCGCACGACCGAGGGATTCTCCCGCATTGGAGGGGTACGACCGAGGGTCACTTGTCGCAACCCCGCGCCCATCGCACCGCTTGCCACCGTGGGCCCCCCAATTTCTCCAGAGTTATTGTGGGTCCCCCAAAGGCCCCTAGGAGTACTGTGGGCCCCACCTAGGTGCTTGCTCTTCGAGGATTCGTCGCGTACGACGTCGTCGCATGTCGTAGCCCGTCGTCGCACGTGCGAGCTTTGGAATCTGGAATCGTCGCCCGAGTTGATTGCTCTGAAATTTCCAGGCGAGGAATCTAATTGGAATCTGGACTTGGAGCGCGATCTTTCATTCCAACCCCCGGCGTCGCTACCCGACGCCGGTGTAGCTTTCGCGTCGTGTTGAGGTAACGTTTTGCACCCCTAGGACCCCCAACCCAATTGCATGCTAATAAAGACTAAAAATCAGTATTTTAAAGTATTTTAAATGTTTTAGCAATCACTAATCAAGATTAATAAAACGGATATAGGCCGGTGGACTTGTGCACGTAGGAATCGTGACTTTGGACTCGTTGGGCGGTGTTTTCTTGACGTGATAGTTGCAGGCAAGTGAAACTTGCCAACTCTTGTGTAGGGCCATGTTTTTAGGCCACTTCCTTGCTTTTAGCGTAAAAGAGACTAGTCAGTGAAATGATAGCTGGCTAGACGCCTACTTGATCTAGTTTGACAACGAAACTAGATCCGTCACCTAAATGATCTAGCTTGACAACGAAGCTAGATCCAACCCTTAAACTTGTCATTCATGCATGCTAAACTGTCACGTTTACTTTTCTTACTTGTACGCTTTAATACTTGTCATGCCATGTCATCCATGCATTGATTGTTGCATCGTAGCACACGCTACAATACTTGTCCTCGTACTACTTGTCCGGCTAGGTGCACCCCTACGCCATACTTGTTTACACACTTCCTGGCTCGTGGTCCAGAAGCGAGCATTCCGTGTTCGGGGGTAATGCCCTGGCTCGATACACGTGGAGGGGTAGGGATAAACGGTCGCTTGAGCTTAGGAGTTGGCCCGCGCAGCCACTCTAGCCAAAAGACGGAATCTCAATGCACGAGGTGCTTTCTTTACTTGTCTTGTACTTGTCTTGTGAATGCCATGCCATGCTCGTACTTTAATTTACTTTACTTTACTTTACCTGCTGCACTCATTACTTAAACTGCCATGTCATTGCATCATGCTAGAACTGCTAGGTTGTTTTACTTGTACTTTCAGTTTCACTTGCACAAGTCTTTTAGACTTGCTGACATGTGCCCCTTTCTCTTTGGGTGTCACATGTTAGACCCTGAGCCAGAGATAGTTGTTGAGGTTGAGGTGTTGCTGACGCTGAGCCTGAGCCTACGTCCGTCGAGGAGTTCGTAAACACCGGAGACCAGTTTTAGAGACTGTTGGCGTTGCTGTTGCTTTAGGTTGCTGCTAGATGTCGGTGCTTGCACCATTACTTCGTTTCTGTACTTTGTACTTTTGTTGGCCATGTTTGGGCCTTTAGTCTCTTTTTCTTTTAGCCTGGTGGCTTTTCTGCGATGTTGAAATTTATATTTATGGATATTTTGAAATTATTCTTTTGTCTCATTTCATTTTTATTATCTTTGTTTCGTTTCGCGTTGCAAGGACCTGCAGTTTTGAATTTGATCGACGCTTATCGGACTTGCAGCTTTGCAGCTTCAAGTCTGAGCGGACCTTCTCACGCTTCGCCTCCATATTTTTGGGAAGCGGGGCGTGACAGGTTTTGTTGGTGGCCCATGCAGGTCCTATCTTGCAATTGCGAATTAACGAAACAACGATAATAATGGAATGTCCATTAAATAAATTGCAACATCCGAGTCATAAGCCCGAGTCTAGTTGTTTTCTTAGGACCCTAGGTGATACGAAGGCTTAGTTAGACGTCTGTGCTTGCTAGTTAGAGGCCTCTGTTTGTTAGTTAGACTCCATGCCAGCAATTGATTTAATCGTCGTAGGAGTTACCCTAGTGGTCCTTGCCTAACCCTGACCATATTAGACCTCTAAAATTTCCTTTAGTCGTTCGCTTGGGTTCATCGATTTCGGACCAAGCTGAACGCATTCCTTTACCGTCTAACCTTTAGAAGTCTTAGCGCCTAGTTCCTAATCTTTAGTTGGTCGACCGTAGGAGTTTCCGTAGACTTTCCTGATTCATATCCTAGGCGTATGCATGCTCTGATCACCTGACCAATTTCCTTGCCTCGATTCACGAGATCGCCTCATGACGATCGTCGTCCATTTTCGAACCTCTCCAATATGAACTTTGAAACTCTTGAAAGTATTTTTCGACTTCCTCCTTTCCGAAGTCTAATTTTGAACCAAATCTCAATGCATGTATACTTATACTTCATCCCCCTTCGTTGATTTAAATTTTTAAAAACGTTGTCGGAATTTCTGAATGCTAGTTTATAGCATTTTCCCAGCCTATGTTTTCGTACTCATGTCGTCTTTTCATATATTAATTTTATTCTGAACCGTACTTTTATTTTGCTCAGTTCGATTTATGATTTTCCCTCTTATTTATGCCATTTGGATAATACTTCGTGTTTACTTTTAATATACTCTTCAAGTCACATGGAATTTCAGATTTCCGCAAGTTGGTTTTTGCTCGTCGTTCTCACTATTTCAGATTTTTGCAAAATTACTATTTTCATAACCTCTTCCTGCTCTAGACCCTCCCTGATTTGATTTTAAAGATTTGCTATTTGATCCTGATAACTCTTATGCTAAGCTACTACCATTTTATTTCCGCTCACTATACACGCTTTTAGAAAAATTCTAAAACAAATTGAATTTCAACTATTTTTATAACCGTGCCAGACTTGTTGTGCTCGTATATTAAGAACCTTGTGTAAATCAGTTTTTCATTTTCGGTAAACCTTGGTTTTCTAAAAGTAGTTTCAAATTGATTATCTTCAATTTTCCATAGCCCAAAGTTTTGAAAGCATTTAACATGAGTTTAAACCTTTCCGTTACCTAATTTCATTCTTGACTTTCCAAAACTTTTTGGACAACATTTTATTAAATTACTGACTGATAGAATTTTCTAAACCATGTCCTAAATATTCGCGTAAATGATTTTACTTCCTTTCAAAATGATTTTTAAAACCAATAGGCCATTTTCTATTATTTTGAATATTCGACTCAGATTTATTTTTGAACAACTCGTTTTATCGATCCCCAAACATTTCTTCTCAGACGAGGATTTTAAAGTACAACCCTTTTCAATTTTGCGTATTTTAGCTTATGCTACTTATCCTAGTTGCTTTTCTGTACCCTATTCAAGCATCACTACACCTCCTTTTCCCTCAACCTAAACATCACCATTAAGCCAATGTTCGTCCAACCAAGCTGTCTTCTTGTATTCGCCCTATCTGAACTCGTGCTTAACGATCCCTCCCTCGTCACGCCCTCGATCCCTCTTTATTGCTTAAGCCTTAGGGTCCGTCAATGTCTGTGTCAATTCTTAGTTGTTAGTAGACCCTTGGACCCTTGAGAGGTTGTCGTGGTGCACGTACCGAAGTTGTGTATGTGGGCTTAAATGAGAATTCCCATAATATATTGATGCTTGTCTATTGTGGGGTATACATATATATAAATTCGGGGTTATTCGTGATAGTAGGAAGTTGTTTATGTGTTAGTATTTATAGATTTGGGTGTGGTTAGCTATACTATACTATGGATGCCTGTGTATATAAAAGTTAGCGTTGAAATATCTAAGTTGTGTATGTAGCAAGAGATACTTGTGATGGTTGAAATAAAATGATTGGTAAGCTATATATATGATAGGTGTGACGCTAATAGGTGTACATATAGATAAGTAAGTAGGCATATTGAGTGACCCATATATTATTACGTATGAGTATGTGCTCGTAGGTAGATGTATATATAGTGTTTAGACGTAAGTAGTTATGTTTTGTTACCTGAGTATATATGTGTTATACATATAGTGGTAGGATTATAATTTTGATTGGTATTGCTTGCTTTTGCGGGATGTTGCATGCGTGCATACCGTGAGGTATACACGACTATTGTACATCTTAATTATGTATGTACATAGGTGTTGGTGTACTAATTATAGGTAGTAGGCTAGGGTGTGAATATATGTTACATATGTATGACTATACGGTGAATGTTTGTGCTAGGGTGGGTATTATAAATATATGTGTGCTGATGTCTGTATTACTATTATTATGGTGTATAAAATGATTGAACTATGTAAGTATTACCGGACTAATATTAAGTGTGATTGACTATGGTATGTATATGGTTGTAGTGGTAGGCATATATATAAATATTGGAGTGATATTGGTATAGGTATGAATGCCGTGTTACGTATATAGAATATCCTGATATGTGTATTGAGTCTCACTCAAGCTTGAGTGGGTAAACTCTAAGTATATTGAATGTATGTTTGTAGTTTGAATATAGCGATGTTTGATGTATGTATAGTGATAGGAGTGTTTGTGCCTGGTTGTGCTGCGCACATGATTGTGGGTCGCTACGCCAGTATATAGTTATAGGTGCTGGTCTTGTGGTATAGTTATTTACTAAGGACTTGTTATGTGAACGTATGTGTACTAGCTAAATTAGGTGTGTTTGTGTGCTAGTTATACAATGGCATGATTGGTGTATGTAAATGAAATGTTAGCGTGTATGGGTGTGCACCATGCACGGGTAAGTATGTGCTTAGTTATAGGTATTGATGACTATGGTATATGTGGCGTGTCATAAATATAGTTATAGGACCGTACGTGATGTGAATATATGGTGAACTATTTGCATGTATTGAATGACTATATATTGTGAAATTATAGTAGTGGTGAATGTATATTAGATATAGTGAATTTGATTTAATAATGGTATGGTGTGACTATATGTGTTGAGATGCTTGGTATTGGATGAATATTAGAGGGTAGTATACCCTTGATGTTTGTGCATAGGTAGCTACATATAGGTAGAGCGATGATTGTATTGGCTAAAGCGTGAAACTATCATTATATAAGTATCTGAAATATTGTTTTGTGATTAGGTAGGTAGTAGCTATATAAGGGATGCATGCTTATATATATGATTGAAATACGTGTATGAGTCTGACTGACTATAATAGGTATAAGTGTATACGTACGTGAATGTATATATATATATATATATACGTATTGGTAGTAATAATGTTTGACTACCTTGTGCATATATGAGCACTTGTAATGACTATACTTGGTTTGAAATATAATGTGACTTGATTTGGGGTAGTTACTAGAGCGACTAGCTATATTAGAAAGTCCGAGGACGGACTTTATTCTAAGGTGGGGAGGATGTAACGACCACTTTTCGTCGTACGTTGTTCGTGCACGTGCTTTTGGCCGTGCACGTGTTTGTTTTAGACTTTATTTGTTTGTGAACACTTTCGTGTGATATGCCGTTGTGAACGTCTCGGAGAGTATTAAATAGTGGCACTAATTTGGAACGACGTTCCTCGAGTCGTTTTACCACAATTTAAACTTATTCGATGAGACGTGGCGATTTTCACTTTTGACGGGAGACGTTTCTATTTTTAGTTTCGTCGTCCGACGTCGAAACTGAGATCCGTCTTCTTAGTTAGCTCACATTCGTCATCACGATCACCCCGATATTTATTTTATAATTTTTGGAGTTTATTTGACCACTTTTATAATTTTTACAAGTTTTATAATATTTTTAATAATTTATTTTTAAATTAATTTCGGCCAAATAAAATTTATTTGAGTTTTAAACGTTTTAAAGAATTTTTAAGCCAATTTCCAGCTCATTTAGACCAAGTCAAACCCTTGGATGAGTTGGAGTAATTGAATTTCAAATTTTAAATCTTTTTAAACTTCTAATCCTATTAGATTTAGCCCTAGACCAAGTCAACCCATCTATACTATATAAGCAACCCTTAGGAAGACCTATTTTCGCAAGAAATTAGCCCTAGCCTCTTCCAAACTTGAAATTGGACGTTGCGACGATTCGTCGCAACGTTGCGACGTTCAGCCACCGCACGACCGAAGGAAACCACGCCCGTTCCCCGCTCAGACCGGAGGCCAACCCCGCATCCATCGCCGCCCGCTCCGCACAGCTCCGCACCGCCCCGTTCCCTCGGTCTGACCGAGGGATTGGCCCGCATCCAACCGCTCCGCATCGCAGCACAGCGTCCGCACCGTCGCCCGCTTGTCGCCCCGCTCCGCAGCCCGCACGACCGACCCGCTGCTCCGCACCGATCGACGTTGCAAGTGTTGCAACGTTGTAACATCGCCCCGCCCGCATCCATCGACCTGACCGACGCTCCCCATCGATCTGACCGAAGGGAAATCCCGCACCACAGCCACCCCGCATCCGCTGCACGCCCCAAATCGTCGCAGCCCGCATTCTCAGCGCACGACCGAGGGATTCTCCCGCATTGGAGGGGTACGACCGAGGGTCACTTGTCGCAACCCCGCGCCCGTCGCACCGCTTGCCACCGTGGGCCCCCCAATTTCTCCAGAGTTATTGTGGGTCCCCCAAAGGCCCCTAGGAGTACTGTGGGCCCCACCTAGGTGCTTGCTCTTCGAGGATTCGTCGCGTACGACGTCGTCGCACGTCGTAGCCCGTCGTCGCACGTGCGAGCTTTGGAATCTGGAATCGTCGCCCGAGTTGATTGCTCTGAAATTTCCAGCGAGGAATCTAATTGGAATCTGGACTTGGAGCGCGATCTTTCATTCCAACCCCCGGCGTCGCTACCCGACGCCGGTGTAGCTTTCGCGTCGTGTTGAGGTAACGTTTTGCACCCCTAGGACCCCCAACCCAATTGCATGCTAATAAAGACTAAAAATCAGTATTTTAAAGTATTTTAAATGTTTTAGCAATCACTAATCAAGATTAATAAAACGGATGTAGGCCGGTGGACTTGTGCACGTAGGAATCGTGACTTTGGACTCGTTGGGCGGTGTTTTCTTGACGTGATAGTTGCAGGCAAGTGAAACTTGCCAACTCTTGTGTAGGGCCATGTTTTTAGGCCACTTCCTTGCTTTTAGCGTAAAAGAGACTAGTCAGTGAAATGATAGCTGGCTAGACGCCTACTTGATCTAGTTTGACAACGAAACTAGATCCGTCACCTAAATGATCTAGCTTGACAACGAAGCTAGATCCAACCCTTAAACTTGTCATTCATGCATGCTAAACTGTCACGTTTACTTTTCTTACTTGTACGCTTTAATACTTGTCATGCCATGTCATCCATGCATTGATTGTTGCATCGTAGCACACGCTACAATACTTGTCCTCGTACTACTTGTCCGGCTAGGTGCACCCCTACGCCATACTTGTTTACACACTTCCTGGCTCGTGGTCCAGAAGCGAGCATTCCGTGTTCGGGGGTAATGCCCTGGCTCGATACACGTGGAGGGGTAGGGATAAACGGTCGCTTGAGCTTAGGAGTTGGCCCGCGCAGCCACTCTAGCCAAAAGACGGAATCTCTGTGCACGAGGTGCTTTCTTTACTTGTCTTGTACTTGTCTTGTGAATGCCATGCCATGCTCGTACTTTAATTTACTTTACTTTACTTTACCTGCTGCACTCATTACTTAAACTGCCATGTCATTGCATCATGCTAGAACTGCTAGGTTGTTTTACTTGTACTTTCAGTTTCACTTGCACAAGTCTTTTAGACTTGCTGACATGTGCCCCTTTCTCTTTGGGTGTCACATGTTAGACCCTGAGCCAGAGATAGTTGTTGAGGTTGAGGTGTTGCTGACGCTGAGCCTGAGCCTACGTCCGTCGAGGAGTTCGTAAACACCGGAGACCAGTTTTAGAGACTGTTGGCGTTGCTGTTGCTTTAGGTTGCTGCTAGATGTCGGTGCTTGCACCATTACTTCGTTTCTGTACTTTGTACTTTTGTTGGCCATGTTTGGGCCTTTAGTCTCTTTTTCTTTTAGCCTGGTGGCTTTTCTGCGATGTTGAAATTTATATTTATGGATATTCTGAAATTATTCTTTTGTCTCATTTCATTTTTATTATCTTTGTTTCGTTTCGCGTTGCAAGGACCTGCAGTTTTGAATTTGATCGACGCTTATCGGACTTGCAGCTTTGCAGCTTCAAGTCTGAGCGGACCTTCTCACGCTTCGCCTCCATATTTTTGGGAAGCGGGGCGTGACAGGTTTTGTTGGTGGCCCATGCAGGTCCTATCTTGCAATTGCGAATTAACGAAACAACGATAATAATGGAATGTCCATTAAATAAATTGCAACATCCGAGTCATAAGCCCGAGTCTAGTTGTTTTCTTAGGACCCTAGGTGATACGAAGGCTTAGTTAGACGTCTGTGCTTGCTAGTTAGAGGCCTCTGTTTGTTAGTTAGACTCCATGCCAGCAATTGATTTAATCGTCGTAGGAGTTACCCTAGTGGTCCTTGCCTAACCCTGACCATATTAGACCTCTAAAATTTCCTTTAGTCGTTCGCTTGGGTTCATCGATTTCGGACCAAGCTGAACGCATTCCTTTACCGTCTAACCTTTAGAAGTCTTAGCGCCTAGTTCCTAATCTTTAGTTGGTCGACCGTAGGAGTTTCCGTAGACTTTCCTGATTCATATCCTAGGCGTATGCATGCTCTGATCACCTGACCAATTTCCTTGCCTCGATTCACGAGATCGCCTCATGACGATCGTCGTCCATTTTCGAACCTCTCCAATATGAACTTTGAAACTCTTGAAAGTATTTTTCGACTTCCTCCTTTCCGAAGTCTAATTTTGAACCAAATCTCAATGCATGTATACTTATACTTCATCCCCCTTCGTTGATTTAAATTTTTAAAAACGTTGTCGGAATTTCTGAATGCTAGTTTATAGCATTTTCCCAGCCTATGTTTTCGTACTCATGTCGTCTTTTCATATATTAATTTTATTCTGAACCGTACTTTTATTTTGCTCAGTTCGATTTATGATTTTCCCTCTTATTTATGCCATTTGGATAATACTTCGTGTTTACTTTTAATATACTCTTCAAGTCACATGGAATTTCAGATTTCCGCAAGTTGGTTTTTGCTCGTCGTTCTCACTATTTCAGATTTTTGCAAAATTACTATTTTCATAACCTCTTCCTGCTCTAGACCCTCCCTGATTTGATTTTAAAGATTTGCTATTCGATCCTGATAACTCTTATGCTAAGCTACTACCATTTTATTTCCGCTCACAATACACGCTTTTAGAAAAATTCTAAAACAAATTGAATTTCAACTATTTTTATAACCGTGCCAGACTTGTTGTGCTCGTATATTAAGAACCTTGTGTAAATCAGTTTTTCATTTTCGGTAAACCTTGGTTTTCTAAAAGTAGTTTCAAATTGATTATCTTCAATTTTCCATAGCCCAAAGTTTTGAAAGCATTTAACATGAGTTTAAACCTTTCCGTTACCTGATTTCATTCTTGACTTTCCAAAACTTTTTGGACAACATTTTATTAAATTACTGACTGATAGAATTTTCTAAACCATGTCCTAAATATTCGCGTAAATGATTTTACTTCCTTTCAAAATGATTTTTAAAACCAATAGGCCATTTTCTATTATTTTGAATATTCGACTCAGATTTATTTTTGAACAACTCGTTTTATCGATCCCCAAACATTTCTTCTCAGACGAGGATTTTAAAGTACAACCATTTTCAATTTTGCGTATTTTAGCTTATGCTACTTATCCTAGTTGCTTTTCTGTACCCTATTCAAGCATCACTACACCTCCTTTTCCCTCAACCTAAACATCACCATTAAGCCAATGTTCGTCCAACCAAGCTGTCTTCTTGTATTCGCCCTATCTGAACTCGTGCTTAACGATCCCTCCCTCGTCACGCCCTCGATCCCTCTTTATTGCTTAAGCCTTAGGGTCCGTCAATGTCTGTGTCAATTCTTAGTTGTTAGTAGACCCTTGGACCCTTGAGAGGTTGTCGTGGTGCACGTACCTAAGTTGTGTATGTGGGCTTAAATGAGAATTCCCATAATATATTGATGCTTGTCTATTGTGTGGTATACATATATATAAATTCGGGGTTATTCGTGATAGTAGGAAGTTGTTTATGTGTTAGTATTTATAGATTTGGGTGTGGTTAGCTATACTATACTATGGATGCCTGTGTATATAAAAGTTAGCGTTGAAATATCTAAGTTGTGTATGTAGCAAGAGATACTTGTGATGGTTGAAATAAAATGATTGGTAAGCTATATATATGATAGGTGTGACGATAATAGGTGTACATATAGATAAGTAAGTAGGCATATTGAGTGACCCATATATTATTACGTATGAGTATGTGCTCGTAGGTAGATGTATATATAGTGTTTAGACGTAAGTAGTTATGTTTTGTTACCTGAGTATATATGTGTTATACATATAGTGGTAGGATTATAATTTTGATTGGTATTGCTTGCTTTTGCGGGATGTTGCATGCGTGCATACCGTGAGGTATACACGACTATTGTACATCTTAATTATGTATGTACATAGGTGTTGGTGTACTAATTATAGGTAGTAGGCTAGGGTGTGAATATATGTTACATATGTATGACTATACGGTGAATGTTTGTGCTAGGGTGGGTATTATAAATATATGTGTGCTGATGTCTGTATTACTATTATTATGGTGTATAAAATGATTGAACTATGTAAGTATTACCGGACTAATATTAAGTGTGATTGACTATGGTATGTATATGGTTGTAGTGGTAGGCATATATATAAATATTGGAGTGATATTGGTATAGGTATGAATGCCGTGTTACGTATATAGAATATCCTGATATGTGTATTGAGTCTCACTCAAGCTTGAGTGGGTAAACTCTAAGTATATTGAATGTATGTTTGTAGTTTGAATATAGCGATGTTTGATGTATGTATAGTGATAGGAGTGTTTGTGCCTGGTTGTGCTGCGCACATGATTGTGGGTCGCTACGCCAGTATATAGTTATAGGTGCTGGTCTTGTGGTATAGTTATTTACTAAGGACTTGTTATGTGAACGTATGTGTACTAGCTAAATTAGGTGTGTTTGTGTGCTAGTTATACAATGGCATGATTGGTGTATGTAAATGAAATGTTAGCGTGTATGGGTGTGCACCATGCACGGGTAAGTATGTGCTTAGTTATAGGTATTGATGACTATGGTATATGTGGCGTGTCATAAATATAGTTATAGGACCGTACGTGATGTGAATATATGGTGAACTATTTGCATGTATTGAATGACTATATATTGTGAAATTATAGTAGTGGTGAATGTATATTAGATATAGTGAATTTGATTTAATAATGGTATGGTGTGACTATATGTGTTGAGATGCTTGGTATTGGATGAATATTAGAGGGTAGTATACCCTTGATGTTTGTGCATAGGTAGCTACATATAGGTAGAGCGATGATTGTATTGGCTAAAGCGTGAAACTATCATTATATAAGTATCTGAAATATTGTTTTGTGATTAGGTAGGTAGTAGCTATATAAGGGATGCATGCTTATATATATGATTGAAATACGTGTATGAGTCTGACTGACTATAATAGGTATAAGTGTATACGTACGTGAATGTATATATATATATACGTATTGGTAGTAATAATGTTTGACTACCTAGTGCATATATGAGCACTTGTAATGACTATACTTGGTTTGAAATATAATGTGACTTGATTTGGGGTAGTTACTAGAGCGACTAGCTATATTAGAAAGTCCGAGGACGGACTTTATTCTAAGGTGGGGAGGATGTAACGACCACTTTTCGTCGTACGTTGTTCGTGCACGTGCTTTTGGCCGTGCACGTGTTTGTTTTAGACTTTATTTGTTTGTGAACACTTTCGTGTGATATGCCGTTGTGAACGTCTCAGAGAGTATTAAATAGTGGCACTAATTTGGAACGACGTTCCTCGAGTCGTTTTACCACAATTTAAACTTATTCGATGAGACGTGGCGATTTTCACTTTTGACGGGAGACGTTTCTATTTTTAGTTTCGTCGTCCGACGTCGAAACTGAGATCCGTCTTCTTAGTTAGCTCACATTCGTCATCACGATCACCCCGATATTTATTTTATAATTTTTGGAGTTTATTTGACCACTTTTATAATTTTTACAAGTTTTATAATATTTTTAATAATTTATTTTTAAATTAATTTCGGCCAAATAAAATTTATTTGAGTTTTAAACGTTTTAAAGAATTTTTAATCCAATTTCCATCTCATTTAGACCAAGTCAAACCCTTGGATGAGTTGGAGTAATTGAATTTCAAATTTTAAATCTTTTTAAACTTCTAATCCTATTAGATTTAGCCCTAGACCAAGTCAACCCATCTATACTATATAAGCAACCCTTAGGAAGACCTATTTTCGCAAGAAATTAGCCCTAGCCTCTTCCAAACTTGAAATTGGACGTTGCGACGATTCGTCGCAACGTTGCGACGTTCAGCCACCGCACGACCGAAGGAAACCACGCCCGTTCCCCGCTCAGACCGGAGGCCACCCCCGCATCCATCACCGCCCGCTCCGCACAGCTCCGCACCGCCCCGTTCCCTCGGTCTGACCGAGGGATTGGCCCGCATCCAACCGCTCCGCATCGCAGCACAGCGCCCGCACCGTCGCCCGCTTGTCGCCCCGCTCCGCAGCCCGCACGACCGACCCGCTGCTCCGCACCGATCGACGTTGCAAGTGTTGCAACGTTGTAACATCGCCCCGCCCGCATCCATCGACCTGACCGACGCTCCCCATCGATCTGACCGAAGGGAAATCCCGCACCACAGCCACCCCGCAGCCGCTGCACGCCCCAAATCGTCGCAGCCCGCATTCTCAGCGCACGACCGAGGGATTCTCCCGCATTGGAGGGGTACGACCGAGGGTCACTTGTCGCAACCCCGCGCCCGTCGCACCGCTTGCCACCGTGGGCCCCCCAATTTCTCCAGAGTTATTGTGGGTCCCCCAAAGGCCCCTAGGAGTACTGTGGGCCCCACCTAGGTGCTTGCTCTTCGAGGATTCGTCGCGTACGACGTCGTCGCACGTCGTAGCCCGTCGTCGCACGTGCGAGCTTTGGAATCTGGAATCGTCGCCCGAGTTGATTGCTCTGAAATTTCCAGCGAGGAATCTAATTGGAATCTGGACTTGGAGCGCGATCTTTCATTCCAACCCCCGGCGTCGCTACCCGACGCCGGTGTAGCTTTCGCGTCGTGTTGAGGTAACGTTTTGCACCCCTAGGACCCCCAACCCAATTGCATGCTAATAAAGACTAAAAATCAGTATTTTAAAGTATTTTAAATGTTTTAGCAATCACTAATCAAGATTAATAAAACGGATGTAGGCCGGTGGACTTGTGCACGTAGGAATCGTGACTTTGGACTCGTTGGGCGGTGTTTTCTTGACGTGATAGTTGCAGGCAAGTGAAACTTGCCAACTCTTGTGTAGGGCCATGTTTTTAGGCCACTTCCTTGCTTTTAGCGTAAAAGAGACTAGTCAGTGAAATGATAGCTGGCTAGACGCCTACTTGATCTAGTTTGACAACGAAACTAGATCCGTCACCTAAATGATCTAGCTTGACAACGAAGCTAGATCCAACCCTTAAACTTGTCATTCATGCATGCTAAACTGTCACGTTTACTTTTCTTACTTGTACGCTTTAATACTTGTCATGCCATGTCATCCATGCATTGATTGTTGCATCGTAGCACACGCTACAATACTTGTCCTCGTACTACTTGTCCGGCTAGGTGCACCCCTACGCCATACTTGTTTACACACTTCCTGGCTCGTGGTCCAGAAGCGAGCATTCCGTGTTCGGGGGTAATGCCCTGGCTCGATACACGTGGAGGGGTAGGGATAAACGGTCGCTTGAGCTTAGGAGTTGGCCCGCGCAGCCACTCTAGCCAAAAGACGGAATCTCTGTGCACGAGGTGCTTTCTTTACTTGTCTTGTACTTGTCTTGTGAATGCCATGCCATGCTCGTACTTTAATTTACTTTACTTTACTTTACCTGCTGCACTCATTACTTAAACTGCCATGTCATTGCATCATGCTAGAACTGCTAGGTTGTTTTACTTGTACTTTCAGTTTCACTTGCACAAGTCTTTTAGACTTGCTGACATGTGCCCCTTTCTCTTTGGGTGTCACATGTTAGACCCTGAGCCAGAGATAGTTGTTGAGGTTGAGGTGTTGCTGACGCTGAGCCTGAGCCTACGTCCGTCGAGGAGTTCGTAAACACCGGAGACCAGTTTTAGAGACTGTTGGCGTTGCTGTTGCTTTAGGTTGCTGCTAGATGTCGGTGCTTGCACCATTACTTCGTTTCTGTACTTTGTACTTTTGTTGGCCATGTTTGGGCCTTTAGTCTCTTTTTCTTTTAGCCTGGTGGCTTTTCTGCGATGTTGAAATTTATATTTATGGATATTCTGAAATTATTCTTTTGTCTCATTTCATTTTTATTATCTTTGTTTCGTTTCGCGTTGCAAGGACCTGCAGTTTTGAATTTGATCGACGCTTATCGGACTTGCAGCTTTGCAGCTTCAAGTCTGAGCGGACCTTCTCACGCTTCGCCTCCATATTTTTGGGAAGCGGGGCGTGACAGGTTTTGTTGGTGGCCCATGCAGGTCCTATCTTGCAATTGCGAATTAACGAAACAACGATAATAATGGAATGTCCATTAAATAAATTGCAACATCCGAGTCATAAGCCCGAGTCTAGTTGTTTTCTTAGGACCCTAGGTGATACGAAGGCTTAGTTAGACGTCTGTGCTTGCTAGTTAGAGGCCTCTGTTTGTTAGTTAGACTCCATGCCAGCAATTGATTTAATCGTCGTAGGAGTTACCCTAGTGGTCCTTGCCTAACCCTGACCATATTAGACCTCTAAAATTTCCTTTAGTCGTTCGCTTGGGTTCATCGATTTCGGACCAAGCTGAACGCATTCCTTTACCGTCTAACCTTTAGAAGTCTTAGCGCCTAGTTCCTAATCTTTAGTTGGTCGACCGTAGGAGTTTCCGTAGACTTTCCTGATTCATATCCTAGGCGTATGCATGCTCTGATCACCTGACCAATTTCCTTGCCTCGATTCACGAGATCGCCTCATGACGATCGTCGTCCATTTTCGAACCTCTCCAATATGAACTTTGAAACTCTTGAAAGTATTTTTCGACTTCCTCCTTTCCGAAGTCTAATTTTGAACCAAATCTCAATGCATGTATACTTATACTTCATCCCCCTTCGTTGATTTAAATTTTTAAAAACGTTGTCGGAATTTCTGAATGCTAGTTTATAGCATTTTCCCAGCCTATGTTTTCGTACTCATGTCGTCTTTTCATATATTAATTTTATTCTGAACCGTACTTTTATTTTGCTCAGTTCGATTTATGATTTTCCCTCTTATTTATGCCATTTGGATAATACTTCGTGTTTACTTTTAATATACTCTTCAAGTCACATGGAATTTCAGATTTCCGCAAGTTGGTTTTTGCTCGTCGTTCTCACTATTTCAGATTTTTGCAAAATTACTATTTTCATAACCTCTTCCTGCTCTAGACCCTCCCTGATTTGATTTTAAAGATTTGCTATTCGATCCTGATAACTCTTATGCTAAGCTACTACCATTTTATTTCCGCTCACCATACACGCTTTTAGAAAAATTCTAAAACAAATTGAATTTCAACTATTTTTATAACCGTGCCAGACTTGTTGTGCTCGTATATTAAGAACCTTGTGTAAATCAGTTTTTCATTTTCGGTAAACCTTGGTTTTCTAAAAGTAGTTTCAAATTGATTATCTTCAATTTTCCATAACCCAAAGTTTTGAAAGCATTTAACATGAGTTTAAACCTTTCCGTTACCTGATTTCATTCTTGACTTTCCAAAACTTTTTGGACAACATTTTATTAAATTACTGACTGATAGAATTTTCTAAACCATGTCCTAAATATTCGCGTAAATGATTTTACTTCCTTTCAAAATGATTTTTAAAACCAATAGGCCATTTTCTATTATTTTGAATATTCGACTCAGATTTATTTTTGAACAACTCGTTTTATCGATCCCCAAACATTTCTTTTCAGACGAGGATTTTAAAGTACAACCGTTTTCAATTTTGCGTATTTTAGCTTATGCTACTTATCCTAGTTGCTTTTCTGTACCCTATTCAAGCATCACTACACCTCCTTTTCCCTCAACCTAAACATCACCATTAAGCCAATGTTCGTCCAACCAAGCTGTCTTCTTGTATTCGCCCTATCTGAACTCGTGCTTAACGATCCCTCCCTCGTCACGCCCTCGATCCCTCTTTATTGCTTAAGCCTTAGGGTCCGTCAATGTCTGTGTCAATTCTTAGTTGTTAGTAGACCCTTGGACCCTTGAGAGGTTGTCGTGGTGCACGTACCTAAGTTGTGTATGTGGGCTTAAATGAGAATTCCCATAATATATTGATGCTTGTCTATTGTGTGGTATACATATATATAAATTCGGGGTTATTCGTGATAGTAGGAAGTTGTTTATGTGTTAGTATTTATAGATTTGGGTGTGGTTAGCTATACTATATTATGGATGCCTGTGTATATAAAAGTTAGCGTTGAAATATCTAAGTTGTGTATGTAGCAAGAGATACTTGTGATGGTTGAAATAAAATGATTGGTAAGCTATATATATGATATGTGTGACGATAATAGGTGTACATATAGATAAGTAAGTAGGCCTATTGAGTGACCCATATATTATTACGTATGAGTATGTGCTCGTAGGTAGATGTATATATAGTGTTTAGACGTAAGTAGTTATGTTTTGTTACCTGAGTATATATGTGTTATACATATAGTGGTAGGATTATAATTTTGATTGGTATTGCTTGCTTTTGCGGGATGTTGCATGCGTGCATACCGTGAGGTATACACGACTATTGTACATCTTAATTATGTATGTACATAGGTGTTGGTGTACTAATTATAGGTAGTAGGCTAGGGTGTGAATATATGTTACATATGTATGACTATACGGTGAATGTTTGTGCTAGGGTGGGTATTATAAATATATGTGTGCTGATGTCTGTATTACTATTATTATGGTGTATAAAATGATTGAACTATGTAAGTATTACCGGACTAATATTAAGTGTGATTGACTATGGTATGTATATGGTTGTAGTGGTAGGCATATATATAAATATTGGAGTGATATTGGTATAGGTATGAATGCCGTGTTACGTATATAGAATATCCTGATATGTGTATTGAGTCTCACTCAAGCTTGAGTGGGTAAACTCTAAGTATATTGAATGTATGTTTGTAGTTTGAATATAGCGATGTTTGATGTATGTATAGTGATAGGAGTGTTTGTGCCTGGTTGTGCTGCGCACATGATTGTGGGTCGCTACGCCAGTATATAGTTATAGGTGCTGGTCTTGTGGTATAGTTATTTACTAAGGACTTGTTATGTGAACGTATGTGTACTAGCTAAATTAGGTGTGTTTGTGTGCTAGTTATACAATGGCATGATTGGTGTATGTAAATGAAATGTTAGCGTGTATGGGTGTGCACCATGCACGGGTAAGTATGCGCTTAGTTATAGGTATTGATGACTATGGTATATGTGGCGTGTCATAAATATAGTTATAGGACCGTACGTGATGTGAATATATGGTGAACTATTTGCATGTATTGAATGACTATATATTGTGAAATTATAGTAGTGGTGAATGTATATTAGATATAGTGAATTTGATTTAATAATGGTATGGTGTGACTATATGTGTTGAGATGCTTGGTATTGGATGAATATTAGAGGGTAGTATACCCTTGATGTTTGTGCATAGGTAGCTACATATAGGTAGAGCGATGATTGTATTGGCTAAAGCGTGAAACTATCATTATATAAGTATCTGAAATATTGTTTTGTGATTAGGTAGGTAGTAGCTATATAAGGGATGCATGCTTATATATATGATTGAAATACGTGTATGAGTCTGACTGACTATAATAGGTATAAGTGTATACGTACGTGAATGTATATATATATACGTATTGGTAGTAATAATGTTTGACTACCTAGTGCATATATGAGCACTTGTAATGACTATACTTGGTTTGAAATATAATGTGACTTGATTTGGGGTAGTTACTAGAGCGACTAGCTATATTAGAAAGTCCGAGGACGGACTTTATTCTAAGGTGGGGAGGATGTAACGACCACTTTTCGTCGTACGTTGTTCGTGCACGTGCTTTTGGCCGTGCACGTGTTTGTTTTAGACTTTATTTGTTTGTGAACACTTTCGTGTGATATGCCGTTGTGAACGTCTCGGAGAGTATTAAATAGTGGCACTAATTTGGAACGACGTTCCTCGAGTCGTTTTACCACAATTTAAACTTATTCGATGAGACGTGGCGATTTTCACTTTTGACGGGAGACGTTTCTATTTTTAGTTTCGTCGTCCGACGTCGAAACTGAGATCCGTCTTCTTAGTTAGCTCACATTCGTCATCACGATCACCCCGATATTTATTTTATAATTTTTGGAGTTTATTTGACCACTTTTATAATTTTTACAAGTTTTATAATATTTTTAATAATTTATTTTTAAATTAATTTCGGCCAAATAAAATTTATTTGAGTTTTAAACGTTTTAAAGAATTTTTAAGCCAATTTCCATCTCATTTAGACCAAGTCAAACCCTTGGATGAGTTGGAGTAATTGAATTTCAAATTTTAAATCTTTTTAAACTTCTAATCCTATTAGATTTAGCCCTAGACCAAGTCAACCCATCTATACTATATAAGCAACCCTTAGGAAGACCTATTTTCGCAAGAAATTAGCCCTAGCCTCTTCCAAACTTGAAATTGGACGTTGCGACGATTCGTCGCAACGTTGCGACGTTCAGCCACCGCACGACCGAAGGAAACCACGCCCGTTCCCCGCTCAGACCGGAGGCCACCCCCGCATCCATCACCGCCCGCTCCGCACAGCTCCGCACCGCCCCGTTCCCTCGGTCTGACCGAGGGATTGGCCCGCATCCAACCGCTCCGCATCGCAGCACAGCGCCCGCACCGTCGCCCGCTTGTCGCCCCGCTCCGCAGCCCGCACGACCGACCCGCTGCTCCGCACCGATCGACGTTGCAAGTGTTGCAACGTTGTAACATCGCCCCGCCCGCATCCATCGACCTGACCGACGCTCCCCATCGATCTGACCGAAGGGAAATCCCGCACCACAGCCACCCCGCAGCCGCTGCACGCCCCAAATCGTCGCAGCCCGCATTCTCAGCGCACGACCGAGGGATTCTCCCGCATTGGAGGGGTACGACCGAGGGTCACTTGTCGCAACCCCGCGCCCGTCGCACCGCTTGCCACCGTGGGCCCCCCAATTTCTCCAGAGTTATTGTGGGTCCCCCAAAGGCCCCTAGGAGTACTGTGGGCCCCACCTAGGTGCTTGCTCTTCGAGGATTCGTCGCGTACGACGTCGTCGCACGTCGTAGCCCGTCGTCGCACGTGCGAGCTTTGGAATCTGGAATCGTCGCCCGAGTTGATTGCTCTGAAATTTCCAGCGAGGAATCTAATTGGAATCTGGACTTGGAGCGCGATCTTTCATTCCAACCCCCGGCGTCGCTACCCGACGCCGGTGTAGCTTTCGCGTCGTGTTGAGGTAACGTTTTGCACCCCTAGGACCCCCAACCCAATTGCATGCTAATAAAGACTAAAAATCAGTATTTTAAAGTATTTTAAATGTTTTAGCAATCACTAATCAAGATTAATAAAACGGATGTAGGCCGGTGGACTTGTGCACGTAGGAATCGTGACTTTGGACTCGTTGGGCGGTGTTTTCGTGACGTGATAGTTGCAGGCAAGTGAAACTTGCCAACTCTTGTGTAGGGCCATGTTTTTAGGCCACTTCCTTGCTTTTAGCGTAAAAGAGACTAGTCAGTGAAATGATAGCTGGCTAGACGCCTACTTGATCTAGTTTGACAACGAAACTAGATCCGTCACCTAAATGATCTAGCTTGACAACGAAGCTAGATCCAACCCTTAAACTTGTCATTCATGCATGCTAAACTGTCACGTTTACTTTTCTTACTTGTACGCTTTAATACTTGTCATGCCATGTCATCCATGCATTGATTGTTGCATCGTAGCACACGCTACAATACTTGTCCTCGTACTACTTGTCCGGCTAGGTGCACCCCTACGCCATACTTGTTTACACACTTCCTGGCTCGTGGTCCAGAAGCGAGCATTCCGTGTTCGGGGGTAATGCCCTGGCTCGATACACGTGGAGGGGTAGGGATAAACGGTCGCTTGAGCTTAGGAGTTGGCCCGCGCAGCCACTCTAGCCAAAAGACGGAATCTCTGTGCACGAGGTGCTTTCTTTACTTGTCTTGTACTTGTCTTGTGAATGCCATGCCATGCTCGTACTTTAATTTACTTTACTTTACTTTACCTGCTGCACTCATTACTTAAACTGCCATGTCATTGCATCATGCTAGAACTGCTAGGTTGTTTTACTTGTACTTTCAGTTTCACTTGCACAAGTCTTTTAGACTTGCTGACATGTGCCCCTTTCTCTTTGGGTGTCACATGTTAGACCCTGAGCCAGAGATAGTTGTTGAGGTTGAGGTGTTGCTGACGCTGAGCCTGAGCCTACGTCCGTCGAGGAGTTCGTAAACACCGGAGACCAGTTTTAGAGACTGTTGGCGTTGCTGTTGCTTTAGGTTGCTGCTAGATGTCGGTGCTTGCACCATTACTTCGTTTCTGTACTTTGTACTTTTGTTGGCCATGTTTGGGCCTTTAGTCTCTTTTTCTTTTAGCCTGGTGGCTTTTCTGCGATGTTGAAATTTATATTTATGGATATTCTGAAATTATTCTTTTGTCTCATTTCATTTTTATTATCTTTGTTTCGTTTCGCGTTGCAAGGACCTGCAGTTTTGAATTTGATCGACGCTTATCGGACTTGCAGCTTTGCAGCTTCAAGTCTGAGCGGACCTTCTCACGCTTCGCCTCCATATTTTTGGGAAGCGGGGCGTGACAAGTACCTTGGTACGTGGACTTCGTCAATTACTTGGCTTGTGGAATTAAACCGCATGGGATGCCCACACATCAAAAGAGGAGATTTTTGCATGAGGTCCGTAGCTATTTTTGGGAAGATCCATACCTCTTCAAGATATACAAAGATAGTGTTATTCGGAGGTGTGTTTCTAAAGAGGAGGCAACGTCTATCATTTTGCATTGCCATGGTATGCCATACGGGGGACATCATGCCGCCTCTAAGACAACCGCTAAGATTTTGCAAAGCGGATTCTTCTGGCCAACAATGTTTAGAGACACCCACGACTTTGTAAAGGGGTGCGATAAATGCCAACGGACCGGGAATATCTCCAAACGCAATGAGATGCCAATGAGGCCCATCCAAGAAATTGAGCTTTTTGATTGTTGGGGAGTGGACTTCATGGGACCATTTCTGTCGAGCAATGGTAACAAATACATCCTATTGGCCGTTGATTACGTCTCCAAATGGGTGGAAGCAATCGCTACCCCTACCAATGATGCAAGGGTCATCTCTAAGTTCTTCAAGCAGAATATCTTCCCACGCTTCGGAGTGCCTCGTACTTTGATAAGCGACGGGGGGAGCCATTTCATAGAAAACAAGTTTGAAGCCATGCTGAAGAAGTACGGGGTAAACCATAGAGTTGGCATGGCGTATCACCCCCAGACAAGCGGCCAAGTGGAGGTCTCAAATAGAGAGATCAAGCAAATTCTTGAGAAGACCGTGGATCGACCTAGAAAGGATTGGTCAATGAAGTTAAACGATGCTCTATGGGCATATCGCACGGCCTTTCGCACTCCCATCGGCACCACACCGTTCCGACTTGTTTACGGGAAAGCTTGCCACTTGCCGGTAGAGTTGGAACACCGCGCATATTGGGCCATCAAGACCCTTAATTATGATTACAAGAGTGCGGTGGTGAGGAGACTCTTGGACATCAACGAGCTTGATGAGATAAGGAGAGACGCCTACGAGAGCTCAAGAATTTACAAAGAAAGGACCAAGATTCTCCACGATGCGCGCATAACCGTTACAGACTTCAAAGTAGGAGACAAGGTCTTGTTATATAATTCCCGGCTCCAACTATTTCCCGGTAAGTTGAGGTCACGTTGGTCCGGACCTTTCACCATCAAGCACATACAACCGAGAGGGGCTTTCGAGTTGGAAAGCAAGGACGGAGCCACATTCAAGGTAAATGGTCAGAGGCTCAAGCATTATTCCGAGGGAGTCCCAATGGGAGAAATCAATAGAATATATCTGCTTAAGGGACGGCCGGATGATCTTTCATACCTCCTTGACGAGGTTATTGAGGAGGCGATCCCCCATTCCATCGGCGCTCTATTCAAGGAAGACTTTGAGGAAGGCCCGGACTTGGGCTAAGAAGAAAAGATGGAGTATTCCCCCGACCTCTCCATGGAAATTGATGAAGGCGACGCTGATGTCGCGAGAATACGAGAGCTCTGCAAGCTCTCAAAGATGAAGACTCCAAAGAAAGCCCCACCGATACGAAAATCGGTGTCACCGGTGAAGCCGAGGCCTGGAGCAAGCACTAGCTTGGGGGAGTCACCCCCCAACACTACCCGAGGCAAAGGAGCACTGAGGAAGAACACGCCGCCATAACATCCAAATTTAAGCGTTCTTCCCAATAAATTCGACGGGTGCATCTCATATGCACCCAATATCCCGCATTAAATTGAAAATCAAAGGGGGTCGAGCTCAAGACCTTAAACGAGCGCTTGTCGGGAGGCAACCCGACGGTTATCGCTTTATTTTTACTTTTCCCTTTATTTTTGCTTTAGAAATTATTAGTGTTTTGAGTCGTTTGCCTAAAAATTTCGTGATAACGGGTCCTATCTTTCTTTGATAGGAGAGGAGAACGGGGTAACTATCATTAGGAGGATGAACAAGGCGACGAGGAGCACTCCAGGAATCCGCTCGATGCTTAGGAGGAGGATGAAATCGACTGGAGGAAGAAAAACAGAGTTTAGAGCCCAAAGGAAGCCAAACAGCAGAAAACAGGACTCACTCGGCCGAGTATACTAGTCACTCGGCCGAGCACATAAGCTCGTCCGCCCGAGCGGCTCACGAACGAGGGAAGTCTGCTGTACCCAACTCTCTGTTTCTTTTCTTGATTTTAGTATAATTGCAACTCGGCCGAGTATAAATCTTCACTCGGCCGAGTGAAACTGATACGCTCCTAGGGCGAGTATTGCCGAGTAGCTTGAGCCACTCGGCCGAATGGAATTTTTCCACTCGGCCGAGGGTGGCAAGGCCACTCGGCCGAGTCGTAAGCGGGGAGGAATTTTCGAAAATATTTCCGTTATGATCACTCGGCCGAGCGACTTAGTCACTCGGCTGAGTCGTAACTTTTCCTATATAAAGGGGAGCGGGTCGGCGCGTTTTTCGAAACGAGAAAAAAACCCAAAACGTGTGACCGCTCGTATCCCTCGCCCGCTGCCCCCCCCCCCCGACTCGCCCGACCGCCCGCCTCGCCACCGCGCTCGGCCGCCCACCTCCGGCCGAGGCCGCTGTTCCTCTGCCCGAGTCGCCGCCGGCGATCCCACCGCCAGCCGAGCTCTGGTAACGCGATTTCGCCCTATTTTCTCCTATTTTGTATATTTTTCGACGATCCGTGTGTTTAACGAACCCCTAAATCAAATCAACTTCAAAATCTATCTATCATACGCCTAACCCCCCATACATTTTGAATATTACTCGCTGATATCTTCGTTTGATGTGCAGGGTATATTGGGGAGCTTAGGGGAGCTTAGGGGAGCCCAGGGGAGCTTCCGGGGAGCGATTTTGGCTTCGTGGAGGCGTGGTCTTCGCACGCATCCACTTCTTTGCTCTCGCGGCGTGTCACGGTATACTCGTTCCATTTATTTTTGCACGCCGTATTTTTACTACTTTTGGTGAGCACCCGGGGCCCACATACCGCCCCGGACACGGCCACGCACCAGGAGAGCTTCCGCCAAGCGGAAGCGGCCGGATGAGCCCGGCCCCTCCCACGAGGTGGAAGACTCTCCTCCGCCTACACCACCACACCCCGTTCACCCTGCACAGCCTGCAGACCCCGCACGCCCCGCACAGCCTGCAGAGCCCGTTCACCCCACACAGCCACTCCCTACCGACCCACAGCCACCACCACCGCCACCGGCTCCACCTGTCGGGCCGTTGGGGATTACGTTCCGAGACGACGCACACCGCGTCATTTTTGAACGCATTTCCCAGCGCTCGATTGTACCCTCCAGGTTCGCACACCTTGCAGACCTAGGATGCCTGGGGGTACTTGAGGGGATGCTCACGTTGTATGACAACGTGGGTTGGCGAGATTTTTTTCCAAGTGTCGGCGGACACCTTCATCCGTCCGACACTTGAGGTGCTTAGTTCTATCGCCCGGACCGATGATGGATGCTCTTTTAGGTTTATGGACCGAGAGTGTCAGGTCACTCTCGGTATGATGAGAGCATTCTTTTCGTGGCCCAATGTCCCAGGGGCTGACCGTGGTTACACCCCCACTCACATTCCCCCACCTTCCTTCGATTCCCACGCTTTCTGGGCCCAGATCACGGGTTTACATGCTCCCTTTAACCCTAGTAGGGCCAAGGCCTCGGCCATCGTCCACCCCTACCTCCGCATAGCTCAGCGCCTTATGGCGACTACCTTTTTGGTGAGGTATGAGCCTGGGACGATGTCCACACCGGAGCTTTATATGCTCTATGCGATGACGCGCCCCAGAGCTCTAGCTAGGGAGAGTGACGAGTTGGTCCCCACCGTCGTGATTGATATCGCGAGCTGGTTTTTGGACCGCATCATCGTATCGGTGAGTGCTCGCTCACCGATATGTTGCGGCGGTCTGATCACCTTGCTCGCCCTGATGACCGGCGAGGACCTTCCGGCTGACCTGCGACGAGCCCCGGGCCCCACTTCACTGTCTATAGACGTCATGGCCCGGATGAAGATGCTACGTCCGCACAGTCAGTGGCACTGGGTTTGGTTGCACGGTCCCTACGGTGCTGATTACATGATCCTTTCGAGCCCAGCTCGGACACAGATAACACCAGCACAGGTGGACTGGCTTCCGGCGATGGATCTCCTGATCCCCGCCGCCTACGTGCTTGAGGCTGAAGAGGCCGAGCAGGCCGAGCAGGCCCACGCTGCACACGCTGCACCCGTTGACCCCGTGGCCCCTCAGCAGCCTGATATTTCTGCTGCTCCCGACACCTCTGTCCACACTTCTGTCGGTGTCGGGAGTACACTCGCTGAGACCACCTCCACTACCTCCACGCCCACCACCACTCCCACCACAGCTGGCCCTCTGTCCATTGAGCCCCTCTACTCTACGCTACCCGAGCGCCCACCCACAATTGTTGAGAGCGGAGAGCCCTCTTTCGCTGCCGTCGTGGAGACCGTGGTTGTCACCTCTGTCTCCACCGCAGCCGTTTTTTCTGAGAGTGTCGTGACGTCTGTTCCCACGTCTGTGTCACCGACCTCTCTGACCGCCTCGTCGCCACTTTTATACTCCACTTCTGCTGCTGCTGCTTCCACCTCACACCAGCCTGTGCCCCAGCCTCGCACTGAGGCTAGGCCCACACTCGTGAGCACAGCACCCTTCCTCCACATGCCTGTTGGCCCATCCACTACACCACCCGAGTCCGCCAGCCCCGTCCTGCACAGCACAGACAGGTGCGTCCCTCTGCACCACCTCCCCCCGACACTGTACTTCAGAGCATTCGTGCTCTCGAGGGGGCGGTGAGTGCCCTCAGAGGTGACCTCAGGACCATGTCTGCCACCGTCACCGCTATGGCCAGCCGCTTCGACCTACTTCCGGGCATTCACTATTGCCTCACTCAGATTCTCGAGCGGCTTCCTCGCGTACCCACACCCACCCAGCAGGTACCCACCCCCTCTCCTACACACACCCAGCCTGCTTCCACACCCACACCCACACCCACCCAGCAGACTATTCCCCAGCCACCTCCACCACCACCTCCGCCTCAGGACGGAGACGGCGCAGCCCCACCCACTTAGGCACCCTTGATGCCATTGATCTTTTTTGCCGTCATGCTGCCCGTCTCTGCTCGGTCCTGATGATTTTTGCCCACCCCCCCCCCTCCCCTCACTATTTTGGGTCCACATTTTGCTCATATCTTTCTATATCATTTTTGGGAGAGAGGGAGAGATTTTTGGTGTCACACTCTTATATCTGATTCACTCCTATATCTGCATGCATCATGTCCGCATCATATTTTCATTTCGTTATTTTTATTTTCTTTTTCCTCATGCATGCATCCTCACCTTCCCCTCACATTACACGTCTCTCGGTGTGCCACACTTCGCACATTGAGGACACTGTGCACTTTAGCTTGGGGGAGTGAGTTCTCACGCTTTTCGATTTACCACCTTTATTTTTAGTTTTTTCACGCCATTTTCCGCATTTGCACTCACTTTCATCACTTTTTCTTTTTTTACCATGCATCACATTTTTCTTATTTTCTTTGTGTGCTGCATTGTAATTAGTTTCATTTTCCCTTTTTATCTTTTACTTCTTTCATCTCATGCTAGAGATGATTTTTCTGTGATGAAGATGATGTGGAGTTGACGTGCATTTATATTTCATATATTCACGCACGTTTTCTTTTGTGTTTCTCCGTGTTTTTCCGCCGTCTTTTATTCATTTTCTTGTATTTTCTCGTTTTCTTTCACTTTTCTTTGTTTATCCATGATTGCAAGGGATTGACCACGTAGGGGACGTTTAACGATGATATCCCAAGTCCCCGGAGCAACGGGAGAAGTCACGCGTGATCCAGGGCATCAAACGTCGAAGAATTCATCTTTCAGCCCCTCACCCGGTCGGTTGGTCATCTCCAACCGATCGGGTGATGCACGCGTGCACCACCTGGTCTCAGCCGGAGCTCACATGGAAGTCACCCGACCGGTTCGCAGACCGGTTCAGCGGGGGCCTGTTCTCTGTTTTCTCGAGCAAAATGCCAACCGATCGGGTGACTCTCACCCGATCGGTTCATCTGTAGCTGAAGATGAAGAGCTGAAGACACGGACGCCAAACCGATCGCTTCACCCGACTGCTCCAAGATCCAACCGGTCACTCAAGAACTCACCCGACCGGTTCATGTGATCGGGTGAAAGCTCGCCGTTTTCTGTTATTATTTTGTAACGGATCAACCGATCGGTTGACTTGTCAACCGATCGGTTGATGCGAAAGTCTATAAATAGAACCCCTAGGGTTCCAGAAACGAGAGCTGCTAGTTTTTTTACTGTTTTCTCACTTTGTGACGGCTGTAATTGTTACTCTTTTGTAAGTTTTCAGATCTTTCTCAAATTTTAGTATTGTCTTATCTACTCTATTACTTCCGCATTGCAATTGTCCGATTATGATTCCAACGGTTAATTTTTATTTAGATCGCTTTTTCATGGATTTTTGTGAGTAGTTCCCAAATCTGGGATTTTGGTGGAAACCCCTTCGGGGGCTCTTCCCGATGCGTCCATAGGGTTAGGAAATCAATAGGGGTTAGGAATCTAACGGTTACGCGGGGTGTTTCATTGTCATCGACGGGAAAAAGACCGCCTTTGACCGTTGGGCCAAGGGGGAATAAACTTGGCGGTTGACTCCCTAGCCATTGCTCACACCCATAGCGTAGACGTCGAATCCTAGCACGCGGGAGCGGCAGGACGAGACGTTGGGAGTTATCGTTGCGGGCTTAGTGCTCCCGGGATCGATCAGTGTTAATGGACACGGGAGTGCCCACTGATCGAATCCGGGAAGTCCGGCGTATCATCCTGGGCACCGACCGGAATATTGGGCCCATGGGATGCCGGTATCACTTTCAGAGGCAACGTCTCACCATTAGCCCCTAATCCCGATCGCTATCCATACCCGTAGGCCGTATCGGCGAGAGTCCCTCGTCGGGTTGGAAACCAAAGTCCCGGGTTTTCTTTCTTGTTGTTTATACCCTTTATTTCCTTTCGTGACAACCATCTACCGATTCGGGCTAGCTCGCCCCTCGGGGTGATTTAGGTCCTACCTGACTCAAGCACAACCTCGCCTCCCTGAGTTCGATATTCCCGCACCCTACACTAACCGTGCACTTGCGGTAAACTGACACCGCGCCCACACCGCAGAAGCCAGGTGCGCCGGTCAAGTTTATGGCGCCGTTGCCGGGGAGGCAACGTGCTTGTTATTTTAGGATCTCTTGAACCCTCGTGTCTATCTCTCATCCCTACCTCGCGATAATTTTCGCATTCTCATTTTTCTTATTTTTATTTCTTATTTTATCTGTTTCTTTGCCACTTGCAGCTTCACGGGTGTTTGTTGTTTTTCATGCGCAGGAGTTCAAGGAGTCTTGACGATTTGATTCCCCTCGATCCAGAGATTAACGCCACCCTTAGGCGTTTAGCGGCCGAGAAGCGAAGAAGAGAGGATCCCGAATCCATGGAGGAGAACACCCCACCTCACAAGTCTCTGTTTGAGTACTCGATGCCATCCATCGAGTCGACTTCCGCCATCCGTTCTCCAGCTATTGCGGCCCAAAGCTTTGAGCTGAAGCCGTCTCTAGTGACATGGATCCAGCAGGACCAGTTTGCGGGTGCACCCATGGAGAGCCCGATCGAGCACCTAGACTCCTTCTTGGAGAAGTGTGACACCTTCCGGATTAATGGTGTCACGACAGAGGCTATCCGTCTGAAGCTGTTCCCCTTCTCTTTGCGAGACAAAGCCAAGCAATGGCTAAGGGGGAAGGACCCCAACACTTTCAACACCTGGGAGAAGCTCTCCAACGCTTTTCTGACGAAGTTCTTTCCTCCGGGGAAGACCATCAAGTTGAGGAGTGAGATCTCCTCCTTCTCCCAGGCCAGCCACGAGTCCTTGCATGAAGCTTGGACGAGATATAAAGAAATGCAAAGAAGATGCCCTCACCATGAGCTTCCGAAGTGGCAGATTATTAATCTGTTCTACAATGGGTTGAGGGATGACCTGAAATCTTCTATGGATGCCGCGGCTGGGGGTTCCTTTATGTCTAGGAGCGAGGAAGATGCCGGACATATTCTGGAAAATATGGCATCAACAATGAGCGGTGGTGTGACGAGAGGGCCACACCAAGATCCGGGGTATACACAGAGTCGAGGACGTCGACAAACTATCAAGCAAGTTCGACTTGCTTTCGACCCAGATCTCTGCACTAATGGTAGGAGCCGGTGTGGCCGGTACACAGCAAATTTCTGCGGTAGAGTCCGAATTCTTTGGGGAATTCGACGGTGGTGACATCTCACCACCGTTGGATCAGGCGAGCGCACTATTTTACAACCCTACGGGAAATGCGCCGTATCCGCCAAGGACCAATTCCAACCCGGCCTACACTCCAAACAAACGGAACCACCCAAACTTCAGTTACCGGCCACCATTTCAGCCCTCACCACCTCAGCAGCCGTAACAACAAACTTATCAGCCGGCTAGGCCACAGCAGAGCCAGGTTCAGCAGCAACCATTTCAGCAGCAACCATTTCAGCAACAACCTCAGCAACAATTCTACGCCCCCAGGAATCAGCATCCATTCCAGCAGCAGCAGCAGTATGGCCAACAGAGGGCCGTCTCTCCGGTTGAGTCTCTCTTGACTCAATATATTACCAACCAGGAGAAGATCTATCAAAAGCTGGAAATGGGTCAGCGGACCCTCACGGACCAAGTAACCCAGCTGGGGTTACAAGTGGCGAACCTTTCAAGGTCACAAAACCAATTACCGCCACAACCGGAGGTGAACCCGAGGGGAGCAACGCAAACATCGGCACTCGTGCACGAGCACGCAAATGTGTCCGCTATCGTTCTGAGAAGCGGGACACAAATTCCTACTAGAGTGCCGCCTAGCAATCCGGAAGCACCATTGGTCGTTGAGAGACCGATCGAAAAATCAAACGACGCCGGTGCTTCGTCATCAAATCCTATGACTCCGGAGGGAGTCTCTGAAGAAGAGAAGAAGAAGAAGGAGGAAGGGAGCCCGAAAGTGTTCAAACCCGTTGTGCCATTTCCACAACGGTTAGCTCAGGCCAAAATTGATGAGAAATATGGCAAGTTCTTCGCCATGGTCAAGGACCTAAGCCTGCAAATCCCCTTCCTAGAAGCAATCGAAACAATCCCCTCCTATGCAAAATTCCTGAAAGATTTGGTGATGAGAGGGTCTAGAAAGGAGAAAGTAGTGTTGACGGCGGAATGTAGCGCTCTCATCCAGAGGGCAAATCCGCCGAAACTCAAGGACACGGGGAGCTTCTCAATTCCTTGCACGATCGGGGCAGTAAAGATTCATCGTGCACTCGTCGATCTCGGAGCGAGTGTTAGTTTGATGCCCTTGTCGATGTATAGAAGGATAGGAATGGGTGATTTGGAGCCCACCGGTATGACCCAACAACTAGCTGACCGGTCGGTCAAATATCCGGTGGGGATTGTGGATGACCTCCCCGTTAATGTAAGAGGGGTGCATGTGCCAGTGGACTTTGTAGTCATGGACATGCCTGAAGACGCACACACCCCCATCATCCTGGGACGGCCTTTCATGGCCACCGCTGGCGTTTTAATAGATGTGAAGAACGGAAAACTCTCTTTAAACGTCAGCGGAGAAAAAGTTGAGTTTGATCTGGGGTTGTCCATGAAGCACCCCGATCCCCCTAATGACCCTCGGTGTAATTTGCTTGAGGTAGAAGAAGAAAAGGCCGCTGAAGAGAGCTCCTGGGAGATTCTCTTAAGAAACCCCCCCCCCCCCCCCCCCCCGATGACTTGGGGGATTCAGAAGATGGAGACGGCCCCAAGAATAAAGAAGCTGCTGGAAAAGCGAGTGCAGCAAGAACGACCCCTCTCGGGTTTCCCAAGGCTCCTCCTGCGAGGAGAACGGGGAAAGAGCCCATGGACCTCACTAAAGACGAGGTCCGGATCCTAAAGAAGATGGCGGGAAGCGCCAACACGAAAGAAAAGCCCCCGGATCCCAAGAACAAGGGGAGGGTATTCGAGCAAGTATTTCTCCAGCCGCTGACTACTCCAAGTGCCTTCAGCTCCAATGAAGAAGAGATGTCGAACTTCGGGCATCACCCGTATCAACCACCGTGAACATCTCTTGCGGGCGTTGAGCCAACGACGTTAAACAAGTGCGCTTCATGGGAGGCAACCCATGTTCTAAACTTTTTCCCCATTTTTAGCGTTATTTTTGACTTTATTTTATCTACTTTTTTAAATAAAATCAGCCGCGAGAACATCCATTCGGGGACTTAGACATATCTGTTGGTTTTTGCAGGAAACAAAGCCCCAACCGATCGGTTGATAACTCACCCGATCGGTTGGGATGTATCAGATACATGCCGACGTCTGTCCCCAAATGACCCGATCGGTTGAGGAATGAAGAGACCGGGTGACAGACCGGGTGAGCTGGGGAGAACTCTCGGAAGTTTTTGGGGAATATCAACCGATCGGTTGAGTTCGAGCTCCATCGGTTGATGCGATCGGGTGAGCAGCCCTAAGTTCTCGGGAAAATGAGTGGAGCGGCCAATCGATCGGTTGACAAGTTAACCGACCGGTTCGCCTGAAGCATTTCTTCGGCAAGAATTTCGACCTAACCGTCAACCGATCGGGTGAAAAGTCACCCGATCGGTTCGACTTAAAACCATATATAAACCACCCCTGACACCCGCTCGTTTTCATCCTCGCCCGATCGCCAAAACCGCCGTTGTTTTGCCTTCCTCTCCTCCCCAACGACCAATTCTCACTCCCCCACGTCCTCTACTCCTCTATTACTCCCTCTCGCCACCTCCTCCATCAATCCCTCCATCATCTACACCCTCTCTCTCCTTCCATTTCAGATTTCTGACCTAATTTCCCCCCAACCAACCCCATTTCGAAAATTCTTGCCGGAGGAGATCGCCGCGGCTCCACGCTACTCTCGTTGAACAGTGTGGGGACGTCTACGAGCAAGCTCCGCCATTCCGCTTGGGTACACTCGCTCCTAAGCTTATATTTATATATTTGCCCTATAGATTGTGCTTGCTCGTTTGCTTGTGTTAGTGTGCATCCACTGTTTTTTGCACTCATTCATACACGCACACTCATACATGGCCAAGGATAAGGACAAGGGGAAGGGAATTATGCGGGAAGAGGAGCCGTCTCAAAAGACACGAAAACAAACACGCCCCCCTTCCCGTACACGAGCACTTACACTTGGCCCTCCACCGCCTGTTATCCCCCCTGTGGACCCAATGTTGGGCCCACATGGGTATATCTTTAGGAACCAGGAGCACACGGATTTTTACCGTAGGCTCGATGCTCGAGGGCATCTATCCACTAAGTTCCCACACACAAAAACACTTGTTGATCTCGGTGTTTACACCGAGGTCGAATCTCTTTTCGCTAACTTAGGATGGTTGGCCTTTCTTAATGCATCTGCCATATCCTACCCGGCACTCACACTCGAATTTCTCTCTACACTTGTTTGGGAGTCCGGGTCGATCATTAAATTCAGGGTGCGTAACCGTAGTGTCACCACAAATCTGAACACGATTAACGATATATTTGGTTTCCCTAATCTCGGGGATGATTCCATCTGACACTACGGGTACACGCCCGAGTTTGATGTCGATCAATTCTGGTTTCGCCTCACAATGATCCGTGACTATCCCCGAGGAAGGGCCAAGGCCTCCTCCATCATTCATCCCGTGTTTCGTTTGGCCCACAGGATCATTTCATCTGCATTTTTTCCTAGGGACGAGTCCGGCACCGTGACTATCCCTGACCTTTTTATCCTTTGGGCCATGACTTTCCCTTATGTCCGGGATGATGATGGAATTAGCTTCAGGGCCCCTACCGTCCCCATCCATGGCAGCGATTGGCTTGTTTACAAGCTACTCGAGATCAACCGGGCCGGTAAGGGGAAGTTTTGTTGTGGGGGCATCATCACGATCATCTGCTCTCACGCCCAATTCAATATCACCATCCCCAATAATCTTCCAGCTGCCGCAGGACCCTCACAGCTTGATATTGATGTCATGCGGCACATCCACATAATTAGACCCCACTCAGATGGCCGCTTCATCTTTAATTAAGGCCACCACCCGGCCCCTTACACCATTCTGCCCAACCCCGCTCGCATGACCATTGCTCTAGTGGGAGATTGACTACAACAAAACTAGTCATTTACAACATCTAAAAAAAGTTGTAATAGGGGTACGACAACTTTTTAACAAACGTTGTAATATGCGAAGTTGTAATAGGATCGGCTCATTCGACCACTTTTTCTGCATGTTGTAAGAAAACGTTGTAATAGATAAATATTACAACTTTTAATAAAGGTTGTGTAAACTTCTATTACAACTTTTAATAAGAGTTGTGTAAACTTTTATTGCAATTGTTATAAAAGGTTGTGTAAATGAATATTACAACTTTTTTCAAAAGTTGTGTAAACTACTATTACAACTTTTATAAAAGGTTGTATAAATAGATATTACAACTTTTAATAAATGTTGTGTAAACTTCTATTATAACTTTTAATAAATGGTGTGTAAACTTTTATTACAACATTTGTAAAAAGTTGTATAAAGAGATATTACAACTTTTAATAAAAGTTGTGTAAACGTTTATTACAACTTTTATAAAAGGTTGTGTAAACTGCTATTACAACCTTTATAAAAGGTTGTAAAAACCTATATTACAACTGGTTTAGATAGTTGTTTAAAACTTTACTACAACGTTTATAAACAGTTGCAGAAAAAGCACAAAAATAAAAAAAATATACACGGTTGCAGCTGTTCACACATAATATTATTCTTAGTTTTTAGCCACAAAACTAAGAATAAGTAATGATCCCTAATGGTCTACATGTCAGAAATCTCAAAATATTCCAATATTCCAAAAGAGTCTACATGTCAGAAATCTCAAAATATTCCATTATTCCGAAAGAGTCTACATGTCAGAAATCTCAAAATATTTATTAGGCTTCAATTCATCTGTGTGCCCCCTAATGGTCTCACATATGCACTCCATAAAATTAGTCTTGAGTTATTAAAGTACGGCTCCCCGCTGCTCAGTCAGCTACATACTGCATCCTTCGTCATGCTACATCAAGCTGCTGCATCCACCTCTTCATTTGACTACTTCAATGGTGAGAAACACCTGTAAACAAATACTAACAAATGAATATGGATATTTTCATAGCTTTGTATCTAACCTATCACTAAGAGTGATAGTGAATGGCTGCAATAATATTCAACTAGTGTGATAATACTACAAGCATGTCGATGGATGATAATCCTGCAATGTGTGTCGGAATCAAGATAAGATTAACAGGTTAGGCATGAATACGTTGAATAAGTAATGATCTCAGTCAATAATTGTGCATTAGCCAAAATTGAAAGACAATATCAAATGCTCACGAGGTCGAATTGTTACTCAACAATTTACATTTATAGTCTGACATTTTTCCAACAGAAATATATTTTATAATTTAACCATTTCTACCATAGTGAACCAATTCATGAGTGTAAACTTTAATGGGGGCATGTAAACAGATTCATGTATATTGGCTCATACATCATTTCACCAATTTTGACATAATAGAATGTAAGTAGGTCATCAAAAAACCAAAAGTTTTATGAGAAGCATAAGAATATGATTCCCAATGAAAACAAAGAGGCGGAAACTAATGCCAACATATCAAATTTGTAATGGGGTCTATTTGTGAAATTAATATTTGTTTTAGAAACATCCAATGTTAATTTAAACAAGGGTGCTAATTTGATTTACTAGGTAAGAAAAAAACTGATTACTTGTATAATCTGAAAATGAAAAACATAAAGATAAACATATATTTATAAAAATGTCAGCACATAAGTTCATGAAAGAGAAATTCCAGGCTAATCAATCTGACATTTAGGGCTTATCGTATCCATACCAATGATGTTATTTTAATTGGGGTTCTCCAATAATCACTATTTGCTGGATTGCATCAGTCACCACATTTGAGACAATTATGTCCATACAATACAATAAATGGTACCTCACATAAAGATCATCTGTTCAAACTGCTCTAAATTCACCAGCAGCTAGTGGAGTTCGATCTAGGACCAAATATGGTAACATTGTGCATTAGCCACAACACATAGATATCAAACAAAACACAAAAGTATAGCCGAAAATATTTGAGAACAAGCGCGGTATCAACAGTATCAGATCTGCATGTATTTTAAGTTTCCAGGATTATAAGAAATGAAGTAATGCTCCTAAAAACATTACAAATTGAAGGAATATAGACTAGTTATGTAACATTATACATAATTATAGTACATGTCTAATTGTTGGGGGGCATTAGACATCGGCCGAACAAATGGTTGAGTGCTATTTATGTAAATTCTACATTTGGCTACTGATTAAGTCTATGCTGCATGGGCATGGCATTGGCGACATGGATATAATACGTCGACACATAACAAAGTGTTCGACACATCGACACATAACAAAGTGTTCGACACATCCTACATGACTTCATGGTTGTTGGAATATGTTATGTTATGTTGAGAAAGTTTTACCTGAAAGCACACACTGATTTCCATCTAAGAGATGCGATAACGCAAGCAATGGCAACAACGCAGCCACCTTCACCGCATCCGCTTCATTGCCATATGCATGCCCCCAGACACGACGTATGTATATCAGGATTACACCCAACACAAGACCCTCCATCAATGTCATGGCCACAACAACGAAAACAGCCAGGCGAGCGGCCTGAGGATTGTCGGCGCCCAACTCATTTAAGACTCGGGTGCTGCAAGAAACACCACAAGGGCTCGGTTGGTTAACATGCAAAGAACACTGGGAGTGAAATTACCTAACCGCCCGGCTGCAGCCAGACCCATGGAGATCATATACACCAATCCTTTGTTATGAAACCATTAGAAGAGAATGAATCCGACTCCTCAGACATTCTGTTTAAGTTATTTAAAGGCTCCAGCCTATTGCTGGAGAACATGTTCGTCTTTCGATTCACTGATCCACCAGATGAGAATAGAGTTCCCAATGTGTGCGGTCTAAAGAGAAATGATCCATTAATTTCATCATTGCTGGTGTCTGCTGTAACTTCATCATCAGAGATGGATGAGTATTCATCGGTATCGTCAGAATGGTCCCTTCTTGATGGAACCTTATAAGGCAACACAAATTTGATCGCATTGCTGCAAAATCAGAACGAGTCTCAAGCTACTGAAAACAATATTAACCATGACAACTCACTGCTTATTGAAACAACATAAATATGAAAAACCAAACCCCGAGCAATTATTGAGCAATAAAAAATGTGATATACACATGCACTGTGATAATGTTCGGGATGAAATCAAACAGCAAGGAATACAAAATAAATAGAAATAAAAGAAGTCTTGGTTTGTTAGATCGATCCCGTAATCTAATCCTTTCTTTTGATTTCTAATTTCTTGGACAACTTTTTTTTTATTTTTCATCATGATACCAATTTTCAGCTCTACCATCAGTACGTCATTACTTGTACAACAAAATAAGTAAACTTATCTATTGTACATAAAAAATGGAGGCACGTGTGATCATTCTTTTCTATCACTGACTTTTGTTTATCCTATGTTACATCATACAGGTAAGTGCTTGATTATATGTACATCTCTATTCATAAAACTGCAGCAAAGAAACATTAAGTCACCATACATGAACTTTGTTTATGCACAAACATTGCAATCTGTCTCTTAAAATAAAGAAATAAAAAGCACATCATAGAGAAATAAACCATTTAACTTGTTGGATATGTAGAGTCTAATCTGATTCTGGATTTGGATGACACATTTGCAGAGGTGTACTTCATGGAGCTGTTACGACGTTCTCAATAAGAATTTTTCCTATATTCCATGTAGTTATATGTGGGCATATCTTCTGTAATTTGTAACGTATGCATAGTGAAAACCCTAGTGTGACAGCCATGGACATTGGCAATCTTTTCCGAACCATGTAAATCTTTCTTGTTTGCATATTGGATCTCTGTTTTTATACTTTTTTGCTTTATTTGTTCCCAACAACTGCTATCGGGGCTTCATTAACGGGGAAGAGTGTGAGCAATGGCATTAAAAGAAGGAAAGATTAAGATTGACAAGTTCGATGGTAAAGACTAAAGACTTCAATTTTTAGCAGATGCAGTTCGTGGATTATCTATACTAGAAGTTGCACAAAGCCTTGTCAGTGAAGAAGCCAGAGAATATGAAGCAAGAGATCTATTAGATCACCAGGCACAAGTGTCATTCGGCTAACATTAGCATGAAATGTTGCGTTCAACATCATTAACAAGAATAAGACAACGGATCTGATGAAGACCCTATCAAATATATACTAGAAACCATCTACCTCGAACAAAGTTTATTTGATGCGTCATTTATTCAATCTAAAGATGGGAGATAATGCGATGGATACAGATCACATACAGCTCAATCAAGTACAGTGGAGATCACATTCGAGGATGAAGTCAAGGTGTTGATTTTGTTATCATCATTATCCGAAAGTTAGTCTAAAATGATGATCGCAATGAGCAATTCTTCAAGTATTGCCAAGCTAAGACTAAATGATGTTTGAAATCTGATCCTAAGCGAGGACATTCGTAGAAAAGAGCCAGATGAAACTTCAGGCTCTGCTTTGAATATAAAAGCAAAGGAAGAAGCCATTAACGGGATCAGAATCAGAACGCATGGAATATCAAAGTCAAGTAATTTGAAGAATCACAAAGATATCACATGTTGGAATTGCCAACAAAGATCATTTCAGTATCCAGTATAAGGTATCAAAGAGAAAAACCTCTGCAACAATATATTTACACTCCACCAATAGAATGATGAGATCCATATATTATTATATCCGCACATGCACTTGGGGAACTTTCCATAGGCCAAGACGATTTCTATGGCACAGCCGCACAACCCATAGGCCAGGAAGATACTATTTGACGACCTCGAGGCATACGAGTTCTCTTTATAGTTTCCTTTATAGTTTCCTACACTAAGACAACTTCACTGCCAATGCCTGGCTACAGGAGTTACTAACACGATAAATAAACTCCAACACATTGCCAGAAACCGAAAGAATAAGCCACATAATGAAATGTTTGAGGCAGTTTTCGCCACATCTGCAGATTTCAAACTTCTGTGTTAGCGCCCTTAACAATGTCTATAAGCAATTTCTGGCCATGTGCTTACTTAAATGATGATTAGCTACCCGTTTAAGATGTGTTAATACAACAAAAACACCAGATGACATATCAATTGGATTCCTTTGGATTTGATAAGGGACTGACGTTATATTACTCCAATGTGGTGGTAGCGAACAGCTTAACACGTGCAGCCCCACAAAATTCTTGTTTTATTTTTGTATATGAGCTCGAATTGCGGGTAAATTGTTTCTTTTTTTAGTTATGCAATTCAAATGATGAGACAAAACAATCTTTCCAGCCAAAATTAGGCTCAATTAATATAAGTCATTAGCATCTGCCCCTATAACCAAAAAATTGTGTAATACCTTTTTTTTAAAAAAGGTCTAGAACAAATGAACCCTCAGAACTTTAGAAAACTATTCCACAAAAAATTAAGCTCAACTAAAGAAACTTCTAGCATCCACGCTGTTTATCGCCCAAAATGTAGTCAGCTACCAACACAAGAAACAATTTTTCCAATCACATTGTGGTCGAGTGAGAGAACGCATTACCTTCTCCTCGCCTGATTCGAATTTGGGTGTCCTCGAAGATGTGCACCGGAACCCTAACTGACGGGTCCAGCTTCTCGGTGATGGGAGAGAGAACCTCGGTGCTTGGAGAGAGGGGCGGCATTTGCAGCAAAGAATGGAGATCTGGGCGGCATTCGTACAGGGCGACGTCGGCATGGTGGGGAGAAGGCCTGTGACGAGGCGTTTGCGAGGGTGGAGATCTGGGCTGCGGCGTCGTGCGGTCTGACGGCGTGGAGGAGATGCGCAGAGGGGGAGGCAATGAGGACACATGCTGCGTTGGTGTGGATGGCTGCGGAGCTTGCGATAGCGAGGGGGAGATGCTGCGAGGGAGGTTCGGGGGGAGGGGGACCGGTGCTCGGACTGGGGAGGCGCGAGGGAGGTTGGGAAAGTTAGGGCTTGGGGGAAAAAATTTGGGAGCACAGGGGAAAATTTTTAGAGCCGCGGCAAAAAATTGAGTATAGGTTTTCAGCGCAA
Organism: Scilla litardierei; assembly: GCA_030789695.1. Taxonomy (NCBI): domain Eukaryota; kingdom Viridiplantae; phylum Streptophyta; class Magnoliopsida; order Asparagales; family Asparagaceae; genus Scilla; species Scilla litardierei. The sequence goes on from CM061137.1 coordinate 81,896,317, forward strand.
CTCCTCTAAAAGCTCTTCTAGTTGCTTATTTACAAGTTTGTCATTCAAGTATTCACAAGCTTGTCATTAATTGAAAATCACTCATTACAACTATTTATGAAAGAAGTTGCAATAAACATTTTTTACAACTATCTAGATAAAAAAGTTGTAATATGTTATGAATGAGGGAGGCCTTTGGCCTCCCCTCCTTCATTACCCATTCATTAGGCCCCATTACTTAGAGTAATGGGGACCCTTGGTCTCCTAGAGGCTTTTGGCCTCCCCACTATGAGATATATAAATAGAGCACCATGGCTCTTAGCTAAGGTGACTTATTCTTTTGCTAAGAAATCTTTTCTCTTTCTCTCTTGAGTTCATCATCATCCAACACGTTATCAGCACGTGTTCTTCCTTGAGCAAGAATCCAAGCCTAAATCCACACCAAATTGATCCCCTATGCGCAAGGAATCTTTGGTTGCTGCGGCGATTCGTTGGAGCGTTTCATCTACATTCATCCCTACGCGCAAGGAATCTAACGTTGCTGCGGCGGTTCGTTGGAGCGTTGCGGCATCCTAAAAGCGTTTGGGAGCTTGGATTATTATTTCTACGGATCATCGTCGCGTTCTTCCCTAGATCATTGATCTAGAGGTAAAACCCTATAATCCTGTAGATAAAATTAGACTAAATAATTTTTACATTGTTTTAATATACAAGTAAAAAAAAATTTAGTCTAATAAAAGAAAAAAAAATTTATCCCTATTACAAAGTTTTTTTTTTCCTATGAAAATTTTTTTTCCTTTTGCAATTAAAATTCTTCGGTGGGAAGAAGAACCGGAATGAAATCCTCCCCTCCCCCCTGACGGAGGAGGGGGCCTTCCCACAATGCCGACCATGCCCCCCCCCCCTGCAGTGGAGAGGGGGGCCTTCCGCGCCGCCGCCCCCCGCTGAAAGGGGGCAGCCTGAGGCCGAGGCCGAGCCCTGAGGCCGAGGCCGATGGCAGGCTGAGCCCTGATGCCGAGGCCGAGCCCTGAGGCCGAGGCCGAGCCCTGAGGCCGAGGCCGATGGCAGGCTGAGCCATGATGCCAAGGCCGAGCCCTGAGGCCGAGGCCGATGGCAGGCTGAGCCCTGAGGCCGAGGCCGAAGCCGAGCCCGAGCCCGAGCCCGAGCCATGAGGCCGAGGCCGAGGCCGAGCCCGTGACCGTGACCCGAGGCCCGAGGCCGAGGCCGAGGCCTGAAGCCGAGGCTAATTGTTTATTTTTGGCTCGAAGCCATAATAATTGCGACAAACAACTTTGCAGAACTGCGGAACGGGCCACAAGCGCTTATACTAAAAATAATTTTTGGCCCGAAGCCACAAAATTCTACAGAAATTCGGCTTCTTCATAATTTTAAAGAAGAATTAAATTTGCAAATTGAAATTTATGAGAAAAACTTTGTAAAATCAATAATTACATTTATATGTTCCTCTATTTATTTAAACATCTCTCTTGCAAATTATTATGTATGGTTTACTAGAATTTTTAAAAAATATAATCATCTCAAAGATCCTGAGACCGCTCTGCCGTTAGGTAATTAACCTAACGGTGTATGACGTTTCCCCCGTGGTCTACGAGATAGTTATATTTTCTAGTTTACTTTTTCCATATTTTTTTATGCTTGAGATATATGCGTGGTTGTTTAATTTATGTCTGTAGCATATAAACTGCGTGGATGTTTAAAATAAGTAAAAATGTGTTTTTCGGGATCGGCCATTGTATACCTATTTACTTTCCTTGCACTTTTATTATCTTTTGAGAGAATTTGTAAGTGAGGAAATTTGTATTTAAAAGCCCAAGCTCGATGCAACAGCACATAGAATTGATGAAAACTCCTTCAATGGATCATGATGTCGGTCAATGTGCTTGGCTAAGTTTGCTGGACCAACCTAGCTTGACTGGGTAACAAGTGGTCCTGGCTTAGTCAATTCCCTGGCCGCGTCCGCTGGACCGCAAGGAGTCGATTCATGACTGTGTAAGCCAAAGCTCGATGCAACAGCATAAGAAGACGGATGCAGAAATAGGGACCCACCCGGGGTTTCCAAAGCTGTATTTTTCAATCTCTTTTCTTTGGACTGTAATCGAACTTTGGACTGTTTATTATTTTGGGTATCTGGCCGATCCCCGCATTTTTACTTATTAATTTATGCATGGTTTGTTGAATTTATTTTAATTCATGATTATCTTTAAATTGCATACATAAAATGGCTAAATTGGCAAGCGTCGATTTCGAGGTGCTCGATGCAGCTGGCAAGAATTACTTGAGCTGGCGAGTGGACCTGAAGTTCCACTTGCGCTCCATGGCGCTCCTACACTCCATTCTGGCCCCCGCAGTGGCCCAATCATCGGCTCCCGCAGCATCCGATGCATCTGCTAGCAAAGCCCCAGAAGCGGCCCTTTCAGCTGGCAGTACCTCTACCACTGTCTCTAACATGGATAAGGCGAAAGCCATTATCTATATCAGACGACACATAGATCGGACCCTGAAGGCCGAATACTTGACGGTAGAGGACCCTCTGGAGTTATGGACAGCGTTAGAGGCACGCTACAGACATCAAATTGATGTCATACTCCCGCGTGCCAGCTATGAGTGGGAGAACCTCCGACTTCAGGACTACAAGTCCGTTGCTGAGTACAACTCAGCACTTCACAACATCACCTCACGCCTGAAGTTGTGTGGTGAAGAAGTCTCGGAGCACCGCATGTTGGAAAAGACATTTACCTCGTTTCACGAGAAAGATGCTATCCTCATGCAGCAGTATCGTGAACGCAATTTCACGAAGTTCTCTGAACTGCTCTCTTGCCTCCTTAGGGCAGAGCAGAATAGAGACCTTTTACTGGCCACTCATAACCAGCGCCTGGCAGGCTCAGCTCCTATTCCCGAAGCCCACAGTGTTCACCCCCCGAAGTGGAAGAACAAGAAGAGGGGCAGAAAGAACAAAGGAAATGCCCCTATGAAACCAGCCATTGCTCCTCCCCAAAGCAAGAATAACAAAGGGAAGAAAAACTTCACTTGGAAACGTAAGAACACTGATACAGTGTCAAATCCAAAGAAGACATGGGAGGACAAATGTCATCGTTGTGGCATGACTGGACATTGGTCCAGAAACTGTCGCACACCTCGCCACTTCCAGGAACTGTATCAGGCGAGCCAGAAGCCTCCGCCTGAAACAAACATGGCAAATGTGGAAAATCCGACGAAGTTCACTTCCAAGGATTTCGAAAATGACGACCTGCTCGATTGAGCCTCATCTTTATCTATGCTTTTCAAAGAATAAATTGTAGCTCCATCTCTAGTATGCTTAATAAAGACGATCTTTTATTTTGAATGTATGCATTTTACATTTCCATCATTAAATTTTCGTTTTTGGCTTATATAGATGATGTATGAGTGCCTAGTGGACAGTGCCTCGACGCACACTATCCTTCGCGATGAATGCTATTTCAATAGCATAAGTAAATATGACGGTCCTGTCATTACAATTTCAGGACTGTCCAAAATAATCGAAGGATCTGGTGATGCAATATTATTGCTCCCAAATAACACAAGACTAAAAATCAATAATGCACTATTTTCTCCAAGATCAAATAGAAATCTCATAAGTTTCAAGGACATCCGTTTAAACGGATATCACTTAGAAACTAGAGATGAAAATAAGGTTGAATACATATATGTCACTCTTCGTAAAGATGGCCAGAAGACCATCTGCGAAATATTTAAGGGACTCCCGTCGGGTCTCTACCAAACATACATTCAACCAGTTGAAGCCAATATGACTGAGCACCAGACGTGCCAGCCAATGCCACCATTTCAACTATGGCATAACAGACTTGGTCACCCTGGATCCATTCTGATGCGACGCATCTTATCTGAATCCCGCGGACATGATTTGAAGAACCAGAAGATTCTTCAGAAAGGTGAATTTTCTTGTCCCCCTTGTTTCAAGGGGAAACTAATAACGAGACCATCGCCCCTAAAAGTGGGTTTAGAGTCTCCTGGCTTCCTTGAGAGGATACATGGTGACATTTGCGGGCCTATTCACCCCGCAAGTGGCCCATTTCGGTACTTCATGGTACTAATAGATGCATCCACAAAATGGTCTTATGTGTGCCTCTTGTCCACCCGTAACCTAGCTTTTCCAAAGCTGTTGGCACAGATAATTAGGTTACGTGCTCATTTCCCCGATAACCATATCAAGAAACTACGTCTTGATAATGCGGGCGAATTCACATCTCAAGTCTTCGAAGACTATTGCCAGGCAACGGGTATAGAAGTTGAACATCCAGTAGCTCATGTTCACACCCAGAATGGATTAGCAGAGTCCCTTATAAAGAGACTCCAATGGATTGCACGTCCATTGCTTATGCAATCCCAATTGCCGGTGGATGCTTGGGGGCATGCTATTCTGCATGCCGCATCTCTTATCAGGATACGCCCCTCTGGAGGCAATACATTATCTCCGATGCAACTAGCATACGGCTCAACTCCAGATATATCTCATTTGAGAATATTTGGTTGTGCGGTCTATGTTCCAATAGCACCACCTCAGAGGACCAAAATGGGTCCTCAACGTCGTTTAGGAATCTATATTGGATTTGATTCACCCTCGATTATTAGATACCTAGAACCCCTAACGGGGGACGCATTTAAGGCACGTCTTGCTGATTGTGAATTCGATGAGAAAACTTTTCCAAAGTTGGGCAAACATTCCAAGAAGCCTGAAGCTTCGAAGACCATTAATTGGGAAAATAAGTCTTTGTCCTTTTATGATCCGCGTACAAATCTGTGTGAAGATGAGATCCTGAAGATCCTTCACATCCAGAATACTGTACACCAATTGCCGGATAAATTCACGGACAACCAGAAGATCGTCCGTTCACACGTCCCTGCTGCTAACACTCCAGCTAGGATTGACATCCCTATAAATGGATGCAATCCATCCGCAGCAGAAATGGCTGTACCTCAATTGAAAAGAGAACGGCCACCAGTATCAAAAGATAAAGTTCCTCGAAAGAGGAAGATTCCTGGTGAAAATAAGATTATCCCTCCACAGGATACTGAGCTCAGGACAGCTACCTCTCCCCTCCTAATTTCCCCCGCAGAGGAAACATTAGGAGAAACATCATTAAACTTTGTACGTACTGGGGAGGTACTGGACCGACATAGCACAGTCGTCGACGACGATTTTGCGTTCACTATTGCCGTTCACGTCGCTGAATACGACGATGACGTCGAACCACTTTCTCTAGCGGATTGTAAACGTAGAGATGATTGGCCAAAGTGGGACGAGGCGATAAGAGTAGAGCTCGACTCACTCTCGAAACGCAAAGTCTTTGGACCTGTAGTCCAAACACCAGTAGGTGTAAGACCTGTGGGATATAAGTGGGTTTTCATTAGAAAAAGGAATGAACAAAATCTGATCGTCCGCTACAAGGCGCGTCTTGTAGCAAAGGGTTTTTCCCAAAGACCGGGTATCGATTATGAAGATACATACTCCCCGGTAATGGACGCTATTACATTCAGATTCTTAATAAGCCTATCATCTCTGGCAAGCCTAGAAATGCAGCTCATGGACGTTGTGACTGCATATCTTTATGGCGATTTAGATAAAAAGATCTATATGAAACTACCAGATGGGTTTAACTTACCCACAGAGATGAAAGAGATACCTCGGGAGGTATTCTCTGTTAGACTACATAGATCCTTGTATGGACTAAAACAGTCAGGCAAAATGTGGTATAAACAGACTAAGTGATTTCCTTGCACAGCAAGGATTCACTAATAACGAAGTCTGCCCGTGCATCTTTATCAAAAGAACGGGAAAAGGATTTGTCATCATAGCAGTTTACGTTGATGACTGAAATCTCATAGGCTCTCCAGCAGAGATTAATGTGATATCTGCAAGGCTAAAGCAAACTTTTGAAATGAAAGACCTAGGCAGAACGAAGTATTGCCTTAGCTTACAGATTGAACACCTACGAGGTGGAATCCTCCTACATCAATCCAATTATACCAGGAAGCTTTTAAATAAGTTCCAAATGGATAAATGTCATCCTTTATGTACCCCTATGGTCGTGAGATCATTAGACGTACAAAAGGACCCTTTCCGGCCTCTGGAAGAGGGGGAGGAGATACTGGGTCCAGAAGTACCCTACCTAAGTGCCATTGGTGCACTTCTCTATCTGGCTAACTGCACGCGTCCCGATATAGCGTTTGCAGTCAATCTCCTAGCCAGACACAGTGCAGCGCCTACAAAGCGCCACTGGAATGGAGTAAAGCATCTTCTGCGATACCTCCAGGGTTCCGTAGACCTTGGACTTTACTACCAGAGAGGTGCCTCCTCCCAGTTACTTGGTTATGCCGATGCAGGCTATCTTTCAGATCCGCATACAGCAAAATCACAGACTGGTTTTGTCCTTACCTACGGAGGTACTGCTATCTCCTGGAGATCGGTAAAACAAACCACTACTGCTACATCTTCTAACCATGCAGAGCTCATCGCGATCCATGAAGCGAGCAGAGAATGTTTTTGGCTACGCTCCGTCGTCCAACACATTCTCCAATCCACTGGCCTGAAGACCGGTGATCTGGAGCCTACTGCCCTATTCGAAGACAACGCCGCGTGCATTGCTCAGCTTCAGAAGGGCTACATCAAAGGCGACAGGACAAAGCACATTTCTCCCAAGTTTTTTTGGACGCACGAGCAGAAGAACGACAAGCAGATTGAAGTTCGACAGATCCAGTCATGCAACAACCTAGCTGATCTTTTTACGAAGGCATTGCCTAAATGTACTTTTGTAAAGCTTGTAAAGAACATTGGTATGCGACAGTTGAAAGACCTGCAAGCCTGAAGCTTGTACGGATCAGGGGGAGTAACATGTGGGTTGCACTCTTTTTCCTTAAGCTGTTGGGTTTTCCCACTGGGTTTTCCACACTATTTATGAAAGAAGTTGCAATAAACATTTTTTACAACTATCTAGATAAAAAAGTTGTAATAAACATTTTTTACAACTTTTAGATAAAAAAAGTTGTGGTATCTATTTTAACATTTACAACTATTCAGGAAAAAAAGTTGTAATAACCATTTTTTACAACTATCCACGATAAAAAAGTTGTAATAAACATTTTTACAACTTTCAAACAGAAAAAAGTTGTGGTAAACATTTATTACAACTATCAAAATAGAAACGTTGCCTCATGAAAGTTGTAAATACCTAGTTTTGTTGTAGTGTTGGACCTTCCCTCCTGATCCCAACTTCTTAGCGGGGTTGAATCTTCCTTTCCTTCCCGCAGGCGCACGCAGACCACCGTCCCCTGCCGCCCACTTAGGCGAGCAGGATATCCCTGCGTCTGGGGGAGATTTAGGGGCTGGCCCGAGTCGTCCTGTTTCTGCTCTGGGACCGATCACGTCTGAGCACCTCTTTGCGGCCATTTCTGGCCTTGTCTCCTGTGTCGGCATGACCACTGCCGCCGGCACCTCTTCGACCTTACCTGGCGGCACCACCTCTGCCTCGCGTCAGTCTACATCTTTTGGTCGCCGTCAGGTATCTACCCGTCTAGGTCTTGAGAGGGAGGTCACTGCCCTTCGTGAGCTCGCCATGTCCTCTGCTTCCTCAGACCCTTCACCATCCTCCTTTCTTACTCACCCACGTTTCCTCGCACTTGAGAGGAACGTGGCCGCCATTCTTCGCCTTCTCACTCATATCCACAGACCACCTCCACCTTCACCACCTCCACCTTCACCACCCCGGCGGTCTTCTCCTCCACCCACCCACACATCCCCACATCCATCACCCCCCTCACCACATTCTTCTCCTCCCACTTCTAATCCCATCCCGGCATCCACTTCACCCCTCCCGACCACTTCCACCGCACCCACGCTACCTCCTCCCTCCTCCTCCGTCACTCCATACGTGCGCCGGAGGAAATTGCCGGTGCACTCCAGATCCCTCCTGTAGGATCCTGCCAAAACAGAGTTAGGATCGATAATTAAAGTTGAGACTTACGCTTGCGTATGCGGCACGGTAGTCTCGGAACTTTGCCTTCGGATTCGCCACGACGGATCGAGTCTTCTCACGAACGGAGTAAGGCTACTAAATCCACAATCTAAATCTCTACTTTAGATTAAGAACTTGGATAGAGGGAGAGGAAGTATTTCGGCAGAGCTTCGCTAGAATGAAGATGCATGCATGAATGCCATGCAAAAGTGTGAGAAATGGCTTACCCTTGGGTCTTATTTATAGCCCCCAAGGTAGTTATTTTAGGGTAAGTTGTTCCTTTGGAACAACTTAATTAAGGTGTACCATGATACATGGCACATTATAAGCTTAAGTTGTACCATATGCATGGTACAACATAAGCTTAAGATATTCCCCCTTTATCAGCCATATGTCGCATGCACTTATGCATATATAATGCGACTTTCCCACTCATCTAGTGATCCTCTCCGCAAGGGAACATATTCCCTTTGCGCACGACTTCGTGTACGCGACGTTCGAGGTCCGTATTCCCTCGTACATCCCCTACAAGGGTGTACTAACGTCTTCCATATCCAACATCTCCCACTCACACTTGAGGGGATTGTAAGAGAACGTCTTTCTCTTAGTTCTTTCATCTATCATACCGAGAAATAGACCGTGCGACCGTCATGCGCGTAGAGTCTGTTGTTGTGCACTTGTTAGAGATACACAACGACCTCGAAGGTGCAAAGTTGAGTAGTTCAACGCATGCTTTACCCTAGATTATTTCTTCACATTTCTTATACTTTATATTTAACAATTGAATCCCATCTGGATCACAATTGGCTGGCCAGCTTTGAATCATTAAAGTCCAAATGTGAATATGAAATCAATCTTCCTCTTCTTGCGAACCTTCTGATCTTGACTAGACTCGCTTTTCTAACGTGCCCCGCCGAGCCGAATTATCATAGCCCATAAGTAACACGCTAAGATAGCGATCATCTCGTCAAATCTAAAGGAACCAATTGGAGTCCTTGAGGGTAAGAGTTAAGGCCCATATGGCCTTTGAGTCTCACATAATAGCAAACACTATTGCTACTAACTCAGTGGTCGAAATGCATACGTGGTATGAACACGTATTACAACATCACTCCTTTCCCAGGGAGAGTATGTCTTAATGATGTTGTACGGATGAAAAGATCAGACACCACATTGCCTATCTTTTTGAGTCCCCTTACTACTCGTGAAAAATTCACGGACTCTCATCATGCATAAGACAGATAGGATTTAAAAAATCCTATGAGATCTCTTTCAAATATCCTTGTGATACAGATCTCAGATCTTTTGTAAGCATCCATATGATGCAGATCTTTCATTCGACTATCTTGTTTAAGTCATGACTCTAAATCATTCGTCTAATGATTTTGACTTTAAACTAGTCTTATCTCTATCTTATCCATCTGATAAGATAAGGCGGTTGCTCATGTGAGAGAGCCAACCTTAATCTGTCCGACATACACACAATTCAGCTGAGATTTCAAAAATGTACACAAACATTTCTTAAGAAATTCATATGCAATGTTGGAAAAAGAACTTATTCTTTTATTAATTTTGATCATTTCTTAGACATGGGAATATATATTGGTACAACTCAGCTCATACGCAATCCTTGGGATGATAAGTGTTTATAAAACACATTTCTGGGGATCGATTTCGTAAGCTGATCCTCTATCATCTTATGCGTAGATATGTACCTTATGTCTACCTTCTTGGTTTTATCATAGTCTTTTGCAAATCTGCAGTTCCTTTAAGATACTGCATTTATCCTCTTAACCGCTTTCTAGTGTTCTTGCCCTGGGTTGGATTGGTAACGACTTACCATTCCAACGGCAAAACAGATGTCCGGTCTTGTATGCATCATAGCGTACATAAGACTATCAACTGCACTGGAATATGGAACTTTTTCCATAATTTCCTTTCCCTTTTGGTTCTTTGGACATGATTTCAGATATAAATTATCGCATCTGCTTATAGGAGTATCAATTGGACTTGCAGTCCTACATATTAAACCGTTCTAGAACCTTCTTTAAATAAGTCTCTTGTGAAAGAGAAAGAAGTTTCTTCGAACGATTCCTTGAAATCTTAATTCCAAGGATATATGTGGCTTCCCCATGTCTTTCATCTCAAAACTGATGAAAGTCAAGCCTTGATATCCATCACAAAGCCCTTGTCATTTCTGGTTATTAAAATGTCATCTACATATAGAGACATAATAACATGCTTGCTTTTAATCCTCTTGATATATACGTAGTTATCTTCATCAAGTATGGAAAATCCATTTGATAAAACAACTTCTTGAAATCGTATATACCATTGCCTCGAGGATTATTTAAGACCATATATGGGCTTACGAAGTTTACAAACCTTATGTTCGTTTCCTTCTTTTACAAACCATGTTGGTTGTTCCATATAGATCTCCTCGTCCAATTCTCTATTGAGAAAGGCAGTCTTTACATCCATCTGATGTAATTCGAGGTATAAGCAAGCTACCATTGCCAGAATAAGGCGAATCGAGGTAAAACGCATAACAGGTGAGAAGGTCTCTTCGTAGTCTATCACTTCCTGTTGCGTAAAACCTTTCGCGACAAGGCGAGCTTTATATCTGTCAATAGTGCCATCAGCCTTATGCTTGATCTTGAGAACCCATTTGTTCCCAATAGCTCTACGTCCTCTGGGTAAGTCAACTAAGTCCCAGACTTGGTTAACTTTCATGGATTCTAACTCCTCTTGCATCGCTTTCATCCATTTGTCTTTTAGCAGGGCAAGATACGGCGTCGTATCTGAGATTCTTCAAGTCCTTGTTGACTTGAGTTTAGATCAATTCTAATATCACTCCCACTTGGAATGTTGTTAGAATTGCTCCCACTTGGATCATTATTCCCGTTTGGAATAGGATAATCGTCATTCGTATAATCCATTGGTGAAGGTTGAAACGTATTTTCATCTTCACCAAGAATTCTCCCACTCGAATGAGGTAATCCTTTTTGATCATAAATCTCAAACAGAGATAAGTCCTGACTTATCTCGCCCTGTCTTGGAAACTCGTTTTCCAAGAAAGTGACATCCCTCGACTCAAAACTCAATTAGCCCACCATTGTCTTCCTGACTAACATAAAACATAACCTTTGGAGTTTTCTGAGTATCGTATAAAGATACATTTTCTTCCCCTTGGCCCAAGTTTTCCATACTTATGGGAGGAAATATGTGCGTAGGATGCACAACCCCAAGGTTTCAAAATGTTTAAGTCAGGAGACATTTGGTTCCACAACTCATAAGGAGTGGAGCTAACTGATTTCGAGGGTACGCGGTTCAAAAATGAAAGCGGCCGTCAATAATGCATCACCCCAAAAGGTGATTGGCAAGTTAGATTGCGCCATCATTGAACGGACCATTTTTCATTAAAGTCCTATTCCTCCTTTCTGCAACACCAATTTGTTGAGGAGTATAAGGCATAGTTACCTGATGTACTATGCCTTTTTCATCACAAAGTTCCTTTAAACTTGTTGATTGATATTCATCGCCCCTATCGGTTTGCACGACCGTAATCTTGCGATCTAATTGATTCTCCACTTAACTCATATAGTTTTTAAAGCAGGTTTAGTGCTTTCACTTTTGTGGGATATCAAATAGATATGACCGAAACGGGTGAAATCATCAATAAAAGTGATGAAATAGGACTTCCCGCGTATTGTCTTGACATTTATCGGACCACATATGTCCGAATGGATAAGCTGTAATGGAACCTCGGCCCTTGTGCCGGTTCCAAACGGCTTGCGACAAGATTTTCTTACAAGGCAATGTTCGCAGGTCGACATTTCAACTTTTGAAACATCAGATAGAAGGCCACGTTTGGCAAGTCTATCTATACGCGTTGGTCCAATATGACCAAGCCTTGCGTGCCAACAAATTATATTAGACTCATTAGTCAAAAATTTGTCACAAGGAAATTTTCATTACATGAGGAATCATACATTGTACTTATTACAATAAATCCTTTGAAATACAAACCCAGTACCAATTAAGGAATTATTACAAATTAGGTCCATATTACAATCATGAAGGAACCAACTATAACCAAGACCCATTAAATTGACCACAGTTTTAATATTCCTTTGAATATATGGAATGAAGAGAACATCATGAAGTAGGAGAGTGTGGCCGTTGTCCAAGACTAGCTTGCGAGTCCCAACGCCTTTCACTTCAACACGTGTGTTGTTTCCTACATTGATCCACTTCATTCCTTGGGACCGTCTGTCCTTTGCTATGTGGTTGGTGGCACCTGAATCAATTATCCCAAAATGGATTAGATTTCACAAGAAATAGTGAACTAGAAACACATATGTAACTAGTATTACAAGTTACCTCGTCACTTCCACTCGTACACGAACGAGCATAGTGACCGAGCTTGTTGCACTTGAAGCACTTGATCCTTTTCAAGTCTTTCTTCTTGTGCCATTTCTTGTGCCCACCCTTATGTTTGGGTTCCTTGGTAGACTCAGGTTACTTATTACGTTCATTAGAAGACTTCGAACGATCTTTACGTTTCTTTCCCCCGTGTGAGGAACTAGCAACCATGTGCACTTCTGCACTTGGCTTGGCAGCCGCAAGCCGTTCTTCCTCTAATTCGAGGTGCTTGGAAACATCGTTGAAGGTCTTGATGCTCTCATTATGAGTGAGATGCATCTTCATCTGATCCCACCCATTTGGTAGAGAACGTATGACTGCTTGGATTTGTTGCTCATCTGTGAGCACATGACCTGCATCCTTTAACTCTGAGATTAGATTCGCCATATGTCGCAGATGTTTCCCCATGGAATGATCTGGACGTTTCTTATATGTATCGAACCTAATAGTTAAGGCGCGAAGTTTGGACACCGATGTGCCACCGAACTTCTCCTCTAGCTTGGACCATATGTCCATGGCTAGGTCATGTTCTCGAAAGATGCGCATTATGTCATCAGCCATACTGCTTAATAACGTAATGCACGCTATCTTATTCTTCCGAGACCAAGCATCAAAAGCTTCCTTGTCTCGTCGGTGTTGGGCCGTAGTGCCCAACTCAGGTTCAATCATAACGTTCTTTAGAGTTTCGAGCACTTCTTGCTCCTCTAGAACGTATTGTATCTTGATGGACCAAAGTTTGTAATTATCGCCATTGAGTTTTTCACCTTTATTTAACTCAGCGACGATATTCTTTGAAGCGGAAGACATTTTACTTTTAAAATGCTGCAAAAGACACAAAACCGAAGGTTTGATCAAAAACATTGCATAAAAATTCTTAAAATATAACTCCCACTTGAAATGATAATAGAATATCCCATTTGGATAGTTCTAAAAATTCAAATCCCACTTGGAATTATATTGTATTTGATAAGTTACTTTCGAAAAATATTGAAGATGTTGTTCTAGAATCGAAAAGGTCTCTATGATTCCAATCACCATCTAGAACAACCTTCAATATTCCCCCATCACTTATCAAACAATCGTACTCTTATAGTACTTCGCAGCGGAAAATTACTTTTGAAAAACATATCTTTCAAAATGGAATAGGTGAGAGTTTGCGCAAAGAATTTTAGCGCAACAATTACCAAGCCACGAAACCTGTTCTACACACCCATGGGTTAGATAACCGTGGCCGGATCGTGGTAGGACTTGGAATTCTAAATTGCGCTATCCCGATTTAAGGACGGGACATAACCTATTTGAAAACACCTTTTTCAAAAAATTTGAAAATACATTGGCTAATCTCCGTAGAGTAGAGCACAATGTTATAAGTTCATTGGTTAATCTCCGTAGAGTAGAGCACAATGATATGGCTAATCTCGCATGAAGTAGAGCATTACGGCTAATCTTCAAGGAGTAGAGCACTACGGCTAATCTCGCATGAAGTAGAGCACTATGGCTAATCTTCAAGGAGTAGAGCACTATGGCTAATCTCGCATGAAGTAGAGCACTATGGCTAATCTTCAAGGAGTAGAGCCTTTAGACACCCCGTATGGGTTAGTCGACACTTTCAAATTCGACCAAGGCCTTCTGCCGGATTGGTCGACCAAAACAACCAAATTGGTCGACCAATTTATGGTCTTCAACTTCTCTCGGCCAGGGCCTCTGCCCTGGCCGGCCAGGAGGCCCTGGCCCCTCGGCCAGGGCCTCTGCCCTGGCCGAGGCCGGCCAGGGCCGGCCATGCCCTGGCCGAGGCTAGGGCATTGGCCCTGGCCTCTGACAGGGCCGGCCAGGCCCTGGCCGAGGCCAGGGTGCCGGCCCTGGCCTCTGCCAGGGCCGGCCAGGCCAGCAGGCCGTGGCCGAGGCCGGCCATTACCGGCCTGGCCTTGGCCGGCCACTGCCGGCCTGGCCATGGCTGGCCATGGCTTGGCCATGGCCGGTCATGGCTAAGGCCATTTGGGCATTGGCCGGCCATGGCCCCTTTTGGCCATGGCCGGCCACCCCCTTTGAATGGGGTTGCCGCACACACTCCAACCCCTTGATGGGGTGGTCGCCGGTGGTTATTGGCCGTAGCCAACCCCCTCCGCTTGGGGAGGGGGGGTGCATGGCCTTTATAGCCCATTTGGCCATGGTGCACATGCACCAAATTTCATCTTTCCCGATGGAAATAACTACCACCTTCTTCCTCGATGAAGCACCCGTTCGTCGAGAAATTAGTTATTTCCTAATGGCCGTGTGCCAAAAATGAATAACATACTACGTGAACGGTCGGTTCTTCCCGTCACGGAGAGTTCCTACCATATCCGTAATGATAGGAGACCCTAACGTGAAAAGAACAACCGCTGTGTTCTCTCCGTCACGAAGCGTTCCTACCATATCCGTAATGGTAGGATACCCATTCGTGAAAAAGACAACGACTCGTTCATAGTTTCGACGGGACGTCGGTTTGACCGGGGCGAACCCGTATGGCTCTGATACCAATGTAGGATCCTGCCAAAACAGAGTTAGGATCGATAATTAAAGTTGAGACTTACGCTTGCGTATGCGGCACGGTAGTCTCGGAACTTTGCCTTCGGATTCGCCACGACGGATCGAGTCTTCTCACGAACGGAGTAAGGCTACTAAAACCACAATCTAAATCTCTACTTTAGATTAAGAACTTGGATAGAGGGAGAGGAAGTATTTCGGCAGAGTTTCGCTAGAATGAAGATGCATGCATGAATGCCATGCAAAAGTGTGAGAAATGGCTTACCCTTGGGTCTTATTTATAGCCCCCAAGGTAGTTATTTTAGGGTAAGTTGTTCCTTTGGAACAACTTAATTAAGGTGTACCATGATACATGGCACATTATAAGCTTAAGTTGTACCATATGCATGGTACAACATAAGCTTAAGATATTCTCCCTTTATCAGCCATATGTCGCATGCACTTATGCATATATAATGCGACTTTCCCACTCATCTAGTGATCCTCTCCGCAAGGGAACATATTCCCTTTGCGCACGACTTCGTGTACGCGACGTTCGAGGTCCGTATTCCCTCGTACATCCCCTACAAGGGTGTACTAACGTCTTCCATATCCAACACCTCCCACCACCTCCCACTACCGTCACCACCGCATCTTCTTTCTCCATTTCTATTCCTCTCACCACCGCCTTGATCGCCTTCCTACCACCACCACCCACCACCACCGACACTCCTCCCATTGTTCACACCACCGCTGCCCCTATTCCTCCGCCTCGTTCCCCACTTCTCCGCACACCCCCTGCCTCCCCCGACCACCCATCCACACCCTCTTCCGAGGAGGACGAGGACTCACCTTCTCCTGCTTTCTGATTTCTCCTTGTTTGTTTTTGACTCCCCCTTGCATATCTCTGGATTTCATTGATCATATCATTTCGCTAGCACTGTCTGGTCTAGCTTGGGGGACGTCTATTTTGGTGTGCTTTTGTGTTTTGTTTGTTTGTCTCATTTTTGTGTGTGTGCTTGTTTTTCACTTTTTCAGTGTCGTGTCGTGTGATTTTATTTTTATTTTCGTATTGTTTGATTTTGATTTTGATCTTTCTTTCTTTTTCAGTTTCATCTATGTGTTTTCCTCGTTTTCATTTCTTTTTGTGTCAGTGCGTATTCCCCCCCCATTTTCATTGCCCTCCCGTACTCACTCATATTGCATTGAGGGCAATGCAAACTTCAGCTTGGGGGAGTCCCACTGTGTGCATCGTTTGAGTCCTTCTTTTTCGTTTTTTGTGTCGTTTTCATCGTGTTTTTATTTTTTTCTTTTCTTCTTTTTAGCTCTTTCTCCTTGAGATGAATCCTATGATGAATCGCCACAAAGTCACACACACCTAGCATTGCATCGATAATCACACTCACTAACCCTAGGATTTCGAGTCCTCTTGCATTTCACGCATCGTGGGTCCACTTAGCTTTCTTGTGAGTCGTGCGTCGTGCCTAGCTATTTGGTGTGCTTCTGCTTTGTGATTTTACTTTATATACCTGTCCAGGAATGACCCCTAGATTATCATGCTTCGATTTGAATATGCGGTATTTGTTTCTACTATATGCATGCTATATTTATATCGTATATTTCAATTCGCATGCGTCAGGATTCCACAATTAAGGACTATGATAACCCACTTAGCCTATGCTCTATTTAGCGAGAATAGTTTCCTTTGCCCGAGTGTTTAGATTT
Source organism: Scilla litardierei (assembly GCA_030789695.1). Lineage (NCBI taxonomy): Eukaryota > Viridiplantae > Streptophyta > Magnoliopsida > Asparagales > Asparagaceae > Scilla > Scilla litardierei. The sequence continues at coordinate 81,912,984 of CM061137.1, forward strand.
CGACTTCTTTTTTGTTTTACTTGGTGCAAATCCCCTCGTCGTGTACCGTTCTCCCACGTGGGAGAGTGCACATGTGTATAGCCAAAAACCCAAAAATCCAAAAAAAAATATAGAAAAAAGGAAAAGAAAAGCCCAAAAAGAGAGAAAAAAAAGAGAAAAATTTTGTATAGCCAAAAAGCCAAAAAAAATACAAATGCCCAAAACCCAAAAAAAATTTCCGTGTGAATATTTTTTCCTACTCACCGAGAATAAAGGGAAGGCGAGAATTTGCACCGAGTGTTCTACTCCACATCATCTCAACCCCCATCATTATCGAAAACACTTGGCTTAGGAACTTTTTAGCTAGTATCTAGGCTATAGTGGCGTGATTTCCTTAACCCTAGTTGTGGAGTCCCCGATGCATGATACGCTTCTATTCTTACTCTTCTCATGCATGCTTGAACTTATATTCGCCGCTTAATTCAATTCGAATCGATATTTGGGTCATATCTTGGATTTGTGTATATCGAGCCTCATAGCACATTGTAGAAAGCGACACCATTTGCTAGCACATGACCACACTCACTCGCGCTTCACCGCGTGGGCCTACGACACTTATTTGGACTCGTTTTCCTAGGTTTAGTGGTGTGATTTGGCGTTTGCTTGCTTGGTGTGTCGTTTTTGATTTTGGTGGCTCTGATGGACGATCTAGGATTTAGAGTTTTCTTTTTCTTTCTTCCTCTCTATTTTTCCCTTCCGAGCTCCTACCCTCACTCGTCTTCCTCGAGGACGAGGAAGAGTTCAGCTTGGGGGATTTTGACGTGCGTTTATATTTCATATATTCACGCACGTTTTCTTTTGTGTTTCTCCGTGTTTTTCCGCCGTCTTTTATTCGTTTTCTTGTATTTTCTCGTTTTCTTTCACTTTTCTTTGTTTATCCATGATTGCAGGGGATTGACCACGTAGGGGATGTTTAACGATGATATCCCAAGTCCCCGGAGCAACGAGAGAAGTCACGCATGATCCAGGGGGTCAAACGTCGAAGAATTCATCTTTCAGCCCCTCACCCGGTCGGTTGGTCATCTCCAACCGATCGGGTGATGCACGCGTGCACCACCCGGTCTCAGCCGGAGCTCACATGGAAGTCACCCGACCGGTTCACAGACCGGTTCAGCGGGGGCCTGTTCTCTGTTTTCTCGAGCAAAATGCCAACCGATCGGGTGACTCTCACCCGATCGGTTCATCTGTAGCTGAAGATGAAGAGCTGAAGACACGGACGCCAAACCGATCGCTTCACCCGACTGCTCCAAGATCCAACCGGTCACTCAAGAACTCACCCGACCGGTTCATGTGATCGGGTGAAAGCTCGTCGTTTTCTGTTATTATTTTGTAACGGATCAACCGATCGGTTGACTTGTCAACCGATCGGTTGATGCGAAAGTCTATAAATAGAACCCCTAGGGTTCCAGAAACGAGAGCTGCTAGTTTTTTACTGTTTTCTCACTTTGTGACGGCTGTAATTGTTACTCTTTTGTAAGTTTTCAGATCTTTCTCAAATTTTAGTATTGTCTTATCTACTCTATTACTTCCGCATTGCAATTGTCTGATTATGATTCCAACGGCTAATTTTTATTTAGATCGCTTTTTCATGGATTTTTGTGAGTAGTTCCCAAATCTGGGATTTTGGTGGAAACCCCTTCGGGGGCTCTTCCCGATGCGTCCATAGGGTTAGGAAATCGATAGGGATTAGGAATCTAACGGTTACGCGGGGTGTTTCATTGTCATCGGCGGGAAAAAGACCGCCTTTGACCGTTGGGCCAAGGGGGAATAAACTTGGCGGTTGACTCCCTAGCCATAGCTCACACCCATAGCGTAGACGTCGAATCCTAGCACGCGGGAGCGGCAGGACGAGACGTTGGGAGTTATCGTTGCGGGCTTAGTGCTCCCGGGATCGATCAGTGTTAATGGACACGGGAGTGCCCACTGATCAAATCCGGGAAGTTCGGCGTATCATCCTGGGCACCGACCGGAATATCGGGCCCATGGGATGCCGGTATCACTATCAGAGGCAACGTCTCACCATTAGCCCCTAATCCCGATCGCTATCCATACCCGTAGGCCGTATCGGCGAGAGTCCCTCGTCGGGTTGGAAACCAAAGTCCCGGGTTTTCTTTCTTGTTGTTCATACCCTTTATTTCCTTTCGTGACAACCATCTACCGATTCGGGCTAGCTCGCCCCTCGGGGTGATTTAGGTCCTACCTGACTCAAGCACAACCTCGCCTCCCTGAGTTCGATATTCCCGCACCCTACACTAACCGTGCACTTGCGGTAAACCGACACCGCGCCCACACCGCAGAAGCCGGGGGCGCCGGTCAGGAGTTAGCTTTCTCTATATGCATGCTATATTTGTCATGTCTTAGATTTTATTTCTGATATCATATGCTGTGATTTGCCTTGCATTTAGAGATAGTAACCCACACTTTTTCCGTATGAAAATGGATGAAATTTTATTATTAGCTGAGTCTGAATATTCATATGTATGCTATCGCAGAAAACACACCAAGATTCACGCATTGAATGCTTATATCTGGAGTACCGTTTTCTTTTCCTATATCACTTCTATTTGCATGAATTGTACACTTCACTTCAGGATGATTGAATGATGTTAGCTATGATAAATTTGGATTAGTTAGCTTTTTTTGTGTGATCGAAACCGAGTAGATTAGATTACCCTGCTGAAGTTGTCGTGCACGTCTTATAGAGTGAACTGAGAGACATATTTATTTCTTTCTCCACATATCTTGAACATCAATTCTATATTTTAAAATCATTGGTGAATCTCCCCTTAGCGATTCTAGTATTTGGCATTCCCCCCGTTATTAAAATCCTAGCTCCAAAATTCCCAAAACCAAAAGGAAAAAGAAAAATTCTTGTATATCCTTATTTCTCTTTGATTTGGGATCATTGTGTATATATGCTATAAAAAAAAGAGAAAAAAAGAGAAAAAGAAAAGAAAAAGAAAAGAAAAGAGAAAAGAATCTCAATAAACGATCCCATCTCATAATCTCTCTCTTTCTTCCCCCTTTTTTTGTTTTTTTATTACTTTTGGAGCTTCATAAAAATGGGGATGTAAATATTGTTTTTATGCCACCACGCTTATAGATAAGCTTGGGGGAGAGAATCCAATGATGTGAGAGAGAGAGAGACTACTCGACGGTGCATGACAACCTAGGCTAAGTAATATTCTATACTCGGTGAGATTGTTTTAGCTTCAATAAATCCAGAAATCTATGCCTAGCACGCATTTCACGAAATCCACGCTTTTCTATTCTTTCTATTCTATTGCGTGATATTCTTATACTCCTCATAGAAAGCATTCAATTGAAAAGTGTGTGATCTGCGATATTGTATACCGCTTTAGATGATTCAGACAATGTTAATTTTAGAATTATTCCGTTTTTCATGCTATATCAATATTCTTGGGTTTTCTATTTCTATTTGCACCATTATACTATGATATCGAAATAAAAGTCTTTGACATGTGTTTTACATTCGGTGCATGCTATATGAGTAAGCAAAACCCACGTCCTGAGAGAAATGATTAGCAGCTTCCCTCTTCGCTTTCTTCTTTCTTCTTCGTTTTTCGTTTTCCGTTTTTCGTCGTTTTCGTTTTCTGAACCCACCGGGTTCGCCTTTTACTTATCTTCCTCGAGGACTAGTAAGAGGTAAGCTTGGGGGATTTTGATCACTCCGTATTTTACACCTTTTTTCCGCATGTTTGCATGCCATTTAGATCGCTCAAATCACGTTTTTCACGATTTATCGACAATATTGCGATACTTTTCACGATTTGTTGTTTTTTTTCGTATTTCAGGAGATTTGGAGCGATTTGGAGCAATTTGGAGTGATTCCGAGATACACCTACTCCGGAGTGTCACCGAAGACTTCCCTGAGGGGTATTTTGATATTGGAGAGGAGCGGACGAAGAAATAACGTCGTAGGAGTGACGAGGAGGCAAAAACACTCAGAATGGGCATTTTTAGTGTCTCACTCGGCCGAGTGAAGGAGTCACTCGGCCGACCAGCGAGACCCCGCTCGGCCGGCCAGATCGGACACGCTCCAAGTGTGCACTCTGTCGAGCATCAGAAGCCGCCTCGGCCGAGTGACGTATCCCGTCCGCCCGAGTGGCACTCAGACGACGCCCATCAAAAACTCCCAACTTACTGTTTTTCGTCAGTCTGAGCATCAGAAGACCCACTCGGCCGAGTGGCAATTACCGACCGCCCGAGTGAAGAGAAGCCCATCGGCCGAGTGACTACAACTCACTCGGCCGAGTGACGCCCGAAGTGAAGACCCCTAAGACCCCGGACTTACTGGAAATTCTCAGGGTCTCCCACTCGGCCGAGCGACCTTAGTTACTCAGTCGAGTGAGCAGCGCTGCATGTAGCGGAAATCATGATTTTTGAGCTGCGCAGGGGCAGTTTGGTCACGAATTTTTGGGCAGTTTTGGGGGGTATTTAACCCCTGATTCTAACCTAGTTAGGGGAGCTTTTCCCTTGCTTTTTGGCAGCCTTTTAGATTAGAATTTTTTAGTTTTTGATTCTTGTGATTGGAGAGGAGAGAAAAGGTTTATTTTGTTGGATTCTTGAAGAACTAAATTGGTTTGTCTCCCTCTTCAATAAAAATCCTATTTTTATTGTTATTTTGAATATTGCCATGAATTCTATTGCTATTTCAATTGATTATTCTTTCATTTGTGATATGATTTGTGAGTAGTCTTTACGTCTTAGGGCATGGGGATGAACCCTACGAGCCCAATTTCTGATTTGTGATGATTTGGTAGAACTATTGCTAGAATTGCTATTATGGTTAGTTTGGGATCGATAAATTACGGATAGCTAGGTGTTCATATCGATTGGGATTTGCAAGAGATTGGATCCCAATTCGATAGGAAACACTAGAAATCCGAATTGGGTTGAAATTGAGTTTCCGTAGTATCGGTTTGCAAGAGATTGGACCGATACTAGGGTTCTCGGTTGCAATTCCATACCGATACCCGTTTGCAAGAGATTGGACGGGTAGGAACTATCCCAACCTAGGTCGTGGCCCGAGTTTGCACGAGAGTGGGCTCAGGACGCGATTGAACGATGATGTTGATCCTAATGCTAGCTTGCCTAGGCTAGGGTTTGCAAGAGATTGGACCCGAACCTAGGTTCGTTATAGACCAGCAACAACGCGAGAGCGTGAGCTAGGTTTTACATTCAGTTGCAACTAGTTCATCTGACATTCTACCTTAGCAATTGTGATACCAATGAATCACATCGACGAGATACGGTGAGTAGCGGGGATTCCCTATTCCCTAGGCGTCTTTATTTGATTTTTAAATCTTTTTACATTATTTGACGATTGTGACAACATCGCCGAAAGGCAAATTCCTACTCTTCTATCCTTATAGCCAGGTTGTTTGGAGAAGGCACTGTCATACGTCCTCCCTGTGTTCGATACCCGCTCGCCGCTACACCGTGCGCTTGCGATAAAACTACACGGTCGCTCTTTTGGGTGTATGCCCGGGCGCGATCACTCGGCCCATGCCCTTCTCTGGTTTTGGTGGTGATGGTCGGCCCTGCCCTAGAGGTCTTGAGGGGCGGAGCGAGCGCGTAGCTCGGCCCATGCCCTTCTCTGGTTTGGGTGGCACAGGTTGGCCCTGCCCGAGAGGTCTTGAGGGGGGAGCGAGCGCGTACCTCGGCCCGTGCCCTTCTCTGGTTTGGGTGGCAAGAGTTGGCCCTGCCCAGAGGTCTTGAGGGGGGAACGAGCGCGTAGCTCTTCTCTGGTTTGGGTGGCGAGGGTTGGCCCTGCCCCAAAGGTCTTGAGGGGGGGAGAGAGCGCGTAGCTTGGCCCGTGCCCTTCTCTGGTTTGGGTGGCAAATGTTGGCCCTGCCCCAGAGGCCTTGAGGGGGGGGGGAGCGAGCACATAGCTCGGCCCGTGCCCTTCTCTGGTTTGGGTGGCAAGGGTTGGCCCTGCCCAAGAGGTCTGGAGGGGGAGCGAGCGTGTAGCTCGGCCCGTGCCCTTCTCTGGTTTGGGTGGCGAGGGTTGGCCCTGCCCCAGTGGTCTTGAGGGGGGGAGCGAGCGTGTAGCTCGGCCCATGCCCTTCTCTGGTTTGCGTGGCAAGGGTTGGCCCTGCCCCAGAGGTCTTGAGGGGGGGAGCGAGAGCGTAGCTCGACCCCTGACCTTCTCTGGTTTGGGTGGCGAGGGTCGCCCCTGCCCCAGAGGTCTTAAGGGGGAGAGCGAGCGCGTAGCTCGGCCCGTGCCCTTCTCTGGTTTGGGTGGCGAGGGTCGCCCCTGCCCCAGAGGTCTTGAGGGGGGGGGGGGGGCAGCCAGCGCGTAGCTCGGCCCGTGCCCTTATCTGGTTTGGGTGGCAAGGGTCGGCCCTGCCCTAGAGGTCTTGAGCAGGGGAGCGAGTGCGTACCTCGGCCCGTGACCTTCTCTGGTTTGGGAGGCGAGGGTTGGCCCTACCCCAGAGGTCTTAGGGGAGAGCAAGCGCGTAGCTCGGCCCGTGCCCTTCTTTGGTTTGGGTGGCGAGGGTTGGCCCTGCCCCTGAGGTCTTGAGGGGGGAGCGAGCATGTTGCTCGGCCCGTGCCCTTCTCTGGTTTGGATGGCGAGGGTTGGCCCTGCCCCAGAGGTCTTGAGGGGGGGAGCAAGTGCGTAGCTCGGCCCGTCCCCTTCTCTGGTTTGGGTGGAGAGGGTTGGCCCAGCACCAGAGGTCTTGAAGGGGGGGGGAGCGAGCACGTAGCTCAGCCCGTGCCCTTATTTGGTTTGGGTGGCGAGGGTCGGCCCTGCCCCAAAGGTCTTGAGGGGGCAGCGAGCGCGTAGCTCGGCCCGTGCCCTTATCTGGTTTGGGTGGCGAGGGTCGGCCCTGGCCCAGAGGTCTTGAGGGGGAGCGAGCATGTACCTCGGCTCGTGACCTTCTCTGGTTTGGGAGGCGAGGGTTGGCCCTGCCCCAGATTTCTTAAGGGGGGAGCGAGCGCGTAGCTCGGCCGGTGACCTTCTCTGGTTTGGGTGGCGAGGGTTGGCCCTGCCCCAGAGGTCTTGAGGGGGGAGCGAGCGCGTAGCTCGTCCCGTGCCATTCTCTTGTTTGGGTGGCGAGGGTTGGCCCTGTCCCAGATGTCTTGAGGGGGGAGCGAGAGCGTAGCTCGGCCCGTGCCCATATCTGGTTTGGGTGGCGAGGGTCAGCCCTGCCCAGAGGTCTTAAGGGAGGGAGGGAGCACGTAGCTCGGCCCGTGCCCTTCTCTGGTTTGGGTGGCGAGGGTCGGCCCTGCCCTAGAGGTCTGGATTGGGGGAGCGAGCGTGTAGCTCGGCCCGTGCCCTTCTCTGGTTTGAGTGGCGAGGGTCGGGCCTGCCCCAGAGGTCTTAAGGGAGGGAGCGAGCACGTAGCTTGGCCCGTGCCCTTCTCTGGTTTAGGTGGCGAGGGTTGGCCCTGCCCCAGAGGTCTTGAGGGGGGGAGCGAGCACGTAGCTCGGCCCGTTCCCTTCTCTGGTTTGGGTGGCGAGGGTTGGCCCTGCCCCAGAGGTCTTGAGGGGTGGAGCGAGCGCATAGCTCGGCCCGTGCCCTTCTCTGGTTTGGGTGGCGAGGGTTGGCCCTGCCCCAGAGGTCTGTAGGGGGGGAGCGAGCGCGTAGCTCGGCCCGTGCCCTTCTCTGGTTTGGGTGGCGAGGGTTGGCCCTGCCCTAGAGGTCTTGAGGGGGGAGCGAGCGCGTACCTCGGCCCGTGACCTTCTCGGGTTTGGGAGGCGAGGGTTGGCCCTGCCCCAGAGGTCTTGAGGGCGGGAGCGAGCGCGTAGCTCAGCCCGTGCCCTTCTCTGGTTTGGGTGGCGAGGGTTGGCCCTGCCCCAGAAGTCTTGAGGGCGTGAGCGAGCGCGTAGCTCGGCCCGTGCCCTTCTCTGGTTTGGGTGGCGAGGGTTGGCCCTGCCCCCAGAGGTCTTGAGGTGGGGAGCGAGCGCGTAGCTCGGCCCGTGCCCTTCTCTGGTTTGGGTGGCGAGGGTTGGCCCTGCCCCACTGGTCTTGAGGGGGGAGCGAGCGTGTAGCTCGGCCCGTGCCCTTCTCTGGTTTGGGTGGCGAGGGTTGGCCCTGCCCCAGAGGCCTTGAGGGGGGGAGTGTCACACCCCGCTTCCCAAAAATATGGAGGCGAAGCGTGAGAAGGTCCGCTCAGACTTGAAGCTACAAAGCTGCAAGTCCGATAAGCGTCAATCAAATTTAAAACTGCAGGTCCTTGCAATGCGAGCGAAACAAGATAATAATAATGAAATGAGACAAAAGAATAATCTCAGAATATCCATAAATATAAATTCCAACATCGCAGAAAAGCCACCAGGCTGAAATAAAAGAGAGTCTAAAGGCCCAACATGGCCAACAAAAGTACAACGTACAAAACAACGGTGCTATGCACCGACAAATAACAACAAACCTAAAACAAAAGAAAGCTCAGCAAAAGTCACCAAGAAAGATCACTGACATCCACAAAACTCCTCCTAGGCAGACATGGACTCAGGCTCAGCGTCAGCAACTCATCACATACACAGCAACGGTCTCTGGCTCAGGTCTAACATGTGACACCCAAAAGAGCAAGGGGCAGATGTCAGCAAGTCTACAAGAGACTTGTGCAAGGAAACTAGAAGTATGCAAACGTAAAGCAACCTAGCAGTTCTAGCATGAATGCGATGACATGGCAGTTAAAGTATGAGTGCAACAGGTAAAGTAAAGTAAAGTAAAGTACGAGCATGGCATTTAAACATGGCATGGATGACAAGTATTACATGAATCATTCACAAGACAAGTTCAAGACAAGGAAAGTAAGCACCTCGTGCACAGAGATTCCGTCTTTTGGCTAGAGTGGCTGATCGGCCAACTCCTAAGCTCAAGTGACCGTTTATCCCTACCCCTTCACGTGTATCGGGCATTGGTTTTTAGCCAACACATGAGGCCCGCTTATGGATCACGAGCCAGGAAGTGTTTTTAACAAGTATGGCATGGGGGTGCACCTAGCCGGAAACACGGAAACACGGATTGTACAAGTATTTTGTAGCGTGTGCTACGATGCAACAATCAATTTGGATGACATGTAAGATGCAATGCATGGCAGTTAAAAGTGCGTACAGGTAAGGAAAGTAAACGTGACAGTTTAGTATGCATGAACAACAAGTTTAAAGGGTTGGATCTAGCTTCGTTGTCAAGCTAGATCAATTAGGTGACGGATCTAGTTTCGTTGTCAAACTAGATCAAGTAGGCGTCTAGCCAGCTATCATTTCACCGACTAGTCTCTTTTACGCTGAAAACAAGGAAGTGGCCTAAAAACATGGCCCTACACAAGAGTTGGCAAGTTTCACTTGCCTGCAAGTACAACGTCTGAGCACCCCGTCCAATGAGTCCAAAAATCGCAATTATCCTACGTGCACAAGTCCACCGGCCTAAAGTCCATATTATTAATCTTGATTAGTGAATTTAAAACATTTAAAATACTTTAAAAATACTGATTTTAGTCTTGATTAGCATGCAATAGGTTGGGGGTCCTAGGGGTGCAAAGCGTTACCTCAACACGACGCGAAAGCTACACCGGCGTCGGGTAGCGACGCCGGGGGTTGGAATAGAAGATCGCACTCCAAGTCCAGATTCCAAATTAGTTTCCTCGCTGGAAGATTCAGAGCATCAACTGGAGCAACGGTTCCAGATTCCAAAGCTAGCACGTGCGATGACGGGCTACGACATGTCGCAACGTCGTGCACGGCGAATCGTCGGAGAGAAAACACCTAGGTGGGGCCCACAGTAGTCCTAGGAACCTTTGGGGGACCCACAATACCCCTGGAGAACTTGGGGGGCCCACGGAGGCAAGTGGTGCGACGGGTGCGGGGTTGCGACGAGTGGTTCTCGGTCGTACCCAGCCAATGCGGGAGATTCCATCGGTCGGGCGCTAGGAGCGGGCGCTGCACAGCGCTGCGGTCGGTGCGGGCCTTAGTGCTCTCGGTCGGTGCGGAGCAACCCTTCGGTCGGGCGCTGCGGATGCGAGGAAGCGGGAGCTGCAACGTTGCAAGCGTTGCAACGTTGCGGGTGCGGGCGGGGGCTTCGGTCGGGCACGGTGAGATGCGGGGTGCGGAGCGGGCTTGCGAGCGGTGCGGGGCGATGCGGATGAGCGGAGCGGGCGACCGGTCTGACCGAGGGGATCTCTCGGTCGGAGCGCGCGAACGGGGCGGGCGCGATGCGGAGCGGCTGTGCGGAGCTTGGTGCGGGCGGAGTAGCGGTCGGTGTGGGAGAACGGAGCTCGTTTCTTCGGTCGGTGCGGCAAATGCTTGTCGCAACGTTGCGACGATTCGTCGCAACGTCAAATTTGGGTTTTGGAAGGGGCTAGGGTTAATTTCTTGCGAAAATAGGTCTTCCTAGAGGTTGTTTATATAGTGTAGATGGGTTGACTAGGTCTAGGGCTAATCCTAATGTGATTAGGAGTTTAAAATAATTTAAAATTTGAAATCCAACTTCTCCAACTCACCCAAGGATTTGACTTGGTCCAAATGAGCTGGAAATTGGCTCAAAAATTCTTTAATACGTTTAAAACTCAAATAAATTTTATTTGACCGAAAATAATTTAAAAATTAATTATTAAAAATAATATAAAACTTGTTAAAAATATAAAAGTGGTCAAATAAACTCCAAAAATTATAAAATAAATATTGGGGTGATCGTGATGACGAGAGTGAGCTAACTAAGAAGACGGATCTCAATTTTGATGTCGGACGACGAAACTAAAAATAGAAACGTCTCCCGTCAAAAGTGAAAATCGCCACGTCTCATCGAATAAGTTTAAATTGTGGGAAAACGACTCGAGAAACGTCGTTCCAAAATAGTGCCACTATTTAACATTCTCAGAGACGTTCACAACGGCATATCACACGAAAGTGTTCACAAACGAACAAAGTCTAAAACAAACACGTGCACGACCAAAAGCACGTGCACGAAAAACGTACAACGAAAAGTGGTCGTTACATCCTCCCCACCTTAGAATAAAGTCCGTCCTCGGACTTTCTAATATAGCTAGTCGCTCTAGTAACTACCCCAATCAAGTCATATAATAATTCAACCAGGTATAGTCATTACAAGAGCTTATATATGCACTAAGTAGTCAAACATTAATACTACCAACACGTATATATATTTATATATATTCACGTACGTTATACATTTATACCTATTATAGTCAGTCAAACTCATACACGTATTTTAATCATATATATAAGCATGCATCCCTTATATGACTACTACCTACCTAATCACAAAACAATATTTCAGGTACTCATATAAGTATGATCTCACACCTAGCAAATACAATCATTGCTCTACATATAGATAGCTACCTATGCACAAACATCAAGGGTATGCTACCCTCTAATATTCATCCAACACCAAACACATCAACACATGTAGTCACACCATACCATTATTAAGTCAAATTTCACTATATATATATATATATATATTCACCACTACTATAGTTTCACAATATATAGTCATTCAAATACATGCAAATAGTTCACCATATATTCACATCACGTACGGTCCTATAACTGTATTTACGACACGCCACATATATCATAGTCATCAATACCTATAACTAAGCACATACTTACCCGTGCATGGTGCACACCCATACACGCTAACATTTCATTTACATACACCAATCATACCATTATATAACTAGCACACATACACACCTAGTTTTAGCTAGTACACATACGTTCACACGAGCAAGTCCTTAGTAAATAACTATACCACAAGACCAGCACCTATAACTATATACTGGCGTAGCGACCCACAATCATGTGCGTAGCACAACCAGGCACAAACACTCCTATCACTATACATACATCAAACATTGCTATATTCAAACTACAAACATACATTCAATATACCTAGAGTATACCCACTCAAGCTTGAGTGAGACTCAGTACATATATCAGAATATTCTATATACGTAACACGACATTTATACCTATACCGATACCACTCCCATATATATACGTCTACCAGTACAACCATATACTTTCCATAAATCAATCACACTTAATATTTAGTCAGGCAATACTCACATAGTTAAATCAATTTATATACCATACTAATAACATTACAGACATCAGCACCCACATATTTATAATACCCTCCCTAGTACAAACATTCACCGTATAGTCACACATAAGTAATGTACATATTCATACCATAGCCTACTACCTATAATTAGTATACTAACACATCCACACGTACATAATTAAGATGTGCAATAGTCGTGTATACCTCACGGTATGCACGCATGCAACATCCCGCGAAAGCAAACAATACCAATAAAAATTATAACCCTACTACCATATGTATATCACTAATATACTCATGCAACGAAACATAACTTCCTACGTCTGAACACTATATATATCTCCCTACGGGCACATACTCACCCGTACTAGTATATAGGTCACTCAATATGCCTACTCACTTATCTATACGTTCACCTATTATTATCACACCTATCATACACATAGCTTTACCAATCATTTATTTCAACCATCACAAGTATCTCTAACTTCATACACTCCATTAGACATTTCAACGCTAACTCTTATATACACAGGCATCCCTAGTATAGTATAGCTATCCATACAAAAATCTATAACTACTAACACACAACAACTTCATACTATCACGAATAACTCCGAGTATATATATATATATATATATATATATATATATATATATATATATATATATATATATATATATATATATATATATATATATATATATATATATATCACACAATAGGCAAGCATCGTTATATTATGGGGGCAAACTCATTCAAGCCCACGTACACAACTTAGGTACGTGCACTACGACACCATCACAAGAGTCCAAGGGCCCACTAACAACTTAGAGTTGACACAGACATTGACGGACCCTAAGGCCTAAGCAATAAAGAGAGGTCGAGAGCGAAAGCGTGACGAGGGAAGGATCGATAAGCACGAGTTCAGATAGGACGAGTACAAGGAGACAGCTTGGTTAGACGAAACATTGACTCAAGGGTGATGTTTAGGTTGAGGGAAAAAGGAGATGTAGTGATGCTTATATAGGAGGGGGAAAAGAAATAGGGTAAGTAGCATAAGCTAAAATACGCGGAGTTTGAAAACTGTCGTACTTCAAAAGTTGAAATCCTCGTCTGAAAAGAAATATTTGGAGAGCGATAAACGAGTTGTTCAAAATAAGTTTGAGTCGAATATTCATAATAGGAGAAAATGGTCCATTGATCTATATAAAATCATATAAAGGAAGTAAAATCATTTACACGAATATTAAGGACGTAGTTTTTTTTGAAAATATTATACGGCAGTAATTTAATATAATTTGGCAAGAATTTTGATAGTTAAAGAATGAAATTAAGTAACAGAAGAATTTAAACTCATGTTAAATGCTTTCAAAACCTTTAGGCTATGGAAAATTTAAAATAATCAATATTAAAACTACTTTTAGAGAATCGGGGTTTGCCAAAAATGAGAAACTGATTTACACAGGGTTCTTAATATACGAGCACAACAGGTCTGGTATGGATATAAAAATAATTGAAAGTATGTATGGTGCACGGAAAAATAATAATAATGACTTAGTATAAGAATTATCAAGATCGAATAGCAAGTCTTTAAAATCAAATCATGGAGGGTCTAAATCAGGAAGTGGTTATGAAAATAGTAATTTTGCAAAAATCTGAAGTAGCGAAAACGAAGAGCAAAAACCAACTTGCTGAAAGCTGAAATTCCATGTGTCTTGAAAGTATATTAAAGTAAACGCGACGTATAATTCGTATATTACAAATAAGAAGGAAAATTATAAATCGTATTGGGAAAAATAAAAGTACGGTTCTATATAAAATTAATATATGAAGGGCAACGCAATTACATAAGTACGAAAAATATAGGCTGGAAAAATATTATAACTAGTGTTCAAAAATTCCGATAAAAGTTTTCAAAAAAATTTTATATCAATGAAGGAGTATGAAGTATAAGTATATTAAAATTTTGAACAAATTTAAACTTAGGGAAGGGAAGATTGAAAAATATTTTCAGAAGGTTCAAGATTTGCAATGGAGATGTTTGAAAATTGACGACGATCGTCATGAGGCGATCTCGTGAATCGAGGCAAGGAAAATACACTACTAAAAAAAGGACTTTTGCCAACGTTTTTTTAAACATTTTCCAACGTTTTTGAAGCGCTGGCAAATGTTTTTCCGACGTTTTATAAAACGTTGTAAAGACGTTGGGAAAAGTGTGTGTTGCTAAATGTTTTACCAACGTTTTGGTGAAACATTGGGAAATGCCCACTTTTGCCAGCGTTTTCTTGAAACGTTTGGAAATGCCAAGACATTTTCCGGCACTTGCTTGAAACGTTGGGAAATACCCAAGACATTCTCCGGCGTTTTCTTGAAACGTTGGGAAACGCCAAGACATTTTCCGGCGTTTGCTTGAAATGTTGGGAAATGCCCAAGTCATTCCCCGATGTTTTCTTGAAACGTTAGGAAATACCCAAGACATTTCCCAACGTTTTTTGAAACATTGGAAAATGCCCAAGACATTCCCGGCGTTTTCTTGAAACGTTGGAAAATGCCCAAGACATTCCCGGCGTTTTCTTGAAACGTTGGGAAATGCCGAAGACATTCCCTTGCGTTTTCTTGAAACGTTGGGAAATGACCAAGACAACGTACATATATGTATATTTTTGAAGTTAAATTGGATTTGTTGATGCGCCTCATTGAAAATTTTTAATTGGTGTTCAATTGGATTTGTTGATCCTTCTTAACATAGATCCTTGTTTATAAAGGTGATTTCATGAAAAGAACCCAGCAATTTCATGTAGTCAATGAAATGATGATCTTGAATCCAAATGATTTTATTTTTGTGTGCTTGTGATTGTAATTAAGTTCATTTATCCCAAGCTTAATTTAAAGAATAAAAAGTAGTAACTATGACTAGCCCTCCAAGATACTACTTTTAAAACATATGCTATACTCATCAATTCTAACGAGTAACCATCAGAGAACGAAGGATTAAATCCTGAAAGATTTCATCACAAAAGATCAACTTTCATGAAAACATAAACCTTCATTAACAAAACAAGTCAGTGACCCTGAATTCACATTCCAGCACATAGGCCCAAAAGTACATAAACATCCTTTTACAAAAATCCCAAACCCTAACCGCCAAAGCCGTAGATGGTGGCCCTGACGCTTGAGAGCGTAAACGACGTCCATCGCCGTCATGGTCTTCCTCCTGGCATGCTCGGTGTAGGTTACGACGTCGCAGATGATGTTCTCGAGGAAGAACTTGAGGACTCCCCTTGTCTCCTCGTAGATGAGATCGCTGATCCTCTTAACTCCCCCACGGCGAGCGAGGCGGCGTATCACCGGCTTAGTGATCCCCTGGATGTTGTCACGCAAAACTTTCCGGTGGCGCTTCGTTCCGCCCTTGCCCAGTCCCTTCCCTCCCTTTCCTCATCCAGGCACTTTTTACTCCTGGTTCTGTTGCTTCGATTTGGGTATTTTGGTTTGCCGTGTGTTTTTATAGATGAGGCGTAGGGTTGACGGGGGAGCGTTCGGTCTTGTTTGGACCGTCTGATGAGGCGTCGATCTGCAACATGAACTAGTAGTTGGTTTTGTCCGCTAGATCTGGTACTCTTGCATTTGATTGGATGATATAAATGCGTGCAGATCATGGGTTTCTTCTATATTTTCACATATTTAATTACATGCGGATTGCATTTGATTTGACCCCAAAAGAATAGATTTTGGGTTTCAGTTATAAATTTAAATAGCATGAACTTTAAATAAAATTTGGCATGAAGTTCATGCCGAAGTTATAAATTTAGCATATTATAACTAATATGCTATAAATTTAGCAAAAGAATAAAGTTATAGTATATTAGCGTTACATTTAAATAAAATTTCTAACTGAACCCCAAAAGAATGGATTTTCGCATATTTCTTCTATATTTTCACATTTTTACATTTTTCGTTTCAGAGCAGATGGGGGCACCGTACGTGATGATTTGTAAAAGAAAAGGGGTTCGGTCCATATGGTCTAGGGCTCATTGAATTATGCCGGCTAGGGTCACATTCTTACCTTTCAGTGCAATTAAGAAATAATGAACATGTGGTCTAATTGTTGGCTCGATTATATATATAGACTATCCATAATCTGTGCACAAAGTGCACGGACACCCCAAAACCCAACCCACACAATCAGGATGTGGGATCCATACGGGTGTTTCGATGAGTGCAAAAACTGGTGAAAATGAGAAGAGTGGGTTTGAGTGTGTATGTTGTCATGTGATTTTTTGGTTTTTTTAATTGGGGTGTGATTTGGTGTTTTGTCGGCGTACATAAAATAAGAAGACTCCATTTTCTCAAATCATTTTCATATCAAGTACATAAAATAAAACGTCTTGAATATTACTTATTCACACGTTTGCCATTAAAAATATTTACAAGCCTGCCACTAAGGCTTGTCTAAATTCATTTATTTACAAGTTGGCCATTAAAAAATTACAAGACTACAACTAAAACCTTTTCTTCTTACTAACGTTTACACTAAGATGTTGCGATAGGTCCAGCATTTGCCGGCGTTTTTTAGAAAGCGTCGGGAAACATCTAGTATTTGTCGATGTTTTAAAAAAGCGTGGGAAAAAGTCCGCATTTCCCAACATTTTTCGGAAAGCGCCGGAAAAAGTCCAGCATTTCCTAACATTTTTAAAAAGCGTCGGGAAAAGTGTTGCCTTTCCCAACGTTTTTTGGAAAACGCCAGCAAAAGTCCAGCATTTTCCAACATTTTAAAAAAGCGTCGGAAAAAGTCTAGCATTTGCCGACGTTTTTCGGAAAGCGCTGGCATAATTCCAGTATTTTCCAACGTTTTTAAAAAGCGTCTGGAAAAGTCCTGCATTTGCCAACGTTTTAAAAAAGTGTCGGGAAAAGTCTAGCATTTGCATGCGTTTTTCGAAAAGCGCCGAAAAAAGCCCAGCATTTACCAACATTCTTATAAACGTTGGTAAAAGTCTAGCATTTGACGACGTTCTTATAAACGCTGGCAAATGTCGAAATACCAATAGACATTTGAATCGAGGCAAGGAAAATAGTCGGATGATCATGAATCAGGAAAATCTACGGGGAAACTCCTACAGTCGACCAACTAAAGACTAAGAACTAAGCGCTAAGACTCTCTAAGGAGCTAGACGGTAATGAAATGCGTTCAGCTTGGTCCGAAGTCGATGAACCCAAGCGAACGACTGAAGGAAATTCTAGAAGTCTAATATGGTCAGGGGTAGACAAGGACCACTAAGGCAACTCCTATGACGATTAAATCAATTGCTAGAAGGGGGTCTAACTACAATCAGGGCCTCTAACTAGCAAGCACAGACGTCTAACTAAGCCTTCTTATCACCTAGTGTCATAAGAAAACGACTAGACTCAAGGCTTATGACTCGGATGTTGCAATTTATTTAATGGACATTCTGTTATTATCGTTGTTTCGTTAATTCGCAATTACAAGACTGGACCTGCATGGGCCACCAACAAAACCTGTCACGCCCCGCTTCCCAAAAATATGGAGGCGAAGCGTGAGAAGGTCCGCTCAGACTTGAAGCTACAAAGCTGCAAGTCCGATAAGCGTCAATCAAATTTAAAACTGCAGGTCCTTGCAACGCGAGCGAAACAAGATAATAATAATGAAATGAGACAAAAGAATAATCTCAGAATATCCATAAATATAAATTCCAACATCGCAGAAAAGCCACCAGGCTGAAATAAAAGAGAGTCTAAAGGCCCAACATGGCCAACAAAAGTACAACGTACAAAACAACAGTGCTACGCACCGACAAATAACAACAAACCTAAAACAAAAGAAAGCTCAGCAAAAGTCACCAAGAAAGATCACTGACATCCACAAAACTCCTCCTAGGCAGACATGGACTCAGGCTCAGCGTCAGCAACTCATCACGTACACAGCAACGGTCTCTGGCTCAGGTCTAACATGTGACACCCAAAAGAGCAAGGGGCACATGTCAGCAAGTCTACAAGAGACTTGTGCAAGGAAACTAGAAGTAAGCAAAAGTAAAGCAACCTAGCAGTTCTAGCATGAATGCGATGACATGGCAGTTAAAGTATGAGTGCAACAGGTAAAGTAAAGTAAAGTAAAGTACGAGCATGGCATTTAAACATGGCATGGATGACAAGTATTACATGAATCATTCACAAGACAAGTTCAAGACAAGGAAAGTAAGCACCTCGTGCACAGAGATTCCGTCTTTTGGCTAGAGTGGCTGATCGGCCAACTCCTAAGCTCAAGTGACCGTTTATCCCTACCCCTCCACGTGTATCGGGCATTGGTTTTTAGCCAACACATGAGGCCCGCTTATGGATCACGAGCCAGGAAGTGTTTTTAACAAGTATGGCATGGGGGTGCACCTAGCCGGAAACACGGAAACACGGATTGTACAAGTATTTTGTAGCGTGTGCTACGATGCAACAATCAATTTGGATGACATGTAAGATGCAATGCATGGCAGTTAAAAGTGCGTACAGGTAAGGAAAGTAAACGTGACAGTTTAGTATGCATGAACAACAAGTTTAAAGGGTTGGATCTAGCTTCGTTGTCAAGCTAGATCAATTAGGTGACGGATCTAGTTTCGTTGTCAAACTAGATCAAGTAGGCGTCTAGCCAGCTATCATTTCACTGACTAGTCTCTTTTACGCTGAAAACAAGGAAGTGGCCTAAAAACATGGCCCTACACAAGAGTTGGCAAGTTTCACTTGCCTGCAAGTACACCGTCTGAGCACACCGTCCAATGAGTCCAAAAATCACAATTATCCTACGTGCACAAGTCCACCGGCCTAAAGTCCATATTATTAATCTTGATTAGTGAATTTAAAACATTTAAAATACTTTAAAAATACTGATTTTAGTCTTGATTAGCATGCAATAGGTTGGGGGTCCTAGGGGTGCAAAGCGTTACCTCAACACGACGCGAAAGCTACACCGGCGTCGGGTAGCGACGCCGGGGGTTGGAATAGAAGATCGCGCTCCAAGTCCAGATTCCAAATTAGTTTCCTCGCTGGAAAGTTCAGAGCATCAACCGGAGCAACGGTTCCAGATTCCAAAGCTAGCACATGCGACGACGGGCTACGACGTGTCGCAACGTCGTGCACGGCGAATCGTCGGAGAGAAAACACCTAGGTGGGGCCCACATTAGTCCTAGGGACCTTTGGGGGACCCACAATACCGCTGGAGAACTTGGGGGGCCCACAGAGGTAAGTGGTGCGACGGGTGCGGGGTTGTGACGAGTGGCTCTCGGTCGTACCCAGCCAATGCGGGAGATTCCATCGGTCGGGCGCTAGGAGCGGGCGCTGCACAGCGCTGCGGTCGGTGCGGGCCTTGGTGCTCTCGGTCGGTGCGGAGCAACCCTTCGGTCGGGCGCTGCGGATGCGAGGGAGCGGGCGCTGCAACGTTGCAAGCGTTGCAACGTTGCGGGTGCGGGCGGGTGCTTCGGTCGGGCACGGTGAGATGCGGGGTGCGGAGCGGGCTTGCGAGCGGTGCGGGGCGATGCGGATGAGCGGAGCGGGCGACCGGTCTGACCGAGGGGATCTCTCGGTCGGAGCAGGTGAACGGGGCGGGCGCGATGCGGAGCGGCTGTGCGGAGCTTGGTGCGGGCGGAGCAGCGGTCGGTGCGGGAGAACGGAGCTCGTTTCTTCGGTCGATGCGGCAAATGCTTGTCGCAACGTTGCGACGATTTGTCGCAACATCAAATTTGGGTTTTGGAAGGGGCTAGGGTTAATTTCTTGCGAAAATAGGTCTTCCTAGAGGTTGTTTATATAGTGTAGATGGGTTGACTAGGTCTAGGGCTAATCCTAATGAGATTAGGAGTTTAAAATAATTTAAAATTTGAAATCCAACTTCTCCAACTCACCCAAGGATTTGACTTGGTCCAAATGAGCTGGAAATTGGCTCAAAGATTCTTTAATACGTTTAAAACTCAAATAAATTTTATTTGGCCGAAAATAATTTAAAAATTAATTATTAAAAATAATATAAAACTTGTTAAAAATATAAAAGTGGTCAAATAAACTCCAAAAATTATAAAATAAATATTGGGGTGATCGTGATGACGAGAGTGAGCTAACTAAGAAGACGGATCTCAATTTTGATGTCGGACGACGAAACTAAAAATAGAAACGTCTCCCGTCAAAAGTGAAAATCGCCACGTCTCATCGAATAAGTTTAAATTGTGGGAAAACGACTCGAGAAACGTCGTTCCAAAATAGTGCCACTATTTAACATTCTCAGAGACGTTCACAACGGCATATCACACGAAAGTGTTCACAAACGAACAAAGTCTAAAACAAACACGTGCACGGCCAAAAGCACGTGCACGAAAAACGTACAACGAAAAGTGGTCGTTACATCCTCCCCACCTTAGAATAAAGTCCGTCCTCGGACTTTCTAATATAGCTAGTCGCTCTAGTAACTACCCCAATCAAGTCATATAATAATTCAACCAGGTATAGTCATTACAAGAGCTTATATATGCACTAAGTAGTCAAACATTAATACTACCAACACGTATATATATTTATATATATTCACGTACGTTATACATTTATACCTATTATAGTCAGTCAAACTCATACACGTATTTTAATCATATATATAAGCATGCATCCCTTATATGACTACTACCTACCTAATCACAAAACAATATTTCAGGTACTCATATAAGTATGATCTCACACCTAGCAAATACAATCATTGCTCTACATATAGATAGCTACCTATGCACAAACATCAAGGGTATGCTACCCTCTAATATTCATCCAACACCAAACACATCAACACATGTAGTCACACCATACCATTATTAAGTCAAATTTCACTATATATATATATATATATATATATATACACCACTACTATAGTTTCACAATATATAGTCATTCAAATACATGCAAATAGTTCACCATATATTCACATCACGTACGGTCCTATAACTGTATTTACGACACGCCACATATATCATAGTCATCAATACCTATAACTAAGCACATACTTACCCGTGCATGGTGCACACCCATACACGCTAACATTTCATTTACATACACCAATCATACCATTATATAACTAGCACACATACAAACCTAGTTTTAGCTAGTACACATACGTTCACACGAGCAAGTCCTTAGTAAATAACTATACCACAAGACCAGCACCTATAACTATATACTGGCGTAGCGACCCACAATCATGTGCGTAGCACAACCAGGCACAAACACTCCTATCACTATACATACATCAAACATTGCTATATTCAAACTACAAACATACATTCAATATACCTAGAGTATACCCACTCAAGCTTGAGTGAGACTCAGTACATATATCAGAATATTCTATATACGTAACACGACATTTATACCTATACCGATACCACTCCCATATATATACGTCTACCAATACAACCATATACTTTCCATAAATCAATCACACTTAATATTTAGTCAGGCAATACTCACATAGTTAAATCAATTTATATACCATACTAATAACATTACAGACATCAGCACCCACATATTTATAATACCCTCCATAGTACAAACATTCACCGTATAGTCACACATAAGTAATGTACATATTCATACCATAGCCTACTACCTATAATTAGTATACTAACACATCCACACGTACATAATTAAGATGTGCAATAGTCGTGTATACCTCACGGTATGCACGCATGCAACATCCCGCGAAAGCAAACAATACCAATCAAAATTATAACCCTACTACCATATGTATATCACTAATATACTCATGCAACGAAACATAACTTCCTACGTCTGAACACTATATATATCTCCCTACGGGCACATACTCACCCGTACTAGTATATAGGTCACTCAATAGGCCTACTCACTTATCTATACGTTCACCTATTATTATCACACCTATCATACACATAGCTTTACCAATCATTTATTTCAACCATCACAAGTATCTCTAACTTCATACACTCCATTAGACATTTCAATGCTAACTCTTATATACACAGGCATCCCTAGTATAGTATATCTATCCATACAAAAATCTATAACTACTAACACACAACAACTTCATACTATCACGAATAACTCCGAGTATATATATATATATATATATATATATATATATATATATATATATATATATATATATATATATATATATATATATATATATCACACAATAGGAAAGCATCGTTATATTATGGGGGCAAACTCATTCAAGCCCACGTACACAACTTAGGTACGTGCACTACGACACCATCACAAGGGTCCAAGGGCCCACTAACAACTTAGAGTTGACACAGACATTGACGGACCCTAAGGCCTAAGCAATAAAGAGAGGTCGAGAGCGAAAGCGTGACGAGGGAAGGATCGATAAGCACGAGTTCAGATAGGACGAGTACAAGGAGACAGCTTGGTTAGACGAAACATTGACTCAAGGGTGATGTTTAGGTTGAGGGAAAAGGGAGATGTAGTGATGCTTATATAGGATGGGGAAAAGAAATAGGGTAAGTAGCATAAGCTAAAATACGCGGAGTTTGAAAACTGTCGTACTTCAAAAGTTGAAATCCTCGTCTGAAAAGAAATATTTGGAGAGCGATAAACGAGTTGTTCAAAATAAGTTTGAGTCGAATATTCATAATAGGAGAAAATGGTCCATTGATCTATATAAAATCATATAAAGGAAGTAAAATCATTTACACGAATATTAAGGACGTAGTTTTTTTTGAAAATATTATACGGCAGTAATTTAATATAATTTGGCAAGAATTTTGATAGTTAAAGAATGAAATTAAGTAACAGAAGAATTTAAACTCATGTTAAATGCTTTCAAAACCTTTAGGCTATGGAAAATTTAAAATAATCAATATTAAAACTACTTTTAGAGAATCGGGGTTTGCCAAAAATGAGAAACTGATTTACACAGGGTTCTTAATATACGAGCACAACAGGTCTGGTATGGATATAAAAATAATTGAAAGTATGTATGGTGCACGGAAAAATAATAATAATGACTTAGTATAAGAATTATCAAGATCGAATAGCAAGTCTTTAAAATCAAATCATGGAGGGTCTAAATCAGGAAGTGGTTATGAAAATAGTAATTTTGCAAAAATCTGAAGTAGCGAAAACGACGAGCAAAAACCAACTTGCTGAAAGCTGAAATTCCATGTGTCTTGAAAGTATATTAAAGTAAACGCGACGTATCATTCGTATAACACAAATAAGAAGGAAAATTATAAATCGTATTGGGAAAAATAAAAGTACGGTTCTATATAAAATTAATATATGAAGGGCAACGCAATTACATAAGTACGAAAAATATAGGCTGGAAAAATATTATAACTAGTGTTCAAAAATTCCGACAAAAGTTTAAAAAAAATTTTAAATCAATGAAGGAGTATGAAGTATAAGTATATTAAAATTTTGAACAAAGTTAAACTTAGGGAAGGTAAGATTGAAAAATATTTTCAGAAGGTTCAAGATTTGCAATGGAGATGTTTGAAAATTGACGACGATCGTCATGAGGCGATCTCGTGAATCGAGGCAAGGAAAATAGTCGGATGATCATGAATCAGGAAAATCTACGGGAAAACTCCTACAGTCGACCAACTAAAGACTAAGAACTAAGCGCTAAGACTCTCTAAGGAGCTAGACGGTAATGAAATGCGTTAGCTTGGTCCGAAGTCGATGAACCCAAGCAAACGACTGAAGGAAATTCTAGAAGTCTAATATGGTCAGGGGTAGACAAGGACCACTAAGGCAACTCCTATGACGATTAAATCAATTGCTAGAAGGGGGTCTAACTACAATCAGGGCCTCTAACTAGCAAGCACAGACGTCTAACTAAGCCTTCTTATCACCTAGTGTCATAAGAAAATGACTAGACTCAGGGCTTATGACTCGGATGTTGCAATTTATTTAATGGACATTCTGTTATTATCGTTGTTTCGTTAATTCGCAATTGCAAGACTGGACCTGCATGGGCCACCAACAAAACCTGTCACGCCCCGCTTCCCAAAAATATGGAGGCGAAGCGTGAGAAGGTCCGCTCAGACTTGAAGCTACAAAGCTGCAAGTCCGATAAGCGTCAATCAAATTTAAAACTGCAGGTCCTTGCAACGCGAGCGAAACAAGATAATAATAATGAAATGAGACAAAAGAATAATCTCAGAATATCCATAAATATAAATTCCAACATCGCAGAAAAGCCACCAGGCTGAAATAAAAGAGAGTCTAAAGGCCCAACATGGCCAACAAAAGTACAACGTACAAAACAACGGTGCTACGCACCGACAAATAACAACAAACCTAAAACAAAAGAAAGCTCAGCAAAAGTCACCAAGAAAGATCACTGACATCCACAAAACTCCTCCTAGGCAGACATGGACTCAGGCTCAGCGTCAGCAACTCATCACGTACACAGCAACGGTCTCTGGCTCAGGTCTAACATGTGACACCCAAAAGAGCAAGGGGCACATGTCAGCAAGTCTACAAGAGACTTGTGCAAGGAAACTAGAAGTAAGCAAAAGTAAAGCAACCTAGCAGTTCTAGCATGAATGCGATGACATGGCAGTTAAAGTATGAGTGCAACAGGTAAAGTAAAGTAAAGTAAAGTACGAGCATGGCATTTAAACATGGCATGGATGACAAGTATTACATGAATCATTCACAAGACAAGTTCAAGACAAGGAAAGTAAGCACCTCGTGCACAGAGATTCCGTCTTTTGGCTAGAGTGGCTGATCGGCCAACTCCTAAGCTCAAGTGACCGTTTATCCCTACCCCTCCACGTGTATCGGGCATTGGTTTTTAGCCAACACATGAGGCCCGCTTATGGATCACGAGCCAGGAAGTGTTTTTAACAAGTATGGCATGGGGGTGCACCTAGCCGGAAACACGGAAACACGGATTGTACAAGTATTTTGTAGCGTGTGCTACGATGCAACAATCAATTTGGATGACATGTAAGATGCAATGCATGGCAGTTAAAAGTGCGTACAGGTAAGGAAAGTAAACGTGACAGTTTAGTATGCATGAACAACAAGTTTAAAGGGTTGGATCTAGCTTCGTTGTCAAGCTAGATCAATTAGGTGACGGATCTAGTTTCGTTGTCAAACTAGATCAAGTAGGCGTCTAGCCAGCTATCATTTCACTGACTAGTCTCTTTTACGCTGAAAACAAGGAAGTGGCCTAAAAACATGGCCCTACACAAGAGTTGGCAAGTTTCACTTGCCTGCAAGTACAACGTCTGAGCACACCGTCCAATGAGTCCAAAAATCACAATTATCCTACGTGCACAAGTCCACCGGCCTAAAGTCCATATTATTAATCTTGATTAGTGAATTTAAAACATTTAAAATACTTTAAAAATACTGATTTTAGTCTTGATTAGCATGCAATAGGTTGGGGGTCCTAGGGGTGCAAAGCGTTACCTCAACACGACGCGAAAGCTACACCGGCGTCGGGTAGCGACGCCGGGGGTTGGAATAGAAGATCGCGCTCCAAGTCCAGATTCCAAATTAGTTTCCTCGCTGGAAAGTTCAGAGCATCAACCGGAGCAACGGTTCCAGATTCCAAAGCTAGCACGTGCGACGACGGGCTACGACGTGTCGCAACGTCGTGCACGGCGAATCGTCGGAGAGAAAACACCTAGGTGGGGCCCACAGTAGTCCTAGGGACCTTTGGGGGACCCACAATACCCCTGGAGAACTTGGGGGGCCCACGGAGGCAAGTGGTGCGACGGGTGCGGGGTTGCGACGAGTGGCTCTCGGCCGTACCCAGCCAATGCGGGAGATTCCATCGGTCGGGCGCTAGGAGCGGGCGCTGCATAGCACTGCGGTCGGTGCGGGCCTTGGTGCTCTCGGTCGGTGCGGAGCAACCCTTCGGTCGGGCGCTGCGGATGCGAGGGAGCGGGCGCTGCAACGTTGCAAGCGTTGCAACGTTGCGGGTGCGGGCGGGGGCTTCGGTCTGGCACGGTGAGATGCGGGGTGCGGAGCGGGCTTGCGAGCGGTGCGGGGCGATGCGGATGAGCGGAGCGGGCGACCGGTCTGACAGAGGGGATCTCTCGGTCGGAGCGGGTGAACGGGGCGGTCGCGATGCGGAGCGGCTGTGCGGAGCTTGGTACGGGCGGAGCAGCGGTCGGTGCGGGAGAACGGAGCTCGTTTCTTCGGTCGGTGCGACAAATGCTTGTCGCAACGTTGCGACGATTCGTCGCAACGTCAAATTTGGGTTTTGGAAGGGGCTAGGGTTAATTTCTTGCGAAAATAGGTCTTCCTAGAGGTTGTTTATATAGTGTAGATGGGTTGACTAGGTCTAGGGCTAATCCTAATGAGATTAGGAGTTTAAAATAATTTAAAATTTGAAATCCAACTTCTCCAACTCACCCAAGGATTTGACTTGGTCCAAATGAGCTGGAAATTGGCTCAAAAATTCTTTAATACGTTTAAAACTCAAATAAATTTTATTTGGCCAAAAATAATTTGAAAATTAATTATTAAAAATAATATAAAACTTGTTAAAAATATAAAAGTGGTCAAATAAACTCCAAAAATTATAAAATAAATATTGGGGTGATCGTGATGACGAGAGTGAGCTAACTAAGAAGACAGATCTCAATTTTGATGTCGGACGACGAAACTAAAAATAGAAACGTCTCCCGTCAAAAGTGAAAATCGCCACGTCTCATCGAATAAGTTTAAATTGTGGGAAAAAGACTCGAGAAACGTCGTTCCAAAATAGTGCCACTATTTAACATTCTCAGAGACGTTCACAACGGCATATCACACGAAAGTGTTCACAAACGAACAAAGTCTAAAACAAACACGTGCACGGCCAAAAGCACGTGCACGAAAAACGTACAACGAAAAGTGGTCGTTACATCCTCCCCACCTTAGAATAAAGTCCGTCCTCGGACTTTCTAATATAGCTAGTCGCTCTAGTAACTACCCCAATCAAGTCATATAATAATTCAACCAGGTATAGTCATTACAAGAGCTTATATATGCACTAAGTAGTCAAACATTAATACTACCAACACGTATATATATTTATATATATTCACGTACGTTATACATTTATACCTATTATAGTCAGTCAAACTCATACACGTATTTTAATCATATATATAAGCATGCATCCCTTATATGACTACTACCTACCTAATCACAAAACAATATTTCAGGTACTCATATAAGTATGATCTCACACCTAGCAAATACAATCATTGCTCTACATATAGATAGCTACCTATGCACAAACATCAAGGGTATGCTACCCTCTAATATTCATCCAACACCAAACACATCAACACATGTAGTCACACCATACCATTATTAAGTCAAATTTCACTATATATATATATATATATATATATATATATATATATATATATATATATATATATATATATATATATATATATATATATATATATTCACCACTACTATAGTTTCACAATATATAGTCATTCAAATACATGCAAATAGTTCACCATATATTCACATCACGTACGGTCCTATAACTGTATTTACGACACGCCACATATATCATAGTCATCAATACCTATAACTAAGCACATACTTACCCGTGCATGGTGCACACCCATACACGCTAACATTTCATTTACATACACCAATCATACCATTATATAACTAGCACACATACAAACCTAGTTTTAGCTAGTACACATACGTTCACACGAGCAAGTCCTTAGTAAATAACTATACCACAAGACCAGCACCTATAACTATATACTGGCGTAGCGACCCACAATCATGTGCGTAGCACAACCAGGCACAAACACTCCTATCACTATACATACATCAAACATTGTTATATTCAAACTACAAACATACATTCAATATACCTAGAGTATACCAACTCAAGCTTGAGTGAGACTCAGTACATATATCAGAATATTCTATATACGTAACACGAGATTTATACCTATACCGATACCACTCCCATATATATACGTCTACCAATACAACCATATACTTTCCATAAATCAATCACACTTAATATTTAGTCAGGCAATACTCACATAGTTAAATCAATTTATATACCATACTAATAACATTACAGACATCATCACCCACATATTTATAATACCCTCCCTAGTACAAACATTCACCGTATAGTCACACATAAGTAATGTACATATTCATACCATAGCCTACTACCTATAATTAGTATACTAACACATCCACACGTACATAATTAAGATGTGCAATAGTCGTGTATACCTCAC
This sequence comes from Scilla litardierei, assembly GCA_030789695.1. NCBI lineage: Eukaryota > Viridiplantae > Streptophyta > Magnoliopsida > Asparagales > Asparagaceae > Scilla > Scilla litardierei. Next base: position 81,941,365 of record CM061137.1, read on the forward strand.
GGTATGCACACATGCAACATCCCGTGAAAGCAAACAATACCAATCAAAATTATAACCCTACTACCATATGTATATCACTAATATACTCATGCAACGAAATATAACTTCCTACGTCTGAACACTATATATATCTCCCTACGGGCACATACTCACCCGTACTAGTATATAGGTCACTCAATAGGCCTACTCACTTATCTTGAGGGGAGGAGCGAGCACGTGTTGGCCCTGCCCGAGAGGTCTTGAGGGGGGAGCGAGCACGTACCTCGGCCCGTGCCCTTCTCTGGTTTGGGTGGCAAGAGTCGGCCCTACCGCAGAGGTCTTGAGGGGGGAACGAGGGCATAGCTCGGCCCGTGCCCTTCTCTGGTTTGAGTGGCGAGGGTCGGCCCTGCCCCAGAGGTCTTGAGGGGGGAGCGAGAACGTAGCTCGGCCCGTGCCCTTCTCTGGTTTGGGTGGCGAGGGTTGGCCCTGCCCCAAAGGTCTTGAGGGGGGGGGGGGGGGAGTGACGTGCGCTTATATTTCATATATTCACGCACGTTTTCTTTTGTGTTTCTCCGTGTTTTCCGCCGTCTCTTATTCGTTTTCGTATATTTTCCCGTTTTCTTTCACTTTTCTTTGTTTGTCCATGATTGCAGGAGTTCGACCACGTAGGGGACGTTTTATGATGATATCCCAAGTCCCCGGAGCAACGGGAGAAGTCACGCGTGATCCAGGGGGTCAAACGTCGAAGAATTCATCTTTCAGCCCCTCACCCGGTCGGTTGATCATCTTCAACCGATCGGGTGATGCACGCGTGCACCACCCGGTCTCTACCGCAGCTCACAAAGAAGTCACTCGACCGGTTCACAGACCGGTTCTGCGGGCGGCTGTTCTCTGTTTCTTCGAGCAGAATTCCAACCGATCGGGTGAATCTCACCCTATCGGTTCATCTGTAGCTGAGAAAATGAGTTGAAGACACGGGCGTCGAACCGACCGGTTCACCCGACTTCTCCAAGATCCAACCGGTCGCTCAAGAACTCACCCGATCGGTTCGTGAGATCGGGTGAAAACTCGCCGTTTTCTGTAATTCATCTGTAACGGATCAACCGATCGGTTGACTTGTCACCCGATCGGTTGATCCGAAAATCTATATATAGGACCCCTAGGGTTCCAGAAACGGGAGAGTTGTATTTTTTTACTGTTTTATTTCCTTGTGACGGCTGTAATTGTTACTCTTAAGTAAGTTTTCAGATCTTTCTGATTTTTTAGTATTGTCTTTATTACTCCTTTACTTCCGCATTGCAATTGTCTGATTATGATTCTAACGGTTAAATTTCATTTAGATTGCTTTTTCATGAATTTTTGTGAGTAGTTCCCAAATCTGGGATTTTGGTGGAAACCCCTTCGGGGGCTCTTCCCGATGCGTCCATAGGGTTAGGAAATCGAAGGGAGTAGGAATCTAACGGTTACGCGGGGCGTTTCATTGTCATCGGCGGGAAAAAGACCGCCTTTGACCGTCGGGCCAAGGGGGAATAAACTTGGCGGTTGACTCCCTAGCCAAAGCTCACGCCTTTAGCGTAGACGTCGAATCCTAGCACGCGGGAGCGGCAGGATGAGACGTCGGGAGATATCGTTGCGGACTTAGTGCTCCCGGGATCGATCAGTGTTTATGGACATGGGAGTGCCCACTGATCGAATCCGGGAAGTCCGGTGTATCATCCTGGGCACCGACCGGAATATCGGGCCCATGGGACGCCGGTACCACTTTCAGGGGCAACGTCTCACCATTAGACCCTAATCCCGATCGCTATCCATGCCCGTAGGCCGTAGCGGCGAGAGTCTCTCGTCGGGTCGGAAACCAAAGTCCCGGGTTTACTTTCTTTTTGTCCATACGCTTTCATTTCCTTTCGTGACAACCAACCACCGATTCGGGCTAGCTCGCCCCTCGGGGTGATTTAGGTCCTACCTGACCCAAGCACAACCTCGCCTCCCTGAGTTCGATATTCCCGCACCACTTCACTAACCGTGAAACTTGAGGTAGACGACACCGCCGCCGCGGCACACGCACGCGGGCGGCTGGTCAGGGAGCGAGCGCGTAGCTCGGCCCGTGCCCTTCTCTGGTTTGGGTGGCGAGGGTTGGCCCTGCCGTAGTGGTCTTGAGGGGGGGATTGAGCGTGTAGCTCGGCCCGTGCCCTTCTCTGGTTTGGGTGGCGAGGGTCGCCCCTGCCCCAGAGGTCTTGAGGAGGGCAGGCAGTGCGTAGCTCGGCCCGTGCCCTTATCTGGTTTGGGTGGCCAGGGTCGGCCCTGCCCCAGAGGTCTTGAGGGGGGGGGGGAGCGAACGCGTACCTCGGCCCGTGACCTTCTCTGGTTTGGGAGGCGAGGGTTGGCCCTGCCCCAGAGGTCTTGGGGGGAGGGGGGGCGAGTGCCTAGCTCGGCCCGTGCACTTCTCTGGTTTGGGTGGCGAGGGTTGGCCCTGCCCCTGAGGTCTTGAGGGGGGAGCGAGCGCGTAGCTCGGCCCGTGCCCTTCTCTGGTTTGGGTGGCGAGGGTTGGCCCTGCCCCAGAGGTCTTGAGGGGTGGGAGCAAGCGCGTAGCTCGGCCTGTGCCCTTCTCTGGTTTGGATGGAGAGGGTTGGCCCAGCACCAGAGGTCTTGAGGGGTGGAGCGAGCGCGTAGCTCGGCCCGTGCCCTTATCTGGTTTGGGTGGCGAGGGTCGGCCCTGCCCCAAAGGTCTTGAGGGGGCAGTGAGCACGTACCTCGGCCCGTGCCCTTATCTGGTTTGGGTGGCGAGGGTCGACCTTGGCCCAGAGGTCTTGATGGGGGAGCGAGCGCGTACCTCGGCCCGTGACCTTCTTGTAATGCCCTACCAGCTACTGCACAAGTACTAGAGGGGGGGGTGAATAGTACTTTAAAATAATAAGGAGTATAATTCCAAATTAAAGTGCAAACAACTACCAAATCAATTTGCGGAAGCTTAAATTGAATGACAACACAAAATTAACAATGCTAACAAACGATGTTAATGGGTTCGGATCCACCCAAGTCTCCCCGACTTGTTCCCGGTGATCCTACGTCCCAACCACCCGGATCCCCTCCGGATACTTGAGTTAGAAACCCTAACTCAAGATTTCCACTATGAATATCGTGTGAAAAACCTTCACAAGATCAAATCATACATGCAATGGCAAAGTGAATCCCACAACCCGGGATCACAATCTTCTCTCACAACCGAGAGAACCAATTAGCAATATTAAAGAGTTTAAATGAAATAAACAATCTTACCACAAAATCCTATACCTTGAGTTTTTCTTACCCAATAGGTGGAATGAAGGATTTGAGGAAGATGAAGTCACCAAGACCTAGCACCAAGGAAATGACCAGCAATGGGTGCCTAGGAATGATTTGGAGACTTGGATCAAGCAATAGCTTGAAGAGCTCACCAAGAACAAGCTTCTCTCTAGATCTAGAAATGAGAGAGAATGAGTTTCTTGTGAGGAAGAGAGCTTTTGATTTGAGGGAGAATAGCTATCTCTTTTGATCTCAATGAATCTCTGAATGGAAGCTCTTACCTAGATAGAAATGACCTAGGTTCGTATTTATAGGAACTCAAAAACACAAGATAGGTCATTCACCAACGGATAGAAATCTGTGAGAATTAGTCGGTCAAAGAACAATCACTGACCGACTAGTTCATGAACTAGTCGGTCAGCCAAACAACGTGGACCGACTAAGTGAAGATCTGAGAAGAGATAGAATTTCAGACCTAGAAATCTAGTCGGTCCAAGAAGACTTTCTGACCGACTAGTTTCATAACTAGTCGGTCAGTCAGTGAACGTAGACCGACTAAGAGGCAAAATGAAATAGTCTGAAAGCAAGTTGACTTAGTCGGTCCAAGAACAAAAGTTGACCGACTAGATTGTCAACTAGTCGGTCACCAAACGTTCTTAGACCGACTAACGGTAAACAGTAGCTTAGGAGAAATTTTGCATGAACAGTAAGTCACAACTAGTCGGTCAAAGAAGCATCACTGACCGACTAGTTCACAAACTAGTCGGTCGGTGAGTCAACGTAGACCGACTAACTGTAAACAGTAAAGTCCAAGAAATTAAGGAATCAAACTAGTCGGTCCAAGAACAGTTGTCGACCGACTAGATCACCATCTAGTCGGTCAGTACTTGTTCTTGTACCAACTAACATGCACAATAAAGTCCGAATCAAAGCGCGATGCTTCGAGGAAGTTAGAATGAACTTGTGCAAGGATCCTAGAGCTACGTAATGAGCATAATGAAGATAGAAACGTAATATATACTCAAGGCTTAACATTCTATCAATCGAAACTAAAAGACTATAAATAAAACCTTAATAAACGGTCTTTGAGAGCTTCGATTGAATCTTCATAACTTCCAAAACGGCGCAAGAGCTTCAACGAAGCTTTAGGCAAGAATACGAGCTTTGGAAAGTGTTGAGATGTCGCTTTTAATATTCTCGTGAAATTGGCGACGATCTCCAATACTGCGCTCACAAATTGTTAGTTCATGAATTATTTATGTTTGCTCATCATCCAAAACCAAATCCGGGGAGTCCAATATTCAACATTCTCCCCCTTTTTGGTGATGACAAACCAACATAAATAATAATCAAAAATAATAATTCAAATGTAAAATACTTACTCCCCCTGCATTGATGACACGTTAATTCCAAAATGAATATATATGAATAACATCAATCAGTTGAGTAAGATAAATAAAGAGAATCAATTTTTGAAATATCGGATTTTGAAAATCCTTATATGTATCTTAACTCCCCCTGAATCTAACATATCAAACTAGATTCTTGGAAATTGAGTTAAATTTTCATTTGCGCTATTTATTATCATTATCTCTCCCCCTTTGGCATTAACCCAAAAATGGGGGGCATACAACGACAACAATTAGGAAATGTAAAATCCAACATCGAGAGTCGTAGACAAAGACAATGGACCAACTTGACACCAAGGGAAAAGTGTGGAAATCAAAACAAGGTGTGCCAAATTTTCCATTATCAATAAAAATCAACGATAATCAAAATCATCAAAAATACCAAATGTTTATTCATTTCTTGAATAAAGAAACATACTCTTCAATATTCAATATTCTTGGTTAAATTTGTGCATGGAAAACAATTCTATACAATTATAGAATTTAAATCTATTTAACCAAGTTTTCATGCGTCGAGCGACGAAATCACATTTCATATACATTCAACGAATATTAAAATGTGCACGACGAATTAAGATAAAGAGAACGACGATGTATATAAATAAATGATAACATCAAGAGTACATCCAAAAAGATATCAATACATCAAATGCAACATACCCATCAAAAAGAAATACATCATCATCATCCTCATCAAAATAAATACAACATCATCGACATCATCCAAAATACATCAAAATATCATAACCCTCATACTCTATCCTAACCCAAAATACCCTCACTAAGATATATCATCCAAAGCGTAGTGGAGAGTCCTCGGAACAACGATCACTAGGAAGTGGCTGGATCTGCAGTGTCCGTGGGTCCAGTCGACGGAGTGGACTCAGGCTCTGCAGGGAGTAGAGGTGTCTCAACAGATGGAATCGTCGGGGCAGGAGTCGAGACGTCAACGACGGGCTCGACGGCAGATGTGTCAACAGGAATATCAGCAGGCTCGGCAACAGGGTCAGCAGCAGGCTCAGAAGTCTGAAGTGCTGAAGTAGAAGGCTCTGGAGCACCGAAAGTGGTGCCAACTCCAGGAGCAGAAGTGGTAGTACCAGCAGCAGCAGCAGTGGCCTCATCGCCACGGGTAAAAGAAGTGACAAGCTCGTCAAGCTCCTCATCGTCCATCTCCTCGGCCTCAGACACCGAAGGAGGAAGCTCAATCCCCATCGTACGAGCCATACGACATACGACCTCCTCAGTACGAGCCAAACGTGAGTCGTGCTGACGGAGAAGGCGTACAACATCGTCTAAAGTAGCAGGACGAGTGGAGGCTGCAGCACCAGAGGGAGTCGCCTGAGAAGCAGATGTGGTAGACCTCTGCACGTGATGAAGCGCCGCTAAAGATTTCTTCACGGCCGTCGCGTTCAGAGGAGTACCCAAAGGACGCTCATCGTCAGGAGGGAGAGGAACTCGGAAATGACGAAATACGAGGGTCAACAAACAAGGGTATGGAATGTGCGCAGACTTATTGGTCTTGCGTATACACTCGAAAGAATCCATCTTATCGAGTATCACGCGAGCCCAATTAATCTCGCACCCCAAGAAAAGAGCGTATATGAGCTTCAAAAATGGCTGGGAGGGAAGAGAAGAGGATCCATATTTGGGGAGAAGACATGACTTCAAAATCAGGTTAAGGACCCACGCATTCGGCTTAAAAGATTTCGATGGAACACCAATGAATGCGGAGGGGATAACCTGGAAGATCTCAGAAAGAACAGACTGATCCAAGGAAGAGATATCGTCGACAGAAATGTCCGAAGGGAGGAGACCACACGATGAACAACCAAGAATCTCCCCCAAGATTTCTGCCGTGAGAACTATAGGAGTTCCCAAGACAGTCGTCTCAATGGAGTGGCTGGCATCGTACTGGCCTCGAACACGGTTGGCATAGAACAATTTCACGAGGCGAGGATAAGGTTTGGGATTGGCCTTGGCATCGTATCGGAGATAATCAAGAAGACCACTATATGACAGAAGATCAGCAAGGCCGAGAAAATCAGAAAACTGAACGTAATGCTCTAACAACAGTGGACAGTGCTCTATACGGTTGTACGCTGCGAGACACTGAGGGTCATTGCGGCACAACGATATGTCTACACCGCCGACTGGCATAGGAGCTTTACCCTTAGCCTTACGGGTCTTCGGAGGAGGAGTAGGTTCCCTAGTAGGCTCATCCTCAGGGATAAATTCAGAGTCGGAATCGGGAGGAGTAGCCGGAGAGTGGAGTATGGGCTTCTTGGATTTAGATTTTCTGGGTTTGACGGTCGCCGTCCTCTGCTTCTTCAGAGGAGGCGAAGACGTGGAAGCTTGGGTAGACTTGGCACGACGTTTAGGCTTCGGGGGATTCCTAGGGTCGGAAGGCCCTACGGTCAAAGGTGAAGCCCCGGAAGAGGCGATAGGAATTCTTGTCTTAGCCATAGCACTACGAGCACAAGCAATCGATGATAAGATCAAAAACAACCTAGCACAAACCCTAGAAATCAAAAGAAATCCGAACACACAAACCCTAGGTTAAAACTAGAAACCCTAGGAGCTAGATGAGATAAAATCGAACCCTAGGATAGGAATCGACCAAGGAGAGGGAGGGAGATACCTAGGAGGTGGAGTCGACGGCGGCGGACGGCGGCGATCGACGGAGAGATGGCCGGAGTCGAAGGGTTTCGAGTGGGGGGTTTGGGGGTTTCGGACTGGAGCAAGAGAGAATACCGACTAAAAATGATTTTAGTCGGATGAATTAGAGTATAAGTCGGTCTGGAAGCAAAAAGACACAAATGCCCTAACACACTTATTCGGTCACAGTTCAAGCACTGACCGACTAGATTACGATCTAGTTGGTCAGTCAATGAGCTTGAACCGACTAAGTCGAAACAGGGGCACAGAGGGATTTTTAGGGCTAGATTTAGTCGGTCGCAGTATATTCACTGACCGACTAGTTTTCAATCCAGTCGGTCGGTAAGTGTACTGAGACCGACTAACGAAAGAAAATGATAGGAGTTAGATATAGGCTTGATCTAGTCGGTCTGAGTTCATTTGCTGACCGACTAGATGAGCATCTAGTCGGTTGACAAGTGAACTGAAACCGACTAGAAGAGTCCAAAAATTGAAAATTGATTTCTCTTCACAAACCACTTGGATGAAACATCTTAACTCACTCATTAGTCATCTAAATTACCCCATAAATCGTCGAAATCTTAAATACGACATTGAAATACGAATTCGAGCAATAAATTCGAACAAATCACATAAAATTCCCAAAAATTCAATAAATCTTAGCATGAATGAAATATCACGAAATATAATAGCATGCAAGATATTTGAATGAAATATGAATCCTATATCTCGGATTCACCCATAATCCCCAATTCTCGACGCAACCGCACAAAGGAGTCCTCCTTTAGGGGTTTCCTGAAAATATCGGCGATTTGCTTTTGGGTTTCAACGTACACTAATATGATGTCCTTTTTAGCAACATGATCATCTAAGAAATGGTGTCGGACATCTATGTGTTTCGATCGGGAATGGTGCACCGGATTCTTTGAAAGACAAATAGCACTTTGGTTATCCACCATGATAGGGCTAGTATCACAATGAATACCAAAATCCTTCAATGTGTGTCTCATCCAAAGAACCTGGGCACAAGCGGCACCGGCGGCAATGTATTCCGCCTCGGTGGTTGAAAGTGATACCGAATTTTGCTTCTTGGAAAACCAAGAGACAAGAGAATTTCCTAGAAAATGGCAAGTGCCACTAGTACTTTTCCTGTCGGATTTGCATCCCGCATAATCAGCGTCACTATATGAGACTAACTCATATGTGCTAGATTTCGGATAAAGTAATCCAAAATCTAAAGTGTAACTTAGATAGCGAAAAATACGTTTAACCGCTACTAAGTGAGAATCCTTAGGTTGAGACTGATAACGAGCACATATACATACGGCAAACATAATATCGGGCCTACTCGCGGTAAGATAAAGTAAGCTACCTATCATACCTCGATATAGACGAATGTCTACATCTTTTCCGCCCGTATCTTTATCAAGATGCGTTGTAGTGCTCATAGGAGTCTTTTTCCCGGAGGCATTCTCCATTCCAAATCGCTTTAGCAACTCCACCGTGTACTTCGTTTGGTGGATGAAGATTGCATCGTTCAATTGGCGAATTTGGAGACCTAAGAAATATTTGAGTTCGCCCATGTGGCTCATCTCAAATTGTTCCTTCATAACATTAGAAAACTCTTCGCAAAGAGCAAAGTTAGTAGCACCGAAAATGATATCATCAACATAAATTTGAACTAATAATATATCATTATTCGCATGCTTAATAAAAAGTGTAGAATCGGCTTCGCCCATTTTAAAATTCAAATCCAAAAGAAAATTCTTTAGGCGATCATACCAAGCTCGAGGAGCTTGTCTCAAACCATAAAGAGCTTTCTTTAGTTTAAAAACATGATTTGGAAATTTTTCATTTATGAAGCCCGGAGGTTGAGAAACGTAAACTTCCTCAACGACATCTCCGTTTAAAAATGCACTTTTAACATCCATTTGAAATAGTTTAAAATTCTTATGGCATGCAAAAGACAAAAGTAATCTAATTGATTCTAATCTAGCTACCGGAGCGAAGGATTCTTCGAAATCGATACCTTCCTCTTGTCGATAGCCTTGAGCTACTAACCGAGCTTTGTTCCGGACGACGACTTGGTTTTCGTCGGTTTTGTTCTTGAAGATCCACTTTGTTCCTATGACGGTGTGATTCTTCGATGGCAATGGAACAAGCTCCCAAACTTCATTTCTCTCGAATTGAATGAGCTCCTCCTCCATGGCTAAGATCCAAGCGCTATCTTCGCATGCTTCATTAATATTCTTTGGCTCTATCGATGAGGCAAAGGCACAATTGGCGAAGTGGTGGACTTGCGATCTCGTCTTGACACTATCATTAATATTGCCAATGACTTGCTCATGGGGATGGTCACGAACGGTATGAAGTCGTTTGGGAATACCTTGATCACTAGGAACATTCTCAACAACTTCATTAGTTGGGTTAGTCTCAATAGAATCAATAGAATTATTAGACTTAGAATTATCAAACGAATCACATAAAACATCCATAGAATCATTATCATTTGAAATTCTAGTTGGAACAAATCCTTCATTAAATGAGACATGAAGCGACTCCTCGATCGTTGAGGTTCGTTTGTTGAATATCCGGTAGGCTTTGCTACGCGTAGAATATCCAACAAAAATCCCCTCATCGGATCTTGGATCGAATTTGTCCAAACTACCATATGTGTTCTTAATAAAACATTTCGAACCAAAAACTCGAAAATGTTTAACTTGAGGCAACCTACCAAACAACAATTCATAACAAGTTTGTTTAGTGCCGGGCCTCAAAAGTATTCTATTAAACACATAGCAAGCGGTGTGTACCGCTTCCGCCCAAAATTGATGGCCAAGTTGGCTATCATCAAGCATAGTGCGAGCACACTCCACTAGCGTCCTATTCTTTCTCTCAACTACACCATTTTGAGGAGGTGCACGAGGGAAAGAGAAGGTGTGAGTAATACCAACTTCATCACAAAATGTCTCAAAAGACTCATTCTCAAATTCACCTCCATGATCACTACGAATAGTGACAATGGTGGTTCCTAAGAGATTTTGTACTTTCTTAACAAAAATTGTGAAGTTTTCAAAAGCTTCATTTTTATTACACAATGAAAATACCCAAGTAAATCTTGAATAGTCATCTACGATGACAAGTCCATACCTTGCATTTCCTAAGGAAGCTACTCTAGTTGGCCCAAATAAGTCTAGATGTAATAGCTCTAGTGGCCGTTTAGTAGAGATGCTTTTCTTAGGTTTAAATGAAGATTTAGGAAGCTTGCCGCGTTGACAACAATCACAAAAACTTTTCTTTTCAAAAACAAGCTTCGGAAAACCTTTAATAGAATTCAATTTTGAAAGCTTATATAATGTTCCAAAGTTCACATGTCCAAAGCGTCGATGCCATAAGTGTTGTTCACTTGTGTTGGCAACGAGACATTGTTCATATGACTTAGGAAGATCCAAAATATAAATGTCTTTACGACGAGTTCCGGAAAATAATAATTTTTCATTATCCTTTCTTAAAATATGACACAATCCTTTCGCAAAGCTAACTTTGTAACCTTTGTCACAAAGTTGGCTTATTGAAATAAGATTATGATTTAAACCACTAACAAGATAAACATCACTAATTAATGGTTTAGAAGGGTTACCGACTTTACCAACACCTATGATGGTTCCGCTCTCGTTGCCTCCAAATACGACGCGGTTTCCATTCGCAATGGGAACCACTCCGGAGAGCAATCGAGCGTCACCCGTCATGTGTTTGGAGCACCCGCTATCGAGTATCCAATTCCCTTTGGAGCTAAATTTAAATTTGTTGCTCCTTTTCTTTTTCTTTTCCTTGAGTACCTAAAGATAGAAAATTTCATATCATGGTACCCAAGGTCATTGGGTCCAAGGGATTAGACCTTTGGAAGCCAAGTCCAAGTGGACTTAGACTTCCCCACATAATTCTTACTATGCACAACATCCGAAAAATAAGCATTCATATACATTTGTTTTTCGTCCATGCTTGTGTCCTTTGGGCTCCAAATAGTGAAAATTTTGGGAGCCATCATCCTATTGGGTGCATGCATGCGACGTTGATTTCTACGTGATGCATGTTGTGGATAGGCATACGGGACATGATGGAATGGTGCACGACGAGAATTATTCATATGATGAGGTGGGTGTACATATGCATGTGTGGGAACACGTGCGTGAGGGTGTCTCACTTGGTGTGCACGTGCCCGGGAATGTGTTGCATAAAAATCATCATACGTGTGAGACGGTGGAGTAGGACGTGTGTTCCTACGTGGCATGGTATTAGTGTACATGTAGGCATGCCCCTTCTTTGGAGGTCCACCCAAAGTGGGTTTCTTTCCGAAAGAGGGTGTGGACGAGGTGGAAGCACCATTGGTAGATGAACTACCAATAGAGTGTTTGCTCCCACTTGTTGAGTCTTCGGAAGTTGGCCTAACAAAAGTAGTGACCGACTTGGATGAATTTCCCATCATATACCCCAAGCCAATGTGGTGTTTGGCCGGAAGTAAATCTTTTAGGATATTATCCAAATGGCCCTTACCCTTGTTGAATTTGTTGATTCGGCCCAATGTGTCCTCATATTTCTCTTTGAGAGAACGCAAAGAAATATCCAAAGTGGATATTTGCGATGTGAGCACATAAACACGAGATTTAAGATTCTCGTTCTCAATACTCAAGGTTGAGTTTTGAGAAGTTAAATCCGCTATCTCATGTTCTTCCGCATCCTCAATGCTAACATGTTCAAGTTTAGATTTGAGATTAACAATCTCATTTCTTAACTCTTCAACAACGGTGTCGTTGTTGGTGATGATAGTCTTAGGCGATGTTTGAATGCTAGCTAGGTCATCTTTTACTTTAGTATATCTATTTACTAATTTAGTGTATTTTGACCATAGTTGAGTGTTAGCATCCCTAAGATCATCCATCGTTACCTCATCGCTTTCTTCATCACTATCATCGGAAGAGGAGGATCCTTGATCGTGCTCCTCTCTTGCCATGAAGCACATGTGTGCTTGCTCCACGTGCTCATCGTCCGACTCACCGCTTGAAGAATCATCAGAGTCGGTGAAGGTAGCTCCGACAAGTCCCTTCTTGTTTCCTTTCGTGTACTTCTTGGACTTGTCATACTTTGGCGCCTTCCACTTCTCCTTTTACTTATTGAGGGGACACTCCGCTTTCATGTGTCCCGGCTTATTGCACTTAAAACACAAAGGAGAGGAAGAGGCGTTAGAAGAACCAAATTTAGCTTTGTTCTTGAAGTTACCTTTTCGGAAGAAACGGTTGAACTTCTTGGCCATGAGAGCCATGGATTCCAAGTCCAACTCGTTTTCCGATTCTTCATCATCGGTTGATGTGGATGTGGATGGAGCGGCTTTGAAAGCAATAGCCTTCTTCTTTGGCTCGTCTTGCTTTAGGTAAGATTTCATCTTTTCTTGCAATTTGAGCTTGCTATCCTTGCGTACCTCGTACGACATTAAAGTACCCATTAGTTGAACTACGGTGTACTTATTCATGTCATTACCTTCCTCGATGGCGAAGGTACGTTTCTCCCAAGAAGAGGGAAGTCCTTCAATAAGCTTTGAGCACTTCTCCTTTTGAGTGTAGGACTTGCCGAGGGCCTCTAACTCGTTTATTATGTCAACAAAACGAGCGTAATATTCTTTCATCTTCTCGCCCTGTTGCATATGAAACATTTCGTAATCTTTGTTTACGACTACGAGTTTAGAGTCTCTTACCCTACTCGTCCCTTCATGTAATATGAGGAGAGAGTTCCAAATTTGATATGCACTCTTACATGTGCATATCTTATTGAAGTCCTCGGGCTCCAATGCGCATTGCAAGGCGTTCATTGCCTTGGCATTGCTTACCTCCGCGGCGACCTCCGCGGTAGTCCATTTCTCAAAATCTTCTTCTTCGGGCTCAATGTATTCCTTCATTGTGGTCCTCCATAGAGACGCACTCTGGAGGAAGGTTTCCATCCGGCATTTCCAGTACCCGTAGTTGGTACCGTTGAAAAATGGAGGCCTCGTAGAGGAATGTCCCTCCATCACCGAAGATGCTCCTTCACGGTTCCTGAAGGTGTCATAGTTGGAAGGTGGACGCACGGTCTTGTTGTCGTTGGCAGACATAGCTAAGTATCTGGCTCTGATACCAAATGTAATGCCCTACCAGCTACTGCACAAGTACTAGAGGGGGGGTGAATAGTACTTTAAAATAATAAGGAGTATAATTCCAAATTAAAGTGCAAACAACTACCAAATCAATTTGCGGAAGCTTAAATTGAATGACAACACAAAATTAACAATGCTAACAAACGATGTTAATGGGTTCAGATCCACCCAAGTCTCCCCGACTTGTTCCCGGTGATCCTACGTCCCAACCACCCGGATCCCCTCCGGATACTTGAGTTAGAAACCCTAACTCAAGATTTCCACTATGAATATCGTGTGAAAAACCTTCACAAGATCAAATCATACATGCAATGGCAAAGTGAATCCCACAACCCGGGATCACAATCTTCTCTCACAACCGAGAGAACCAATTAGCAATATTAAAGAGTTTAAATGAAATAAACAATCTTACCACACAATCCTATACCTTGAGTTTTTCTTACCCAATAGGTGGAATGAAGGATTTGAGGAAGATGAAGTCACCAAGACCTAGCACCAAGGAAATGACCAGCAATGGGTGCCTAGGAATGATTTGGAGACTTGGATCAAGCAATAGCTTGAAGAGCTCACCAAGAACAAGCTTCTCTCTAGATCTAGAAATGAGAGAGAATGGGTTTCTTGTGAGGAAGAGAGCTTTTGATTTGAGGGAGAATAGCTATCTCTTTTGATCTCAATGAATCTCTGAATGGAAGCTCTTACCTAGATAGAAATGACCTAGGTTCGTATTTATAGGAACCCAAAAACACAAGATAGGTCATTCACCAACGGATAGAAATCTGTGAGAATTAGTCGGTCAAAGAACAATCACTGACCGACTAGTTCATGAACTAGTCGGTCAGCCAAACAACGTGGACCGACTAAGTGAAGATCTGAGAAGAGATAGAATTTCAGACCTAGAAATCTAGTCGGTCCAAGAAGACTTTCTGACCGACTAGTTTCACAACTAGTCGGTCAGTCAGTGAACGTAGACCGACTAAGAGGCAAAATGAAATAGTCTGAAAGCAAGTTGACTTAGTCGGTCCAAGAACAAAAGTTGACCGACTAGATTGTCAACTAGTCGGTCACCAAACGTTCTTAGACCGACTAACGGTAAACAGTAGCTTAGGAGAAATTTTGCATGAACAGTAAGTCACAACTAGTCGGTCAAAGAAGCATCACTGACCGACTAGTTCACAAACTAGTCGGTCGGTGAGTCAACGTAGACCGACTAACTGTAAACAGTAAAGTCCAAGAAATTAAGGAATCAAACTAGTTGGTCCAAGAACAGTTGCCGACCGACTAGATCACCATCTAGTCGGTCAGTACTTGTTCTTGTACCAACTAACATGCACAATAAAGTACGAATCGAAGCGCGATGCTTCGAGGAAGTTAGAATGAACTTGTGCAAAGATCCTAGAGCTACGTAATGAGCGTAATGAAGATAGAAACGTAATATATACTCAAGGCTTAACATTCTATCAATCGAAACTAAAAGACTATAAATAAAACCTTAATAAACGGTCTTCGAGAGCTTCGATTGAATCTTCATAACTTCCAAAACGGTGCAAGAGCTTCAACGAAGCTTTAGGCAAGAATACGAGCTTTGGAAAGTGTTGAGATGTCGCTTTTAATATTCTCGTGAAATTGGCGACGATCTCCAATACTGCGCTCACAAATTGTTAGTTCATGAATTATTTATGTTTGCTCATCATCCAAAACCAAATCCGGGGAGTCCAATATTCAACACTTCTCTGGTTTGGGAGGCGAGGGTTGGCCCTGTCCCAGAGGTCTTGAGGGGGGGAGCGAGCGCGTAGCTCGGCCCGTGCCCTTCTCTTTTTTGGGTGGCGAGGGTTCGCCCTGTCCCAGAGGTCTTGAGGGGGGGAGCGAGCGCGTAGCTCAGGCCGTGCCCTTCTCTGGTTTGGGTGGCGATGGTCAGCCCTACCCCAGTGGTCTGGAGGGGGGAGCGAGCGCGTAGCTCGGCCCATGCCATTCTCTGGTTTTTGTGGCGAGGGTCGGCCCTGCCCTAGAGGTCTTGAGGGGCGGAGCGAGCGCGTAGCTCGGCCCATGCCCTTCTCTGGTTTGGGTGGCGCAGGTTGGCCCTTCCCGAGAGGTCTTGAGGGGGGAGCGAGCGCATACCTCGGCCTGTGCCCTTCTCTGGTTTGGGTGGCAAGAGTCGGCCCTGCCCCAGAGGTCTTGAGGGGGGAACGAGTGCGTAGCTCGGCTCGTGCCCTTCTCTGGTTTGAGTGGCGAGGGTCGGCCCTGCCCCAGAGGTCTTGAGGGGGGGAGCGAGCACGTAGCTTGGCCCGTGCCCTTCTTTGGTTTGGGTGACGAGGGTTGGCCCTGCCCCAAAGGTCTTGAGGGGGGGAGCGAGTGCGTAGCTCGGCCTGTGCCCTTCTCTGGTTTGGGTGGCAAATGTTTTCCCTGCCCCAGAGGCCTTGAGGGGGGGAGCGAGCACGTAGCTCGGCCCGTGCCCTTCTCTGGTTTGGGTGGTGAGGGTTGGCCCTACCACAGAGGTCTAGAGGGGGGAGCGAGCGCGTAGCTCGGCCCGTGCCCTTCTCTGGTTTGGGTGGCGAGGATTGGCCCTGCCCCAGTGGTCTTGAGGGGGGGAGTGAGCGTGTAGCTCGGCCCATGCCCTTCTCTGGTTTGCGTGGCGAGGGTTGGCCCTGCCCCAGAGGTCTTGAGGGGGGAGCGAGCACGTAGCTCGGCCCCTGCCCTTCTCTGGTTTGGGTGGCGAGGGTCGCCCCTGCCCCAGAGGTCTTGAGGGGGGAGCGAGCGCGTAGCTCGGCCCGTGCCCTTCTCTGGGTTGGGTGGCGGGGGTCGCCCCTGCCCCAGATGTCTTGAGGGGGGCAGCTAGCGCGTAGCTCTGCCCGTGCCCTTATCTGGTTTGGGTGACAAGGTTCGGCCCTGCCCCAGAGGTCTTGAGGGGGGAGCGAGCACGTACCGCGGCCCATGACCTTTTCTGGTTTGGGAGGCGAGGGTTGGCCCTGCCCCAGAGGTCTTGGGGGGGAGCGAGCGCGTAGCTGGGCCCGTGCCCTTCTCTGGTTTGGGTGGCGAGGG
The DNA here is from genome assembly GCA_030789695.1 of Scilla litardierei. Taxonomy (NCBI): domain Eukaryota; kingdom Viridiplantae; phylum Streptophyta; class Magnoliopsida; order Asparagales; family Asparagaceae; genus Scilla; species Scilla litardierei. The sequence goes on from CM061137.1 coordinate 81,957,910, forward strand.
TTGGCCCTGCCCCTGAGGTCTTGAGGGGGGAGCGAGCACGTAGCTCAGCCCGTGCCCTTCTCTGGTTTGGGTGGCGAGGGTTGCCCCTGCCCCAGAGGTCTTGAGGGGGGGAGCAAGCGCGTAGCTCGGCCCGTGCCCTTCTCTGGTTTGGGTGGAGAGGGTTGGTCCAGCACCAGAGGTCTTGAGGGGGGGAGCGAGTGCGTAGCTCGGCCCGTGCCCTTATCTGGTTTGGGTGGCGAGGGTCGGCCCTGCCCCAAAGGTCTTGAGGGGGCAGCGAGCGCGTAGCTCGGCCCGTACCCTTATCTGGTTTGGGTGGCGAGGGTCGGCCCTGTCACAGAGGTCTTGAGGGGGGAGCGAGCACGTACCTCAGCCTGTGACCTTCTCTGGTTTGGGAGGCAAGGGTTGGCCCTGCCCCAGAGGTTTTGAGGGGGGGAGCGAGCGCGTAGCTCGGCCGGTGACCTTCTCTGGTTTGGGTGGTGATCACTCCTTATTTTACACCTTTTTTCCGCATGTTTGCATGCCATTTAGAGCGCCCAAATCATGTTTTTCATGATATATAGACAATATTACGATGCTTTTCACGATTTGTTGTTTTTGTCGCATTCCAGGTGATTTGGCGTGATTTGGAGTGATCCCGAGATGTGCTTACTCTAGACGGCCACCGACGACCTCCCCGAGGGGTATTTTGCTGTTGGAGAGGAGCGGAAGAAGAATGGACGTCGCAGGAGGGACGAGGAGGCCAAAACAATTAGATTGGGCATTTTTTGTGTCCCACTCGGCCGAGTGGAGGAGCCACTCGGCCGACCAGCGAGACACTGCTCGGCCGACCCGTTCAGACACGGTTTCCATGTGTACTCGGCCGAGCGACGGAGACCACATCGACCGAGTGACGATACCACGTCCGCCCGAGTGGCGCCCAGACGAAGCCCCTCCAAAACATCCAAGTTACTGTTTTTCGGCTGCCTGAACTTCAGAAGACCCACTCGGCCGAGTGGATTATCCCGTCCGCCCGAGTATCATGAAGTCATCGGCCGAGTGACGACAACTCACTCGGCCGAGCCGCCCCCGAAGTAGAGATCCCTGAAGGCCCTGACTTACTGCAAAATTACAGGGTTTCTCACTCGGCCGAGCGACTTTTGTCACTCGGCCGAGTGCGATGCGCTGCCTGTAGCGAAAACTGCGGAAAACAGGCTGTGCAGGGGTATTTTGGTCACGATTTTTGGACGATTTTGAGGGGTATTTAAACCCTGTTTTTACCCTAGTTTAGGGGGCTCTCTCTTAGATTTTTTGCAGCTTTTTAGATTAGTTTTTTAGCTTTATTCTTGTGATTGGAGAAGGAGCAAAACTTGGATTTTTGTTGGATTAATTGAAGAACTACATTGGTTTGCATCTCTTTTCCTTAAAAATTCTATTTTTATTGTTTATATCATTGTTGTGATGAATTCTATTGCTTATCTCAACGATTATTTTTGTGATTTTGCTATGATTTGTGAGTAGTCTCCACGTCTTGGGGCGTGGGGATGAACCCTACAAGCCCACTTTCATATTTGTGATGAATTGGTAGAAATTGAGCTAGAATTGCTATTAGAGATTAGATTGGGATCGATTTACTACAGATTGCTAGGTATTCATATCAATTGGGATTTGCAAGAGATTGGATCCCAATTTGATAGGAAGCCTTAGAAATCCGAATTGGGTTGGAGTCGGATTCTTCGAAATATCGGTTTGCAAGAAATTGGACCGATACTAGGATTCCCGGTTGCAATTCTATACCGATACCCGTTTGCAAGAGATTGGACGGGTAGGAACTATCCTAATCTAGATCGTGGACCGAGTTTGCAAGAGATTGGGCTCGGTGTGTGATTGGACGATGATGTTGATCCTAATGCTAGCTTCCCTAGGGTAGAGTTTGCAAGAGATTGGACCCGACCCTAGGATAGCTATAGACCGGCAACAGCGCGAGAGCGTGAGCTTGGTTCTACATTCAGTTGCAACTAGTTCATCCGAATTCTCATTCTAGCAATTTTGATACCGATGAACCACATTTATTGAGTACGGTGTGTAGCGGGGATTCCCCATTCCCTAGACGTTCTTTATTTGATTTGATATTTCGCACATTTGTCTGACGATTATGACAGGATCGCCAAAGGCAAATCTCTCTTCTTAAATAGCCAGGTTGATCGGAGCAAGCACAGTCATTCGTCCTCCCTGTGTTCGATATCCCGCTCGCTGCTACACCGTGCACTTGCGGTAAAACTACAACCGTTCTTTTGGGTCACGTCCCGAAGCGATCAAGTTTTTGGCGCCGTTGCCGGGGAGGCGCGTTTTGACGATGTTCGGCATCGACCACCCGGTTATTTCTTCTTACTTTCTTCCTTTACTTCCCTCTATATCTTATTCTAACTTTATTCGCAGCACTATTTGTAAGTTCTCTCCGTATTTTGCATAAGATCTTAATAGGGAGAATGGAGGATGCAATGCAAACAATAGAACTCAGTCGGGAAGACTATGATTCCTTCACAGACCTCCTTAAGGAGCTTGTCGACGAGGTCCACGCTACCGGAGCATTTGCTATCGATATCAAGGACCCCGACGAACAACTATTTGCTAGTTTTGTGATGGACCAAATCTCCCCAGAGGGGACTATCGGAGGCGATGTCAGAGTTGACGTGGTCGACGACAAATTGTATTTCGAAGACAATAGAGCAAGTGTCGAAGAACACTATGCTCCCGAAGAACCCTTCGAGCAAACTGACATTCAGGGAGTTACACTCTATGACGCTCACTCCTGTTTTTATGAATCTTCTGATGTGTTTCTTGATTCCAGGTACGAACCGGAGCAGGGTGAAGGTTTTGGCGATGCTAGCACTGAATCTGAGGGCACCTATTTCGATGCCTCGTCCTCACTAAGTAGCGAGTCTGACTCATCACAAGAAAGCGCACCACCTGAACATGAGCTAAACCCGGACAACAAGGAAGAAGACGAACTCATGCGAGCCGATGAAGAGGAAGGAGCAGCGCCACCTGATGTAGAACTTAAACAATTACCACCGAATCTAAGGTATGCCTTTTTGGGTAATAAATTAACTTTCCCGGTGATAGTCAATTCCCACCTCACACAAGATCAACTTGAAAAACTCCTAGACGTTCTTAGGAGTCACAAGGATGTCCTGGGCTACACTATCTCCGATCTAAAAGGGATAAGCCCTAGGCTTTGCACGCATAGGATCCATTTGGAGGATACCGATGCCACCTCCATTGAGCCCCAAAGGCGGTTAAACCCGAACATGAAGGAGGTGGTAAAAAAGGAAATCCTAAAATTGCTAGAAGCCGGTATTATTTATCCTATCTCAGACAGTAGGTGGGTTAGCCCCGTTCACGTCGTCCCCAAGAAAGGGGGGATGACGGTTATAAAAAATGAAAAAGGTGAGCCCATATCTACACGCACCGTCACGGGATGGCGAATGTGCATTGACTATAGGAAACTCAATAAAGCTACCCGAAAAGACCACTATCCATTGCCCTTCATTGATCAAATGCTTGAGCGCCTTGCAAAACATAAATACTTTTGCTACCTAGATGGGTACTCGGGATTCTTCCAAATCCCTTTGCACGAAGATGACCAAGAGAAGACAACTTTCACTTGTCCCTATGGCACCTATGCCTACCGTAGGATGCCGTTTGGCCTTTGTAATGCCCCCGCCACTTTTCAGAGGTGTATGACATCCATATTTTCCGATTACATTGAAAATATTATGGAAGTTTTTATGGATGATTTCTCGGTTTACGGAAGTGAGTTTGACTCTTGCTTGGAAAATCTCACTAAAGTCCTAAAAAGGTGCCAACAAAACAATCCCACTCTCAATTGGGAGAAGTGTCACTTCATGGTCACGGAAGGTATAGTTCTCGGACATCTTGTTTCCTCGAGAGGAATTGAGGTAGATAAAGCGAAAATCGAGGTAATCGAAAAACTTCCTCCTCCTATTAATGTCAAGGGCATTAGAGGCTTCCTTGGTCATGCGGGGTTTTACCGCCGCTTCATCAAGGACTTCGCCTCGATTGCCCGACCACTCACTTCCTTGCTCGCTAAAGATGTTCCTTTTGATTTTTCAGGAGAATGCTTGCAAGCCTTCAACACTTTGAAGGAAGCGCTAGTCTCCGCACCCATCATACAACCGCCGGATTGGAGCCTTCCTTTTGAACTAATGTGCGATGCTAGCGACCAAGCCATTGGAGCGGTATTGGGAAAAAGGAAAGATAGGAAGCTTCATGCGATATACTACGCGAGCAAGACATTGGATGACGCACAGAAAAACTACACAACTACCGAAAAGGAACTTCTAGTGGTCGTCTATTCCATAGAGAAGTTTCGCTCCTACCTCCTCGGTTCCAAGGTGATTGTCCACACCGACCATGCGGCATTGAAGTATCTTTTAAACAAGAAGGAGGCCAAACCCCGGTTGATTAGGTGGATACTCTTGTTGCAAGAATTCGACCTAGAGATCAGAGATAAGAAGGGTATAGACAATGTCGTGGCGGATCATTTATCTAGGCTCATTCGCGACAAGGAGGATGAGAGCCTACCTATTGACGACACATTTGTTGATGAGAGGCTATATGCGGTAAGGACCGGTGAAGTACCTTGGTACGCGGACTTCGTCAACTACTTGGCTTGCGGAATCAAACCGCATGGGATGTCCACGCAACAAAAGAGGAGATTTATGCATGAGGTCCGTAGCTATTTTTGGGAAGATCCTTACCTTTTCAAGATATGCAAAGATAGTGTCATTCGTAGGTGTGTTTCTAAAGAGGAGGCAACGTCTATCATTTTGCATTGCCACGGTCTACCATGTGGGGGACATCATGCCGCCTCTAAAACAACCGCTAAGATCTTGCAGAGCGGATTCTTCTGGCCAACAATGTTTAGGGACACCCACACTTTTGTGAAGGGGTGCGATAGATGCCAACAGACCGGGAATATCTCCAAGCGCAATGAGATACCGATGAGACCCATCCAAGAAATTGAGCTTTTTGATTGTTGGGGAGTAGACTTCATGGGGCCCTTTCCGTCGAGCAATGGTAAGAAATACATCCTATTGGCCGTTGACTATGTCTCCAAGTGGGTGGAAGCAATTGCCACCCCTACCAATGATGCAAGAGTCGTCTCCAAGTTTTTTAAGCAAAATATCTTCCCGCGCTTTGGAGTGCCGCGTACTTTGATAAGCGACGGGGGAAGCCACTTCATAGAGAACAAGTTTGAAGCCATGCTAAAGAAGTACGGGGTAAATCATAGAGTTGGCATGGCTTATCACCCCCAAACTAGCTGCCAAGTGGAAGTCTCAAATAGAGAAATTAAGCAAATTCTCGAAAAGACGGTGGATCGATCTAGAAAGGATTGGTCAATGAAGCTAAACGATGCTCTATGGGCATATCGTACGGCCTTTTGCACTCCCATAGGCACCACGCCGTTCCGACTAGTTTATGGGAAAGCTTGCCACTTACCGGTAGAGTTGGAGCACCGCGCATATTGGGCCATCAAAACCTTTAATTACGACTACAAAAGTGTCGCGGTGAGGCGACTCTTGGACATCAACGAGCTTGATGAGATAAGAAGGGACGCCTACGAAAGCTCAAGAATTTACAAAGAAAGGACCAAGATTCTTCACGATGCCCGCATAACCGTCACAGACTTCAAAGTAGGAGACAAGGTCTTGCTCTATAATTCCCGGCTCCGACTATTTCCCGGTAAGTTGAGGTCACGTTGGTCCGGACCTTTCACCATCAAGCACATACAACCGGGCGGAGCTTTCGAGTTGGAAAGCAAGGACGGTTCCACATTCAAAGTAAATGGTCAGAGGCTCAAACACTATGCCGAGGGAGTCCCGACGGGCGAAACCAATAGAATATATTTGCTTAAGGGACGGTCGGAAGATCTCATGGACCTCCTTGATGAGGTGATTGAAGAGGCAATTCCTCACTCGATTGGCGCTCTTTTCGATGAAGATTTTGAGGAAGGCCCGGATTTAGGCCAAGATGAGAAGAAAAATGATTCCCCCGACCTCTCCGCTGAAGATGATGAAGGCGACGCTGATGCCGCAAGGATTCGAGAGCTCTGCAAGCTCTCGAAACTAAAGTCTCCAAAGAAAGCTCCGTCGGTACGGAAATCGGCATCACCGGTTAAGCCGTTGACCGGAGCAAATGCTAGTTTGGGGGAGCCTCCCCCCAACACTATTCGAGACGAGAGACCACCGCGGGAGAACACTACGCCGCAACTTCCCAATCCAAGCGTTCTCCCCGGAAAGTTTGATGGGTGCATCTCATATGCACCAAACATCCCGCATTGATTGAAAATTATAGGGGGTCGAGCTCACGACCTTAAACGAGCGCTTGTCGGGAGGCAACCCGACGGTTTTTGCTTTATTTTTACTTTTTCTTTATTTTCGTTTTAGAAATTTTTAGTGTTTTGAGTCGTTCGCCCAAAAATTTTGTGATAACGGGTCCTATTTTTCTTGACAGGAGAGGAGATAGGTAGATCCATCATGAGGAGGATGAACGAGTCGACGAGGAGCGCCCCAAGAAGGCGCCCGATGCTTAGGAGGAAGATGAAATCGACTGGAGGAAGAAAGACGGAGTTTAGAGCCCAAACGAAGACAAACAGCAGAACACAAGGCTCACTCGGCCGAGCATACTAGTCACTCGGCCGAGTACACAAGTTCGTCCGGCCGAGCCGCTCACGAACGAGGGAAGTCTGCTGTACCCAACTCTATGTTTATTTTCTTGATTTCGATATAACTGCTACTCGGCCGAGTATATATATTCACTCGGCCGAGTAAAACGGATACCCTCCTCGGGCGAGTCATGCCGAGTAGCTTGAGTCACTCGGCCGAATGGACTTACTCCACTCGGCCGAGGCTGGCAAAGCCACTCGGCCGAAGCGATAGCAGGGAGGAAATTTTCATTGGCCTCGCTCGGCCGAGTGACCTAGTCACTCGGCCGAGTCGTAACTTTTATTATATAAGGGCCGAGGGGGGGCGCGGATTTCGAAACACAAAAAAACCCCAAACCGCCCGACGCTCCAGCTTCCCTCGCCTGAACCCCCCTCGCTCGCGCCCCCACTCGCCCGACCGCCGCTGCCACGCCGCCGCTCGGCCTGCCACCACCGGCCGAACACCCCCGTCGCCTCGCCCGAGTCGCCGCCGGCGGCCGTGCCTCCGGTCACCTCCGGTACCCCTATTTCGCCTATTTTTGCCTATTTTTGTGTATTTTTCAAGGATCCGTGTATTAATCAAACCCCTAACCCGAATCAATTCCCATATCTATCTATTATACCCCTAATACTCCATACATTTTGAATATTACCCGCTGATATCGCCTTTTCATGCGCAGGTTGCTTTTTGGAGCTTAGGGGAGCTCAGGGGAGCTTCTACGGGCTGATCCGGACTTCGCGGAGGCGCTGACTTCGCACGCTTCCACTGCTTAGCACTCGCGGCGTGTCAGGGTACACTCTTTCCACTCTTTTACACACACCGCACTTTTTTCATTTTTTCGGCGCGCGCTCGGGGCCGATATGCCGCCCCGGACACGGCCGAGGTCGACGAGAGCTTCCGCCAAGCGGAAGCGGTCGGACGAGCCCGGCCCCTCCCACTTGGTGGAGGACTCTCCTCCGCCTTCTCCCACACACCCCATCCACCCCGCACAGCCTGCAGGCCCCGCACACCCCGCACAGCCTGCAGCGCACCCACATCCCGCACAGCCTCTCCCTGCTGACCCACAGCCACCACCACCGGCTCCACTGGTCGGGCCGCTCGGGATTACGTTCCGAGACGACGCACACCGTGCCGTCTTCGACCGTATCTCCCAGCGCTCGATCGTACCCTCCAGGTTTGCACACCTCGCTGACCTAGGACGCCTGGGGGTACTAGAGGGGATACTCACGTTGTACGACAACGTGGGTTGGCGCGACTTCCTTCAGGTGTCGGCGGACACGTTCACCCGCCCGACACTTGAGGTTCTGAGTTCGATCGCCCGGACCGATGAGGGATGCTCGTTTCGGTTCATGGATCGAGAGTGCCAGGTCACTCTCGATATGATGAGAGCATTCTTCTCGTGGCCCGCTGTCCCCGAAGCCGATCGCGGTTACGGCCCCACCCATATCCCCCCACCTTCCTTCGACGCCGGTGCCTTCTGGGCCCGGATTACGGGCCACCACGCTGCCTTTGACCCTAGTAGGGCCAAGGCCTCGGCCATTGTCCACCCCTGCCTCCGCATAGCCCAGCGCCTCATGGCGACCACCTTTTTGGCCAGATATGAGCCGGGCACGATGTCTACGCCAGAGCTCTACATGCTCTATGCGATGACACGTCCCAGAGCTCTATCTAGAGATGGACACGAGCTTGTCCCCGCCGTCGTGATCGACATTGCGGCTTGGTTTTTAGACCGCATCATTGTATCGGTGGGCGCTCGCTCACCGATATGCTACGGCGGTCTGATCACCTTGCTTACCATGATGACCGGCGAGGACCTACCTGACGACTTGCGACGCGTCCCGGGCCCCACTTCTCTGTCGATAGATGTTATGGCCCGGATGAAGATGCTTCGTCCGCATGGTAAGCGTCACTGGGTCTGGTTGCACGGCCCTTACGATGCCGACTACATGATTCTTCCGAGCCCTGCTCGGACTCAGATTGCACCAGCCCACGTCGACTGGCTCCCTGCGATGGATGTTCTCATCCCCGCCGCCTACGTGCTCGAGGCCGAGGAGGCCGAGCAGGCCCACGCTGCCCACGCTGCCCCCGCAGACCCTGCTGCACGCCCTGCCGAGCCTGCTGCCGCCCATGTTGACCCAGTGGCCCCTCAGCCCATACCAGATGTTTCCGCTGCTCCTGACACTTCTGTCCCCACTTCTGTCAGTGTCACGAGCACCTCAGCTGAGCCCACTTCCACTTCCACCACCACTTCCGAGGCCGTCACCACCACTCCCACCACCACCACTGGCCCTCTGTCCGTGGAGCCTCTTTGCTCCGCACTCCCCGAGCGCCCGCCGACCTTTGTTGAGAGTGGAGAGCCCTCATTTGCCGCGGTCGTGGAGACCATGGCTAGCATGATCTCCGCTGGGGTTGCGCCTTTTGGTCCACACACTTCCGCCCCAGCGGTAGTTACCTCTGTCTCCACCCCTGCTGTATTTTCTGAGAGCGTCGTGGCGTCTGTCCACACTTCTATGCCATCGACCTCTCTGGCCGCCTCGCTGCCATTTTTGCACTCTTCTTTCGCTGGCGCTGCCTCCACCTCTCACCTGCCGGTGTCCCGGCCTCACACCGAGGCCAGGCCCACATTTGCAGGCACGACACCTTTTGTCCCCTTCCCTGCTGAGCCCGTTACATACTCTACTCGCGTACGCCAGCCTCGCCCTGCACAGCCTAGACCGGTGCGTCCCTCTGCACCACCCCCGCCCGACACTGTACTGCAGAGCATACGTGCTCTCGAGCTGGCGGTGAGTGGTCTTAGAGGTGACCTTAGGACCCTGTCCTCCACCGTCTCTATGATGGCTGGACGCTTTGAGCTGATCCCTCAGATTCACTACTGCCTGACACAGGTCTTAGAGCGTCTCCCACGCGTACCCCCACCCACCCAGCAGGTTCCCGCCCACGCTTCCACACCCACCCCAGCTTAGCAGCACCCACCACCACCACCTCCGCCTCGGGACGGAGACGGTGCATCGCCACCTTCTTAGGCACCCTTGATGCCTTGGTTTATTCCTGCCGTTGTGCTGCCCGTTTCTGCTGGGTCCTGTTGCACTTTTTGTCCACCCCCCTCCCCTCACTTATTATGGTATTCTCTTTTTGCTCATATCTTTTTATATCTTTTTGGGAGAGAGGGAGAGTTTTGGTGCCACTTATATATCTGTTTCACTCCTATCTGTGCATGCATCATGTCCGCATCATATTTTCATTTCTTTATTTTTCTTTTTATTTTTATCATGCATGCATCCTCACCTGCCCCTCACATTACTTGTCTCTCGGTGTGCCACACTTTGCACATTGAGGACACTGTGCCATTTAGCTTGGGGGAGTGAGTTCTCACGTTCTTTTTCGATTCGCCACCTTTATTTTTAGTTTTTCACACCATTTTTTCGCTTTTGCACTTATTTTTCACTATTTTTCTCTTACTTTGCCATGCATCACGTTTTTCTTATTTTCCTGTGTGCCGCATTGCATAGTTTTATTTTTCCTTTATCTTTATTTCTTTCTTTTTCATCTCATGCTAGAGATGACTTTTCTATGATGATGATGACGTTGGATTTAGCTTACTCTATATGCATGCTATATTTGTCATGTCTTAGGTTTTATTTCTGATATCATATGCTATGACTCGCCTTGCATTTAGAGATAGTAACCCACACCTTTTTCCGCATGAAAATGGATGAAATTTTATTATTAGCTGAGTCTGAATATTCATATGTATGCTATCACAGAAAACACACCAAGATTCACGCATTGAATGCTTATATCTGGAGTACAGACTTTCTTTTCCTATATCACTTCTATATGCATGAATTGTACACTTCACTTCAGGATGATTGAATGATGTTAGCTATGATAAATCTGGATTAGTTAGCTTTTTTGTGATCGAAACTGAGTAGATTAGATTACCCTGCTGAAGTTGTCGTGCATGTCTTATAGAGTGAACCGAGAGTTATATTTATTTCTTTCTCCACAAATCTTGAACATCATTTCTCTACTTTTAAAATCATTGGTGAACCTCCCTTTAGTGATTCTATTTTATGGCATTTCCCCCGCTATTAATTCATAGCTCCAAATCCCTTATTCAAAAAAATAATAATAAAAGAGAGGAAGACATTCTTGTATATCATTATCTCTCTCTGAGTTGGGATCGTTGTGTATATATTACAAAAACAAAAACAAAAAAAAAGAGAGGAAAAATCCTCAATAAAAGATCCCATCTCACTTTCTTTCTTTCTTCTTTCTTTTCGTTGCTTTTGGAGCTATATGTATAAAAAATGGGGATGTAAATATTTTTGTGCCACCACGCTTATAGATAAGCTTGGGGGAGGGGATCCGTTGATGTGTGAGAGAGTGACTACTTGACATTGCACGACAACCTAGGCTAAGTAATATTCTATACTCGGTGAGATTATTTTTAGTTTTACGAAATCCAGAAATCTAAGCCTAGCACTCATTTCATGAAGTCCATACTTTTCTATTCTCTCTATTCTATAGTGTGATACTCTTATACTCCAGATAGAAAGCGTTCAATTGAAAAGTGTGTGATCTGTGATTTGTATACCGCTTTAAATGATTCAGACGATGTTAATTTTAAAATTATTCCGTTTTTCATGATTATATCATTTTTCGTGGGTTTTCCATTTCTATTTGCACTATTATACTACGATATCGAAATAAAATTCTTTGACATGTATTTTCCATTCAGTGCATGCTATATGAGTAAGTGAAACCCACGTCCTGAGAAAATGATCTAGTATCCTACCTCTTCGCTTCTTTCTTTCTTCTTATTTTATTTCGTTTTCACTCCTCTTCTTCGTTTTTCTTTTTTTCGTTTTTCGCCGTTTTCGTTTTCCGAATCCACCGGGTTCGCCTTTTACTTATCTTCCTCGAGGACGAGTAAGAGGCAAGCTTGGGGGATTTTGATCACTCCTTATTTTACACCTTTTTTCCGCATGTTTGCATGCCATTTAGAGCGCCCAAATCATGTTTTTCACGATATATAGACGATATTGCGATGCTTTTCACGATTTGTTGTTTTTGTCGCATTCCAGGTGATTTGGCGCGATTTGGAGTGATCCCGAGATGTGCTTACTCTAGACGGCCACCGACGACCTCCCCGAGGGGTATTTTGCTGTTGGAGAGGAGCGGAAGAAGAATGGACGTCGCAGGAGAGACGAGGAGGCCAAAACAATCAGATTGGGCATTTTTTGTGTCCCACTCGGCCGAGTGGAGGAGCCACTCGGTCGACCAGCGAGACACTGCTCGGCCGACCCGTTCAGACACGGTTTCCATGTGTACTCGGCCGAGCGACGGAGACCACATCGGCCGAGTGACGATACCACGTCCGCCCGAGTGGCGCCCAGACGAAGCCCCTCCAAAACATCCAAGTTACTGTTTTTCGGCTGCCTGAACTTCAGAAGACCCACTCGGCCGAGTGGATTATCCCGTCCGCCCGAGTATCATGAAGTCATCGGCCGAGTGACGACAACTCACTCGGCCGAGCCGCCCCCGAAGTAGAGACCCCTGAAGGCCCTGACTTACTGGAAAATTACAGGGTTTCTCACTCGGCCGAGCGACTTTTGTCACTCGGCCGAGTGCAATGCGCTGCCTGTAGCGAAAACTGCGGAAAACAGGCTGTGCAGGGGTATTTTGGTCACGATTTTTGGACGATTTTGAGGGGTATTTAAACCCTGTTTTTACCCTAGTTTAGGGGGCTCTCTCTTAGATTTTTTGCAGATTTTTAGATTAGTTTTTTTAGCTTTATTCTTGTGATTGGAGAAGGAGCAAAACTTGGATTTTTGTTGGATTAATTGAAGAACTACATTGGTTTGCATCTCTTTTCCTTAAAAATTCTATTTTTATTGTTTATATCATTGTTGTGATGAATTCTATTGCTTATCTCAACGATTATTTTTGTGATTTTTCTATGATTTGTGAGTAGTCTCCACGTCTTGGGGCGTGGGGATGAACCCTACAAGCCCACTTTCATATTTGTTATGAATTGGTAGAAATTGAGCTAGAATTGCTATTAGAGATTAGATTGGGATCGATTTACTACGGATTGCTAGGTATTCATATCAATTGGGATTTGCAAGAGATTGGATCCCAATTTGATAGGAAGCCCTAGAAATCCGAATTGGGTTGGAGTCGGATTCTTCGAAATATCGGTTTGCAAGAAATTGGACCGATACTAGGATTCCCGGTTGCAATTCTATACCGATACCCATTTGCAAGAGATTGGACGGGTAGGAACTATCCTAATCTAGATCGTGGACCGAGTTTGCAAGAGATTGGGCTCGGTGTGCGATTGGACGATGATGTTGATCCTAATGCTAGCTTCCCTAGGGTAGAGTTTGCAAGAGATTGGACCCGACCCTAGGATAGCTATAGACCGGCAACAGCGCGAGAGCGTGAGCTTGGTTCTACATTCAGTTGCAACTAGTTCATCCGAATTCTCATTCTAGCAATTTTGATACCGATGAACCACATTTATTGAGTACGGTGTGTAGCGGGGATTCCCCATTCCCTAGACGTTCTTTATTTGATTTGATATTTCGCACATTTGTCTGACGATTATGACAGGATCGCCAAAGGCAAATATCTCTTCTTAAATAGCCAGGTTGATCGGAGCAAGCACAGTCATTCGTCCTCCCTGTGTTCGATATCCCGCTCGCTGCTACACCGTGCACTTGCGGTAAAACTACAACCGTTCTTTTGGGTCACGTCCCGAAGCGATCAAGTTTTTGGCGCCGTTGCCGGGGAGGCGCGTTTTGACGATGTTCGGCATCGACCACCCGGTTATTTCTTCTTACTTTCTTCCTTTACTTCCCTCTATATCTTATTCTAACTTTATTCGCAGCACTATTTGCAAGTTCTCTCCGTATTTTGCATAAGATCTTAATAGGGAGAATGGAGGATGCAATGCAAACAATAGAACTCAGTCGGGAAGACTATGATTCCTTCACAGACCTCCTTAAGGAGCTTGTCGATGAGGTCCACGCTACCGGAGCATTTGCTATCGATATCAAGGACCCCGACGAACAACTATTTGCTAGTTTTGTGATGGACCAAATCTCCCCAGAGGGGACTATCGGAGGCGATGTCAGAGTTGACGTGGTCGATGACAAATTGTATTTCAAAGACAATAGAGCAAGTGTCGAAGAACACTATGCTCCCGAAGAACCCTTCGAGCAAACTGACATTCAGGGAGTTACACTCTATGACGCTCACTCCTGTTTTTATGAATCTTCTGATGTGTTTCTTGATTCCAGGTACGAACCGGAGCAGGGTGAAGGTTTTGGCGATGCTAGCACTGAATCTGAGGGCACCTATTTCGATGCCTCGTCCTCACTAAGTAGCGAGTCTGACTCATCACAAGAAAGCGCACCACCTGAACATGAGCTAAACCCGGACAACAAGGAAGAAGACGAACTTATGCGAGCCGATGAAGAGGAAGGAGCAGCGCCACCTGATGTAGAACTTAAACAATTACCACCGAATCTAAGGTATGCCTTTTTGGGTAATAAATTAACTTTCCCGGTGATAGTCAATTCCCACCTCACACAAGATCAACTTGAAAAACTACTAGACGTTCTTAGGAGTCACAAGGATGTCCTGGGCTACACTATCTCCGATCTAAAAGGGATAAGCCCTAGGCTTTGCACGCATAGGATCCATTTGGAGGATACCGATGCCACCTCCATTGAGCCCCAAAGGCGGTTAAACCCGAACATGAAGGAGGTGGTAAAAAAGGAAATCCTAAAATTGCTAGAAGCCGGTATTATTTATCATATCTCAGACAGTAGGTGGGTTAGCCCCGTTCACGTCGTCCCCAAGAAAGGGGGGATGACGGTTATAAAAAATGAAAAAGGTGAGCCCATATCTACACGCACCGTCACGGGATGGCGAATGTGCATTGACTATAGGAAACTCAATAAAGCTACCCGAAAAGACCACTATCCATTGCCCTTCATTGATCAAATGCTTGAGCGCCTTGCAAAACATAAATACTTTTGCTACCTAGATGGGTACTCGGGATTCTTCCAAATCCCTTTGCACGAAGATGACCAAGAGAAGACAACTTTCACTTGTCCCTATGGCACCTATGCCTACCGTAGGATGCCGTTTGGCCTTTGTAATGCCCCCGCCACTTTTCAGAGGTGTATGACATCCATATTTTCCGATTACATTGAAAATATTATGGAAGTTTTTATGTATGATTTCTCGGTTTACGGAAGTGAGTTTGACTCTTGCTTGGAAAATCTCACTAAAGTCCTAAAAAGGTGCCAACAAAACAATCTCACTCTCAATTGGGAGAAGTGTCACTTCATGGTCACGGAAGGTATAGTTCTCGGACATCTTGTTTCCTCGAGAGGAATTGAGGTAGATAAAGCGAAAATCGAGGTAATCGAAAAACTTCCTCCTCCTATTAATGTCAAGGGCATTAGAGGCTTCCTTGGTCATGCGGGGTTTTACCGCCGCTTCATCAAGGACTTCGCCTCGATTGCCCGACCACTCACTTCCTTGCTCGCTAAAGATGTTCCTTTTGATTTTTCAGGAGAATGCTTGCAAGCCTTCAACACTTTGAAGGAAGCGCTAGTCTCCGCACCCATCATACAACCGCCGGATTGGAGCCTTCCTTCTGAACTAATGTGCGCTAGTCTCGGCCCGTGACCTTCTCTGGTTTGGGAGGCGAGGCTTGGCCCTGCCCCAGAGGTCTTGAGGGGGGGAGTGAGCGTGTAGCTCGGCAGGTGCCCTTCTCTGGTTTGGGTGGCGAGGGTTGGCCCTGCCCCCTGAGGTTTTGAGGGGAGGAGCGAGCGGGTAGCTCGGCCTGTGCCCTTCTCTGGTTTGGGTGGCAAGGTTTGGCCCTGCCCCAGAGGTCTGGAGGGCAGGAGAGAGCATGTAGCTCAGCCCGTGCCCTTCTCTGATTAGGGTGGCGAGGGTTGGCCCGGCCCCAGAGGTCTTGAGGGTGGGAGTGAGCGCGTAGCTCGGCCCGTGCCCTTCTCTGGTTTGGGTGGTGAGGGTCGGCCCTGCCCCAGAGGTCTTGAGGGAGGGAGCGAGCGCGTAGCTCGGCCCTTGCCCTTCTCTGGTTTGTGTGGCGAGGGTCGGCCCTGCCCCAGAGGTCTGGATGGGGGGAGCAAGAGCGGAGCTCGGTCCGTGCCCTTCTCTGGTTTGGGTGGCACGGGTTGGCCCTGCCCCAGAGGTCTTAAGGGGGTGCGAGCGCGTAGCTCGGCCTGTGCCCTTCTCTGGTTTGGGTGGCGAGGGTCGGCCCTGTCCCAAAGGTCTTGAGGGGGGAGCGAGCGCGTAGCTCGGCCCGTGCCCTTCTCTGGTTTGGGTGGCAAGGGTCGGCCCTGCCCAAGAGGTCTTGAGGGGGGAGTGAGCGCATAGCTCGGCCCGTACCCTTCTTTGGATTGTGGGGTGAGGGTTGGCCCTGCCCCAGAGGTCTTGAGGGGGGGGAGCGGGTGCGTACCTCGGCCCGTGACCTTCTCTGGTTTGGGAGGCGAGGCTTGGCCCTGCCCCAGAGGTCTTGAGGGGGGGGGGGGGGAGAGCGTGTAGCTCGGCCCGTGCCCTTCTCTGGTTTGGGTGGCGAGGGTTGGCCCTGTCCCCTGAGGTCTTGAGGGGGGGAGCGAACGCGTAGCTCGGCCCATGCCCTTCTCTGGTTTGGGTGGCAAGGGTTGGCCCTGCACCAGAGGTCTGGAGGGCGGGAGAGAGCGTGTAGCTCGGCCCGTGCCCTTCTCTGATTTGGGTGGCGAGGGTTGGCCTGTCCCAGAGGTCTTGAGGGGGGGGAGCGAGCGCGTAGCTCGGCCCGTACCCTTCTCTTGTTTTGGTGGCGAGGGTTGGCCCTACCCCAGAGGTCTTGAGGGGGGGAGCGAGCGCGTAACTCGGCCCGTGCCCTTCTCTGGTTTGGGTGGCGAGGGTCGGCCCTGCCCAAGAGGTCTTGAGGAAGGGAGCGAGCGCGTAGCTCCGCCCTTGCCCTTCTCTGGTTTGGGTGGCGAGGGTCGGCCCAGCCCCAGAGGTCTGGATGGGGGGAGCGAGCGCAGAGCTCGGTCCGTGCCCTTCTCTGGTTTGGGTGGCTCGGGTTGGCCCTGCCCCAGAGGTCTTGAGGGGGTGCGAGTGCGTAGCTCGGCCGGTGCCCTTCTCTGGTTTGGGTGGCAAGGATCGGCCCTGCCCCAGAGGTCTTGAGGGGGGAGCGAGCGCGTAGCTCGGCCCGTGCCCTTCTTTAGTTTGGGTGGCGAGGGTCGGCCCTGCCCCAGAGGTCTTCAGGGGGGAGAGAGCGTGTAGCTCGGCCCGTGCCCTTCTCTATTTTGGGTGGCAAGGGTCGGCCCTGCCCAAGAGGTCTTGAGGGGGGGAGCGAGCACGTAGCTCGGCCCCTTCCCTTCTCTGGTTTGGGTGGCGAGGGTTGGTCCTGCCCCAGTGGTCTTGGGGGGGGGGGGGGAGCGAGCGCGTAGTTCGGCCCGTGCCCTTCTCTGATTTGGGTGGCGAGGGTTGGCCCTGCGCCAGAGGTCTGGAGTGGGGGAGCGAGCGCGTAGCTCGGGCCGTGCCCTTCTCTGGTTTGGGTGGCGAGGGTCGGCCCTGCCCCAGAGGTCTGGAGGGGGGAGCGAGCGTGTAGCTCGGCCCATGCCCTTCTCTGGTTTGGGTGGCGTGGGTCGGCCCTGTCCCAAAGGTCTTGAGGGGGGAGTGAGCGCATAGCTCGGCCCGTGCCCTTCTTTGGTTTGGGGGGTGAGGGTTGGCCCTGTCCCAGAGGTCTTGAGGGGGGGAGCGGGCGCGTACCTCGGCCTGTGACCTTCTCTGGTTTGGGAGGCGTGGCTTGGCCCTGCCCCAGAGGTCTTGAGGGGGGGAGTGAGCGCGTAGCTCGGCCGGTGCCCTTCTGTGGTTTGGGTGGCGAGGGTTGGCCCTGCCCCCTGAGGTTTTGAGGGGAGGAGGGAGCGCGTAGCTCGGCCTGTGCCCTTATCTGGTTTGGGTGGCGAGGGTTGGCCCTGCCCCAGAGGTCTTGAGGGGGGAGTGAGCGCATAGCTCGGGCCGTGCCCTTCTCTGGTTTGGGTGGCGAGGGCCGCCCCTACCCTAGAGGTCTTGAGGGGGGCATCGAGCGCATAGCTCGGCCCGTGCCCTTATCTGGTTTGGGTGGTGAGGGTCGGCCCTGCCCCAGAGGTCTTGAGGGGTGGAGCGAGCGCATAGCTCAGCCCGTGCCCTTCTCTGGTTTGGGTGGCGAGGGTTGGCCCTGCCCCAGAGGTCTGTAGAGGGGTAGCGAGCACGTAGCTCGGCCCGTGCCGTTCTCTGGTTTGGGTGGCGAGGGTTGGCCCTGACCCAGAGGTCTTGAGGGGGGAGAGAGCGCGTACCTCGGCCCGTGGCCTTCTCTGGTTTGGGAGGCGGGGGTTGGCCCTGCCCCAGAGGTCTTCAAGGGGGGAGCGAGCATGTAGCTCGGCCCGTGCCCTTCTCTGGTTTGGGTGACGAGGGTTGGCCCTACCCCCTGAGGTCTTGAGGTGGGGAGCGAGCGCGTAGCTCGGACCGTGCCCTTCTCTGGTTTGGGAGGCGAGGGTTGGCCCTGCCCCACTGGTCTTGAGGGGGGGAGCGAGCGTGTAGCTCGTCCCGCGCCCTTCTCTGGGTTGGGTGGCGCGGGTTGGCCCTGCCCCAGAGGCCTTGAGGGGGGGGAGCGAAAGCGTAGCTCGGCCCGTGCCCTTCTCTGGTTTGGGTGGCGAGGGTCGGCCCTGTCCCAAAGGTCTTGAGGGGGGAGTGAGCGCATAGCTCGGCCCGTGCCCTTATTTGGTTTGGGGTGAGGGTTGGCCATGCCCTAGAGGTCTTGAGGGGGGGAGCGGGCGCGTACCTCGGCCCGTGACCTTCTCTGATTTGGGAGGCGAGGGTTGGCCCTGCCCCAGAGGTCTTGAGGGGGGGAGCGAGCGTGTAGCTCGGCCCGTGCCCTTCTCTGGTTTGGGTGACGAGGGTTGGCCCTGCCCCCTGAGGTTTTGAGGGGAGGAGCGAGCACGTAGCTTGGCCCGTGCCCTTCTCTGGTTTGGGTGGCAAGGGTTGGCCCTGCCCCAGAGGTCTGGAGGGCGGGAGAGAGCGTGTAGCTCGGCCCGTGCCCTTCTCTGATTTGGGTGGCGAGGGTTGGCCCTGCCCCAGAGGTCTTGAGGGGGGGGAGCGAGCGCGTAGCTCGGCCCGTGCCCTTCTCTGGTTTGGGTGGCGAGGGTCGGCCCTGCCCCAGAGGTCTTGAGGGAGGGAGCGAGCGCGTACCTCGGCCCTTGCCCTTCTCTGGGTTGGGTGGCGTGGGTTGGCCCTGCCCCAGATGTCTGGATGGGGGGAGCGAGCGCGGAGCTCGGTCCGTGCCCTTCTCTAGTTTGGGTGGCATGGGTTGGCCCTGCCCCAGAGGTCTTGAGGGGGTGCGAGCGCGTAGCTCGGCCCGTGCCCTTCTCTGGTTTGGGTGGCGAGGGTCGGCCCTGCCCCAGAGGTCTTGAGGGGGGAGCGAGCGCGTAGCTTGGCCCGTGCCCTTCTCTGGTTTGGGTGGCAAGGGTCGGCCCTTCCCAAGAGGTCTTGAGGGGGGAGCGAGCACGTAGCTCTGCCCGTGCCCTTCTCTGGTTTGGGTGGCGAGGGTTGGCCCTACCCCAGTGGTCTTGGGGGGGAGCGAGCGCGTAGTTCGGCCCGTGCCCTTCTCTATTTTGGGTGGCGAGGGTTGGCCTTGCCCCAGAGGTCTGGAGGGGGGAGCGAGCGCGTAGCTCGGGCCGTGCCTTTCTCTGGTTTGGGTGGCGAGGGTCGGCCATGTCCCAAAGGTCTTGAGGGGGGAGCGAGAGCGTAGCTCGGCCCGTGCCCTTCTCTGGTTTGGGTGGCGAGGGTTGGCCCTGCCCCAGAGGTCTGGAGGGTGGGAGCGAGCTCGTACCTCGGCCCGTGACCTTCTCTGGTTTTGGAGGCGAGGGTTGGCCCTACCCCAGAGGTCTTGAGGGGGGAGCGAGCGCGTAGCTCGGCCCGTGCCCTTCTCTGGTTTGGGTGGCGAGGGTTGGCCCTGCCCCCTGAGGTCTTGAGGTGGGGAGCAAGCGCGTAGCTCGGCCCGAGCCCTACTCTGGTTTGGGTGGTGAGGGTTGGCCCTACCCCATTGGTCTTGAGGGGGGGATCGAGCGAATAGCTCGGCCCGTGCCCTTCTCTGGTTTGGGTGGCGAGGGTTGCCCCTACCCTAGAGGTCTTGAGGGGGGCAGCGAGCGCATAGCTCGGCCCGTGCCCTTATCTGGTTTGGGTGGCGAGGGTCGGCCCTGCCCCAGATGTCTTGAGGGGTGGAGCGAGCGCATAGCACGGCCCGTGCCCTTCTTTGGTTTGGGTGGCGAGCGTTGGCCCTGCCCCAGAGGTCTGTAGAGGGGGAGCGAGCGCGTAGCTCGGCCCGTGCCCTTCTCTGGTTTGGGTGGCGAGTGTTGGCCCTGACCCAGAGGTCTTGAGGGGGGGAGCGAGCGCGTACCTCGGCCCGTGACCTTCTCGGGTTTGGGAGGCGGGGGTTGGCCCTGCCCCAGAGGTCTTCAAGGGGGGAGCGAGCATGTAGCTCGGCCCGTGCCCTTCTCTGGTTTGGGTGGCGAGGGTTGGCCCTACCCCCAGAGGTCGTGAGGTGGGGAGCGAGCGCGTAGGTCGGCCCGTGCCATTCTCTGGTTTGGGAAGTGAGGGTTGGCCCTGCCCCACTGGTCTTGAGGAGGGGAGCGAGCGTGTAGCTCGGCCCGTGCCCTTCTCTGGTTTGGGTGGCACGGGTTGGCCCTGCCCCAGAGGCCTTGAGGGGGGAGCGAGCGCGTAGCTCGGCCCGTGCCCTTCTCTGGTTTGGGTGGCGAGGGTCGGCCCTGTCCCAAAGGTCTTGTGGGGGGAGTGAGCGCATAGCTTGGCCCGTGCCCTTCTTTGGTTTGGGGGGTGAGGGTTGGCCCTGCCCTAGAGGTCTTTAGGGGGGGAGCGGGTTCGTACCTCGGCCCGTGACCTTCTCTGATTTTGGAGGCGAGGGTTGGCCCTGCCCCAGAGGTCTTGAGGGGGGGAGCGAGCGCGTAGCTCGGCCCGTGCCCTTCTCTGGTTTGGGTGGCGAGGGTTGGCCCTGCCCCCTGAGGTTTTGAGGGGAGAAGCGAGCGCGTAGCTCAGCCTGAGCCCTTCTCTGGTTTGGGTGGCAAGGGTTGGCCCTACCCCAGAGGTCTGGAGGGCGGGAGAGAGCGTGTAGGTCGGCCCGTGCCCTTCTCTGGTTTGGGTGGCGAGGGTTGTCCCTGCCCCAGAGGTCTGGAGGGGGGGAGCGAGCGCGTACCTCGGCCCGTGACCTTCTCTGGTTTGGGAGGCGAGGGTTGGCCCTGCCCCAGAGGTCTTGAGGGGGGGAGCAAGCGCGTAGCTCGGCCCATGCCCTTCTCTGGTTTGGGTGGCGAGGGTTGGCCCTGCCCCCGGAGGTCTTGAGGTGGGGAGCGAGCGCGTAGCTCGGCCCGAGCCCTTCTCTGGTTTGGGTGGCAAGGGTTGGCCCTGCCCCAGTGGTCTTGAGGGGGGGAGCGAGCATGTAGCTCGGCCTGTGCCCTTCTCTGGTTTGGGTGGCGAGGGTTGGCCCTGCCCTAGAGGCCTTGAGGGGGGGGGGGAGCGAGCGCGTAGCTCGGCCCGTGCCCTTCTCTGGTTTGGGTGGCGAGGGTCAGCCCTGTCCCAAAGGTCTTGAGGGGGGAGTGAGCACATAGCTCGGCCCGTGCCCTTCTCTGGTTTGGGTGGCGAGGGTTGGCCCTGACCCAGAGGTCTGGAGGGGGGAGCGAGCACGTACCTCGGCCCGTGACCTTCTCTGGTTTGGGAGGCGAGGGTTGGCCCTGCCCCAGAGGTCTTGAGGGGGGAGCGAGCACGTAGCTCGGCCCGTGCCCTTCTCTGGTTTGGGTGGCGAGGGTTGGCCCTGCCCCCTGAGGTCTTGAGGTGGGGAGCGAGCGCGTAGCTCGGCCCGAGCCCTTCTCTGGTTTGGGTGGCGAGGGTTGGCCCTGCCCAAGTGGTCTTGAGGGGGGGAGCGAGCGCATAGCTCGGCCCGTGCCCTTCTCTGGTTTGAGTGGCGAGGGTCGCCCCTACCCTAGAGGTCTTGATGGGGGCAGCGAGCGCATAGCTCGGCCCGTGCCCTTATCTGGTTTGGGTGGCGAGGATCGGCCCTGCCCCAGAGGTCTTGAGGGGTGGAGCGAGCGCATAGCTCGGCCCGTGCCCTTCTCTGGTTTGGGTGGCGAGGGTTGGCCCTGCCCCAGAGGTCTGTAGAGGGGGAGCGAGCGCGTAGCTCGGCCCGTGCCCTTCTCTGGTTTGGGTGGCGAGGGTTGGCCCTGACCTAGAGGTCTTGAGGGGGGAGCGAGCGCGTACCTCGGCCCGTGACCTTCTCTGGTTTTGGAGGCGGGGGTTGGCCCTGCTCCAGAGGTCTTCAAGGGGGGAGCGAGCATGTAGCTCGGCCCGTGCCCTTCTCTGGTTTGGGTGGCGAGGGTTGGCCCTACCCCCTGAGGTCTTGAGGTGGGGAGCGAGCGCGTAGCTCGGCCCGTGCCCTTCTCTGGTTTGGGAGGCAAGGGTTGGCCCTGCCCCACTGGTCTTGAGGGGGTGGTGGGTGGTAGGAAGGCGATCAAGGCGGTGGTGAGAGGAATAGAAATGGAGAAAGAAGATGCGGTGGTGACGGTAGTGGGAGGTGGTGGGAGGTGTTGGATATGGAAGACGTTAGTACACCCTTGTAGGGGATGTACGAGGGAATACGGACCTCGAACGTCGCGTACACGAAGTCGTGCGCAAAGGGAATATGTTCCCTTGCGGAGAGGATCACTAGATGAGTGGGAAAGTCGCATTATATATGCATAAGTGCATGCGACATATGGCTGATAAAGGGGGAATATCTTAAGCTTATGTTGTACCATGCATATGGTACAACTTAAGCTTATAATGTGCCATGTATCATGGTACACCTTAATTAAGTTGTTCCAAAGGAACAACTTACCCTAAAATAACTACCTTGGGGGCTATAAATAAGACCCAAGGGTAAGCCATTTCTCACACTTTTGCATGGCATTCATGCATGCATCTTCATTCTAGCGAAGCTCTGCCGAAATACTTCCTCTCCCTCTATCCAAGTTCTTAATCTAAAGTAGAGATTTAGATTGTGGATTTAGTAGCCTTACTCCGTTCGTGAGAAGACTCGATCCGTCGTGGCGAATCCGAAGGCAAAGTTCCGAGACTACCGTGCCGCATTCGCAAGCGTAAGTCTCAACTTTAATTATCGATCCTAACTCTGTTTTGGCAGGATCCTACATTGGTATCAGAGCCATACGGGTTCGCCCCGGTCAAACTGCCGTCCCGTCGAAACTATGAACGAGTCATTGTCTTTTTCACGAATGGGTATCCTACCATTACGGATATGGTAGGAACGCTTCGTGACGGAGAGAACACAGCGGTTGTTCTTTTCACGTTAGGGTCTCCTATCATTACGGATATGGTAGGAACTCTCCGTGACGGGAAGAACCGACCGTTCACGTAGTATGTTATTCATTTTTGGCACACGGCCATTAGGAAATAACTAATTTCTCGACGAACGGGTGCTTCATCGACGAGCGGGTGCTTCATCGAGGAAGAAGGTGGTAGTTATTTCCATCGGGAAAGATGAAATTTGGTGCATGTGCACCATGGCCAAATGGGCTATGAAGGCCATGCACCCCCCTCCCCAAGCGGAGGGGGTTGGCTACGGCCAATAACCACCGGCGACCACCCCATCAAGGGGGTGGAGTGTGTGCGACAACCCCATTCAAAGGGGGTGGCCTGCCATGGCCAAAAGGGGCCATGGCCGGCCAATGCCCAAATGGCCTTAGCTATGACCGGCCATGGCTAAGCCATGGCCGGCCATGGCCAGGCCGGCAGTGGCCGGCCAAGGCCAGGCCGGCAATGGTCGGCCTCGGCCACGGCCTGCCGGCCTGGCCGGCCCTGGCAGAGGCCAGGGCCGGCGCCCTGGCCTCGGCCAGGGCCTGGCCGGCCCTGGCAGAGGCCAGGGCCTGGCCGGCCCTGGCAGAGGCCAGGGCCAATGCCCTGGCCTCGGCCAGGGCATGGCCGGCCTGCCGACCCTGGCAGAGGCCAGGGCCGGCACCCTGGCCTCGGCCTGGGCCTGGCCGGCCCTGACAGAGGCCAGGGCCAATGCCCTGGCCTCGGCCAGGGCATGGCCGGCCCTGGCCGGCCTCGGCCAGGGCAGAGGCCCTGGCCGAGGGGCCAGGGCCTCCTGGCCGGCCAGGGCAGAGGCCCTGGCCAGCCCATGGCCAAGCCTCGGCCAGGGCAGAGGCCCTGGCCGAGAGAAGTTGAAGACCATAAATTGGTCGACTAATTTGGTTGTTTTGGTCGACCAATCCGGTAGAAGGCCTTGGTCGAATTTGAAAGTGCCGACTAACCCATACGGGGTGTCTAAAGGCTCTACTCCTTGAAGATTAGCCATAGTGCTCTACTTCATGCGAGATTAGCCGTAGTGCTCTTCTCCTTGAAGATTAGCCATAGTGCTCTACTTCATGCGAGATTAGCCGTAGTGCTCTACTCCTTGAAGATTAGCTGTAATGCTCTACTTCATGCGAGATTAGCCATATCATTGTGCTATACTCTACGGAGATTAGCCAATGAACTTATAACATTGTGCTCTACTCTACGGAGATTAGCCAATGTATTTTCAAATTTTTTGAAAAAGGTGTTTTCAAATAGGTTATGTCCCGTCCTTAAATCGGGATAGCGTAATTTAAAATTCCAAGTCCTACCACGATTCGGCCATGGTTATCTAACCCATGGGTGTGTAGAACAGGTCTCGTGGCTTGGCAATTGTTGCGCTAAAATTCTTTGCGCAAACTCTCACCTATTCCATTTTGAAAGATATGTTTTTCAAAAGTAATTTTCCGCTGCGAAGTACTATAAGAGTACGATTGTTTGATAAGTGATGGGGGAATATTGAAGGTTGTTCTAGATGGTGATTGGAATCATAGAGACCTTTTCGATTCTAGAACAACATCTTCAATATTTTTCGAAAGTAACTTATCAAATACAATATAATTCCAAGTGGGATTTGAATTTTTAGAACTATCCAAATGGGATATTCTATTATCATTTCAAGTGGGAGTTATATTTTAAGAATTTTTATGCAATGTTTTTGATCAAACCTTCGGTTTTGTGTCTTTTGCAGCATTTTAAAAGTAAAATGTCTTCCGCTTCAAAGAATATCGTCGCTGAGTTAAATAAAGGTGAAAAACTCAACGGCGATAATTACAAACTTTGGTCCATCAAGATACAATACGTTCTAGAGGAGCAAGAAGTGCTCGAAACTCTAAAGAACGTTATGATTGAACCTGAGTTGGGCACTACGGCCCAACACCGACGAGACAAGGAAGCTTTTGATGCTTGGTCTCGGAAGAATAAGATAGCGCGCATTACGTTATTAAGCAGTATGGCTGATGACATAATGCGCATCTTTCGAGAACATGACCTAGCCATGGACATATGGTCCAAGCTAGAGGAGAAGTTCGGTGGCACATCGGTGTCCAAACTTCGCGCCTTAACTATTAGGTTCGATACATATAAGAAACGTCCAGATCATTCCATGGGGAAACATCTGCGACATATGTCGAATCTAATCTCAGAGTTAAAGGATGCATGTCATGTGCTCACAGATGAGCAACAAATCCAAGCAGTCATACGTTCTCTACCAAATGGGTGGGATCAGATGAAGATGCATCTCACTCATAATGAGAGCATCAAGACCTTCAACGGTGTTTCCAAGCACCTCGAATTAGAGGAAGAGCGGCTTGCGGCTGCCAAGCCAAGTGCAGAAGTGCACATGGTTGCTAGTTCATCACACGGGGGAAAGAAACGTAAAGATCGTTCGAAGTCTTCTAATGAACGTAATAAGCAACCTGAGTCTACCAAGGAACCCAAACATAAGGGTGGGCACAAGAAATGGCACAAGAAGAAAGACTTGAAAAGGATCAAGTGCTTCAAGTGCAACAAGCTCGGTCACTATGCTCGTTCGTGTACGAGTGGAAGTGACGAGGTAACTTGTAATACTAGTTACATATGTGTTTCTAGTTCACTATTTCTTGTGGAATCTAATCCATTTTGGGATAATTGATTCAGGTGCCACCAACCACATAGCAAAGGACAGACGGTCCCAAGGAATGAAGTGGATCAATGTAGGAAACAACACACGTGTTGAAGTGAAAGGCGTTGGGACTCGCAAGCTAGTCTTGGACAACGGCCACACTCTCCTACTTCATGATGTTCTCTTCATTCCATATATTCAAAGAAATATTAAAACTGTGGTCAATTTAATGGGTCTTGGTTATAGTTGGTTCCTTCATGATTGTAATATGGACCTATTTTGTAATAATTCCTTTATTGGTACTGGGTTTGTATTTCAAAGGATTTATTGTAATAAGTACAATGTATGATTCCTCATGTAATGAAAATTTCCTTGTGACAAATTTTTGACTAATGAGTCTAATATAATTTGTTGGCACGCAAGGCTTGGTCATATTGGACCAACGCGTATAGATAGACTTGCCAAACGTGGCCTTCTATCCGATGTTTCAAAGGTTGAAATGTCGACCTGCGAACATTGCCTTGTAAGGAAATCTTGTCGCAAGCCGTTTGGAACCGGCACAAGGGCCGAGGTTCCATTACAGCTTATCCATTCAGACATATGTGGTCCGATAAATGTCAAGACAAGACGCGGGAAGTCCTATTTCATCACTTTTATTGATGATTTCACCCGTTTCGGTCATATCTATTTGATATCCCACAAAAGTGAAAGCACTAAACCTTCTTTAAAAACTATATGAGTTAAGTGGAGAATCAATTAGATCGCAAGATTACGGTCGTGCAAACCGATAGGGGCGGTGAATATCAATCAACAAGTTTAAAGGAACTTTGTGATGAAAAAGCCATAGTACATCAGGTAACTATGCCTTATACTCCTCAACAAATTGGTGTTGCAGAAAGGAGGAATAGGACTTTAATGAAAAATGGACCGTTCAATGATGGCGCAATCTAACTTGCCAATCACCTTTTGGGGTGATGCATTATTGACGGCCGCTTTCATTTTTGAACCGCGTACCCTCGAAATCAGTTAGCTCCACTCCTTATGAGTTGTGGAACCAAAGGTCTCCTGACTTAAACATTTTGAAACCTTGGGGTTGTGCATCCTACGCACATATTTCCTCCCATAAGTATGGAAAACTTGGGCCAAGGGGAAGAAAATGTATCTTTATACGATACTCAGAAAACTCCAAAGGTTATGTTTTATGTTAGTCAGGAAGACAATGGTGGGCTAATTGAGTTTTGAGTCGAGGGATGTCACTTTCTTGGAAAACGAGTTTCCAAGACAGGGCGAGATAAGTCAGGACTTATCTCTGTTTGAGATTTATGATCAAAAAGGATTACCTCATTCGAGTGGGAGAATTCTTGGTGAAGATGAAAATACGTTTCAACCTTCACCAATTGTCACGCCCCGCTTCCCAAAAACGTGGAGGCGAAGCGTGAGAAGGTCCGCTCAGACTTGAAGCTATAAAGCTGCAAGTCCGATAAGCGTCGATCAAGTTTAAAACTGCAGGTCCTTGCAACGCTAACGAAACAAAGATAATAATAATTAAATGAGACAAAAGAAACATCTCAGAATATCCATAAAATAAGTTTCCAACATCGCAGAAAAGCCACCAGGCTAAAAGAAAAAGTCTAAAGGCCCAAACATGGCCAACAAAAGTACAAAGTACAAACAACGGTGCTACGCACCAATAACTAACAAAAGGCCTAAAACAACATAAAGCTCAACAAAACTCAAAGCATGGTCACCGGTGTCCACCAAAATCCTCCTGGGCAATCATGGACTCAGACTCAGCGTCAGCAACTCATCACGTACACAGCAACGGTCTCTAGCTCAGGTCTAACATGTGACACCCAAAAGAGCAAGGGGCACATGTCAGCAAGTCTACAAGAGACTTGTGCAAGGAAACTAAAAGTAAAGTGAACAACCTAGCAGTTCTAGCATGAATGCGATGACATGGCAGTTTAAAGTATGAGTGCAACAGGTAAGGTAAAGTAAAGTAAAGTACGAGCATGGCATGACATTCACAAGACAAGTACAAGACAAGGAAAGTAAGCACCTCGTGCACAGAGATTCCGCCTTTTGGCTAGAGGGCTGATCGGGCCACTCCTAGGCTCAAGTGAACGTTTATCCCTACCCCCCCACGTGTGTCGAGCCAGGGCCTTACCCCCGAACACGGAATGCTCGCTTCTGGACCACGAGCCAGGAAGTGTGTAAACAAGTATGGCCTAGGGGTGCACCTAGCCAGGGACACGGAAACACGGATTTGTACAAGTATTTTGTAGCGTGTGCTACGATGCAACAATCAAGTTGGATGACATGTAAGATGCAATGCATGGCAGTTAAAAGTACGTACAGTTTAAGGAAAGTAAACGTGACAGTTTAGTATGCATGAACAACAAGTTTAAAGGGTTGGATCTAGCTTCGTTGTCAAGCTAGATTAATTAGGTGACAGATCTAGTTTCGTTGTCAAACTAGATCAAGTAGGCGTCTAGCCAGCTATCATTTCACTGACTAGTCTCTTTTACGCTAGGAACAAGGAAGTGGCCTAAAAACATGGCCCTACACAAGAGTTGGCAAGTTTCACTTGCCTGCAACTATCACGTCAAGAAAACACCGTCCAACGAGTCCAAAGTCACGATTCCTACGTGCACAAGTCCACCGGCCTAAAGTCCATATTATTAATCTTGATTAGTGAATTTAAAACATTTAAAATACTTTGAAAATACTGATTTTAGTCTTGATTAGCATGCATTGGGTTGGGGGTCCTAGGGGTGCAAAGCGTTACCTCAACACGACGCGAAAGCTACACCGGCGTCGGGTAGCGACACCGGGGGTTGGAATAATAGAATGCGCTCCAAGTCCTGATTCCAATATATATTCCTTGTTGGAAAATTCAGAGCTTCGACCGGGGCGACGGTTCCAGATTCCAAAGCTAGCACGTGCGACGACGGGCTACGACGTGCGACGACGTCGTACGCGACGGATCCTCGAAGAGCAAGCACCTAGGTGGGGCCCACAGTACTCCTAGGGGCCTTTGGGGGACCCACAATAACTCTGGAGAACTTGGGGGGCCCACGGTGGCAAGCGGTGCGACGGATGCGGGGTTGCGACGAGTGACTCTCGGTCGTACCCCTCCAATGCGGGAGAATTCCTCGGTCGCTGCGAGAGAACGGGGCTGTGCAGCAGCGGGGGTCGGTCACGGCGGCGGGTGCGGGCGTTTCCTTCGGTCAGACCGATGGAGATCCTCGGTCGTTCGCTTGGAAGCGGGCGGGACAGCGTTGCAACGCTGCAGCGCTCGGGCGCTCGGTCACAGCGGGCGGGGCCTTCGGTCGGGCACGGAGCGGAGCGGGGGACGAAGCGGGCGACAGATGCGGTGCGGGGCGGGAGCGTGAGCGGGCCACGCTATCGGTCTGACCGAGAGTTCTTCTCGGTCGGACACGGGTGCGAGCGGGGCGCTGTGCTGCGATGCGGGCGGCGTTGGATGCGGGGTTGGGCATCGGTCTGAGCGGGCGAACGGAGCTGTTTTCCTCGGTCGTACGGGGGCTGAACGTCGCAACGTTGCGACGATTCGTCGCAACGTCCAAAATGAGTTTGGAAGAGGCTAGGGCTAATTTCTTTGGAAAATAGGACTTGCTAGGGGTTGCTTATATAGTATAGGTGGGTTGACTTGGTCCAGGGCTAAATCTAATAGGATTAGAATTCAAAAAAGATTTGAAATTTGAATTTAAACTTCTCCAACCCAATTTAGGATTTGACCTGGTCCAAATGAGCTGGAAATTGGCTCAAAAATTCTTTAAAACGTTTAAAACTCAAATAAATTTTATTTGGCCGAAATTAATTTAAAAATAAATTATTAAAAATAATATAAAACTTGTAAAAATTATAAAAGTGGTCAAATGAACTCCAAAAATTATAAAATAAATATCGGGGTGATCGTGATGACGAATGTGAGCTAACTAAGAAGACGGATCTCAGATTCGACGTCGGACGACGAAACTAAAAATAGAAACGTCTCCCGTCAAGAGTGAGAATCGTCACGTCTCATCGAGTAAGTTTAAATTGTGGGAAACGACTCGGGAAACGTCGTTCCAAATTAGTGCCACTATTTAATACTCTCAGAGACGTTCACAACGGCATTTCACACGAAAGTGTTCACAAACGAACAAAGTCTAAAACAAACACGTGCACGGACAAAAGCACGTGCACGAACAACGTACGACGAAAAAGTGGTCGTTACATCCTCCCCACCTTAGAATAAAGTCCGTCCTCGGACTTTCTAATATATCTAGTCGCTCTAATAACTACCCCAAATCAAGTCACATTATATTTCAAACCAAGTATAGTCATTACAAGTGCTCATATATGCACTAGGTAGTCAAACATTATTATTACCAACACGTATATATATACATTCACGTACGTATACACTTATACCTATTATAGTCCGTCAACTTCATACATGTATTTCAATCAGGTATACAAACATTCATCCCTTATATAACTGCTACTACTTACCTAAACACAAAACAATATTTCAGATACTTATATAAAGATAGTTTCACGCTTAGCCAATACAATCATCGCTCTACCTATATGTAGCTACCTATGCACAAACATCAAGGGTATACTACCCTCTAATAATCCCTAGTATTCATCCAACACCAAACACATCAACACATGTAGTCACACCATACTATAATTAAGTCAAGTTCACTATATCTAATATACATTCACCGCTACTATAATTTCACAATATATAGTCATTCAAATACATGCAAATAGTTCACCATGTATTTACATCACGTACGGTCCTATAACTGTATTTACGACACGCCACATATACCATAGTCATCAAAACCTATAACTAAGCACATACTTACCCGTGCATGGTGCACACCCATACACGCTAACATTTCATTTACATACACCAATCATACCATTATATAACTAGCACACATACATACCTAGTTTCAGCTAGTACACATACGTTCACATAACAAGTCCTTAGTATTTAGCTATATCACAAGACCAACACCTATAACTATATACTGGCGTAGCGACCCACAATCATGTGCGTAGCACAACCAGGCACAAACACTTCTATCACCATACATACATCAAACATTGCTATATTCAAACTACAAACATACATTCAATATACTTAGAGTATACCCACTCCAGCTTGAGTGAGACTCAGTACACACATCAGAATATTCTATATACGTAACACGGCATTCATACATATACCAATACCACTCCAATATTTATACGTCTACTAATACAACCATATACATACCATAAGTCATTCACTTAATATTTAGTCCGGTAATACATACATAGTTCAATCAATTTATACACCATAATAATAATAATATAGACATCAACATACGTATAATTATAATACACTCCCTAGTACACGCATACGTATTCATCGTATAGTCACACACACATGTAACTTATATATATATATATTCACACCATAGCCTACTACCTATAATTAGTATACTAACTCATCCACACATACATAATTAAGATGTGCAATAGTCGTGTATACCTCACGGTATGCACTCATGCAACATCCCGTAAAAGCAAGCAATACCAATCAAAATTATAATCCTACTACCATATGTATATCACCTATATACTCATGCAACAAAACATAACTACTTACATATAAGCACCATATATATCTACCTACGAGCACATACTCACTCGTACTAGTATGTAGGTCACACAATAGACCTACTTACTTATATATATATGTTCACCCATTATCATCACACCTAGCATATACATAGCTTTACCAATCATTTATTTCAACCATTATAAGTATTACATACACTACTTAGATATTTCAACGCTAACTCTTATATACACAGGCATCCCTAGTATAGTATAACTATCCACACAAAAATCTATAACTACTAACACACAACAACTTCATAATATCACGAATAACTCTGAGTATATATATATATATACCACACAATAGGCAAGCATCAATATACTATGGGAATTCTCATTCAAGCCCACGTACACAACTTAGGTACGTGCACCACGAGAACCTCACAAGGGCCCAAGGGTCTACTAACAACTAAGAGTTGACACAGACATTGACGGTCTCTAAGGCCTAAGCAATAAAGAGAGATCGAGGGCGAGACGAGGGAAGGATCGACAAGCACGAGTTCAGATAGGACGAATACGAGGAGACGGCTTGGTTGGACGAAACATTGACTCAAAGGTGAGGTTTAGGTTGAGGGAAAAAGGAGATGTAGTGATGCTTGAATAGAGTACAGAAAAGCAACTAGGATAAATAGCATAAGCTAAAATACGCAAAATTGAAAACGGTTGTACTTTAAAATCCTCATCTGAGAAGAAATGTTTGGGGATCGATAAAATGAGTTGTTCAAAATAAATTTGAGTCGAACATTCATAATAAGAGAGAAAATGGTCTATTGGTTTTAAAAGTCATCATAACAGGAAGTAAAATCATTTACACGAATATTAAGGACGTGGTTTAGAAAATTTATACGTCAGTAATTCAATATAGTTTTGTCAAAAAGTTTTGGAAAGTCGAAGAATGAAATCAAGTAACGGAAAAATTTAAACTCAGGTTAAATGCTTTCAAAACTTTTAGGCTATGGAAAAATCAATATTGAAACTTCTTTTAGAGAAATCAGGATTTGCCAAAAACGAGGAACTGATTTACACAAGGTTCTTAATATACTAGCACAACAAGTCTGGCACGGATAAAAATAGTTGAAAGTAGGTATGGTGCACGGAAAAATAATAATATTGACTTAGTATAAGAATTATCGAAGTCGAATAGTAAGTCTTTAAAATCAAATCACGGAGGGTCTAAATCAGGAAGTGGTTATGAAAATAGTAATTTCAAAAATCTGAAACAGGGAAAACGATGAGCAAAAACTAACTTGCTGAAAGCTGAAATTCCATGTGTCTTGAAAAGTATATTAAAAGTAAACACGATGTGTTATTCGAATGGCATAAATAAGAGGGGAAATTATAAATCGAATTGAGCAAAATAAAAGTACGGTTCAGAATAAAATTAATATATGAAAGAACAACACACTTACACAAGTACGAAAAGCATAGACTGGGAAAATACTATAAACTAGCATTCAAAAATTCCTACAAACAATTTTAAAAATTTAAATCAATGAAGAAGTATGAAGTATACGTATATTAAAATTTTGAACAAGTTTAAACCTAGGGAAAGAGGAAATCGAAAGATACTTTTGGAAGATTCAAGATTGTAACGGAAAGGTTTGAAAATTGACGACAATCGTCATGAGGCGATCTCGTGAATCGAGGCAAGGGAATTGGTCAGAGATCAGACATTCATAAGCCTAGGATATGAACCAGAGGAGGCTACGGAGAAACTCCTACGGTCGACCAACTAAAGATTAGGAACTAGGCGCTAAGACTTCTAAGGGTTAGACGGTAAAGAAATGCGTTCAGCTTGGTCCGAAATCGATGAACCCAAGAGCGAACGACTAAAGGAAGTTCTAGAAGCCTAATATGGTCAGGGTTAGGCAAGGACCACTAAGGTAACTCCTACGACGATTAAATCAATTGCCAGAAAGGGGGTTTAACTACAGTCAGGGCCTCTAACTAGCAAGCACAGATGTCTAACTAAGCCTTCTTATCACCTAGTGTCCTAAGAAAACAACTAAACTCAGGGCTTATGACTCGGATGTTGCAATTTATTTAATGGACATTCCGTTATTATCGTTGTTCCGTTAATTCGCAATTGCAAGATTGACCTGCATGGGCCACCAACAAAACCTGTCACGCCCCGCTTCCCAAAAACGTGGAGGCGAAGCGTGAGAAGGTCCGCTCAGACTTGAAGCTACAAAGCTGCAAGTCCGATAAGCGTCGATCAAGTTTAAAACTGCAGGTCCTTGCAACGCTAACGAAACAAAGATAATAATAATTAAATGAGACAAAAGAAACATCTCAGAATATCCATAAAATAAGTTTCCAACATCGCAGAAAAGCCACCAGGCTAAAAGAAAAAGTCTAAAGGCCCAAACATGGCCAACAAAAGTACAAAGTACAAAACAACGGTGCTACGCACCAATAACTAACAAAAGGCCTAAAACAACATAAAGCTCAACAAAACTCAAAGCATGGTCACCGGTGTCCACCAAAATCCTCCTGGGCAATCATGGACTCAGACTCAGCGTCAGCAACTCATCACGTACACAGCAACGGTCTCTAGCTCAGGTCTAACATGTGACACCCAAAAGAGCAAGGGGCACATGTCAGCAAGTCTACAAGAGACTTGTGCAAGGAAACTAAAAGTAAAGTGAACAACCTAGCAGTTCTAGCATGAATGCGATGACATGGCAGTTTAAAGTATGAGTGCAACAGGTAAGGTAAAGTAAAGTAAAGTACGAGCATGGCATGACATTCACAAGACAAGTACAAGACAAGGAAAGTAAGCACCTCGTGCACAGAGATTCCGCCTTTTGGCTAGAGGGCTGATCGGGCCACTCCTAGGCTCAAGTGAACGTTTATCCCTACCCCCCCACATGTGTCGAGCCAGGGCCTTACCCCCGAACACGGAATGCTCGCTTCTGGACCACGAGCCAGGAAGTGTGTAAACAAGTATGGCCTAGGGGTGCACCTAGCCAGGGACACGGAAACACGGATTTGTACAAGTATTTTGTAGCGTGTGCTACGATGCAACAATCAAGTTGGATGACATGTAAGATGCAATGCATGTCAGTTAAAAGTACGTACAGTTTAAGGAAAGTAAACGTGACAGTTTAGTATGCATGAACAACAAGTTTAAAGGGTTGGATCTAGCTTCGTTGTCAAGCTAGATTAATTAGGTGACGGATCTAGTTTCGTTGTCAAACTAGATCAAGTAGGCGTCTAGCCAGCTATCATTTCACTGACTAGTCTCTTTTACGCTAGGAACAAGGAAGTGGCCTAAAAACATGGCCCTACACAAGAGTTGGCAAGTTTCACTTGCCTGCAACTATCACGTCAAGAAAACACCGTCCAACGAGTCCAAAGTCACGATTCCTACGTGCACAAGTCCACCGGCCTAAAGTCCATATTATTAATCTTGATTAGTGAATTTAAAACATTTAAAATACTTTGAAAATACTGATTTTAGTCTTGATTAGCATGCATTGGGTTGGGGGTCCTAGGGGTGCAAAGCGTTACCTCAACACGACGTGAAAGCTACACCGGCGTCGGGTAGCGACACCGGGGGTTGGAATAATAGAACGCGCTCCAAGTCCTGATTCCAATATATATTCCTTGCTGGAAAATTCAGAGCTTCGACCGGGGCGACGGTTCCAGATTCCAAAGCTAGCACGTGCGACGACGGGCTACGACGTGCGACGACGTCGTACGCGACGGATCCTCGAAGAGCAAGCACCTAGGTGGGGCCCACAGTACTCCTAGGGGCCTTTGGGGGACCCACAATAACTCTGGAGAACTTGGGGGGCCCACGGTGGCAAGCGGTGCGACGGATGCGGGGTTGCGACGAGTGACTCTCGGTCGTACCCCTCCAATGCGGGAGAATTCCTCGGTCGCTGTGAGAGAACGGGGCTGTGCAGCAGCGGGGGTCGGTCACGGCGGCGGGTGCGGGCGTTTCCTTCGGTCAGACCGATGGAGATCCTCGGTCGTTCGCTTGGAAGCGGGCGGGACAGCGTTGCAACGCTGCAGCGCTCGGGCGCTCGGTCACAGCGGGCGGGGCCTTCGGTCGGGCACGGAGCGGAGCGGGGGACGAAGCGGGCGACAGATGCGGTGCGGGGCGGGAGCGTGAGCGGGCCACGCTATCGGTCTGACCGAGAGTTCTTCTCGGTCGGACACGGGTGCGAGCGGGGCGCTGTGCTGCGATGCGGGCGGCGTTGGATGCGGGGTTGGGCCTCGGTCTGAGCGGGCGAACGGAGCTGTTTTCCTCGGTCGTACGGGGGCTGAACGTCGCAACGTTGCGACGATTCGTCGCAACGTCCAAAATGAGTTTGGAAGAGGCTAGGGCTAATTTCTTTGGAAAATAGGACTTGCTAGGGGTTGCTTATATAGTATAGGTGGGTTGACTTGGTCCAGGGCTAAATCTAATAGGATTAGAATTCAAAAAAGATTTGAAATTTGAATTTAAACTTCTCCAACCCAATCTAGGATTTGACCTGGTCCAAATGAGCTGGAAATTGGCTCAAAAATTCTTTAAAACGTTTAAAACTCAAATAAATTTTATTTGGCCGAAATTAATTTAAAAATAAATTATTAAAAATAATATAAAACTTGTAAAAATTATAAAAGTGGTCAAATGAACTCCAAAAATTATAAAATAAATATCGGGGTGATCGTGATGACGAATGTGAGCTAACTAAGAAGACGGATCTCAGATTCGACGTCGGACGACGAAACTAAAAATAGAAACGTCTCCCGTCAAGAGTGAGAATCGTCACGTCTCATCGAGTAAGTTTAAATTGTGGGAAACGACTCGGGAAACGTCGTTCCAAATTAGTGCCACTATTTAATACTCTCAGAGACGTTCACAACGGCATTTCACACGAAAGTGTTCACAAACGAACAAAGTCTAAAACAAACACGTGCACGGACAAAAGCACGTGCACGAACAACGTACGACGAAAAAGTGGTCGTTACACCAATGGATTATACGAATGACGATTATCCTATTCCAAACGGGAATAATGATCCAAGTGGGAGCAATTCTAACAACATTCCAAGTGGGAGTGATATTAGAATAGATCTAAACTCAAGTCAACAAGAACTTGAAGAATCTCAGATACGACGCCGTATCTTGCCCTGCTAAAAGACAAATGGATGGAAGCGATGCAAGAGGAGTTAGAATCCATGAAAGTTAACCAAGTCTGGGACTTAGTTGACTTACCCAGAGGACGTAGAGCTATTGGGAACAAATGGGTTCTCAAGATCAAGCATAAGGCTGATGGCTCTATTGACAGATATAAAGCTCGCCTTGTCGCGAAAGGTTTTACGCATCAGGAAGGGATAGACTACGAAGAGACCTTCTCACCTGTTATGCGTTTTACCTCGATTCGCCTGATTCTGGCAATGGTAGCTTGCTTATACCTCGAATTACATCAGATGGATGTAAAGACTGCCTTTCTCAATAGAGAATTGGACGAGGAGATCTATATGGAACAACCAACATGGTTTGTAAAAGAAGGAAACGAACATAAGGTTTGTAAACTTCGTAAGCCCATATATGGTCTTAAATAATCCTCGAGGCAATGGTATATACGATTTCAAGAAGTTGTTTTATCAAATGGATTTTCCATACTTGATGAAGATAACTACGTATATATCAAGAGGATTAAAAGCAAGCATGTTATTATGTCTCTATATGTAGATGACATTTTAATAACCAGAAATGACAAGGGCTTTGTGATGGATATCAAGGCTTGACTTTCATCAGTTTTGAGATGAAAGACATGGGGAAGCCACATATATCCTTGGAATTAAGATTTCAAGGAATCGTTCGAAGAAACTTCTTTCTCTTTCACAAGAGACTTATTTAAAGAAGGTTCTAGAACGGTTTAATATGTAGGACTGCAAGTCCAATTGATACTCCTATAAGCAGATGCGATAATTTATATCTGAAATCATGTCCAAAGAACCAAAAGGGAAAGGAAATTATGGAAAAAGTTCCATATTCCAGTGCAGTTGATAGTCTTATGTACGCTATGATGCATACAAGACCGGACATCTGTTTTGCCGTTGGAATGGTAAGTCGTTACCAATCCAACCCAGGGCAAGAACACTGGAAAGCGGTTAAGAGGATAAATGCAGTATCTTAAAGGAACTGCAGATTTGCAAAAGACTATGATAAAACCAAGAAGGTAGACATAAGGTACATATCTACGCATAAGATGATAGAGGATCAGCTTACGAAATCGATCCCCAGAAATGTGTTTTATAAACACTTATCATCCCAAGGATTGCGTATGAGCTGAGTTGTACCAATATATATTCCCATGTCTAAGAAATGATCAAAATTAATAAAAGAATAAGTTCTTTTTCCAACATTGCATATGAATTTCTTAAGAAATGTTTGTGTACATTTTTGAAATCTCAGCTGAATTGTGTGTATGTCGGACAGATTAAGGTTGGCTCTCTCACATGAGCAACCGCCTTATCTTATCAGATGGATAAGAAAGAGATGAGACTAGTTTAAAGTCAAAATCATTAGACGAATGATTTAGAGTCATGACTTAAACAAGATAGTCGAATGAAAGATCTGCATCATATGGATGCTTACAAAAGATCTGAGATCTGTATCACAAGGATATTTGAAAGAGATCTCATAGGATTTTTTAAATCCTATCTGTCTTATGCAGGATGAGAGTCCGTGAATTTTTCACGAGTAGTAAGGGGACTCAAAAAGATAGGCACTGTGGTGTCTGATCTTTTCATCCGTACAACATCATTAAGACATACTCTCCCTGGGAAAGGAGTGATGTTGTAATACGTGTTCATACCACGTATGCATTTCGACCACTGAGTTAGTAGCAATAGTGTTTGCTATTATGTGAGACTCAAATGCCATATGGGCCTTAACTCTTACCCTCAAGGACTCCAATTGGTTCCTTTAGATTTGACGAGATGATCGCTATCTTAGCGTGTTACTTATGGGCTATGATAATTCGGCTCGGCGGGGCACGTTAGAAAAGCGAGTCTAGTCAAGATCAGAAGGTTCGCAAGAAGAGGAAGATTGATTTCATATTCACATTTGGACTTTAATGATTCAAAGCTGGCCAGCCAATTGTGATCCAGATGGGATTCAATTGTTGAATATAAAGTATAAGAAATGTGAAGAAATAATCTAGGGTAAAGCATGCGTTGAACTACTCAACTTTGCACATTCGAGATCGTTGTGTATCTCTAACAAGTGCACAACAACAGACTCTACGCGCATGACGGTCGTACGGTCTATTTCTCAGTATGATAGATGAAAGAACTAAGAGAAAGACGTTCTCTTACAATCCCCTCAAGTGTGAGTGGGAGATGTTGGATATGGAAGACGTTAGTACACCCTTGTAGGGGATGTACGAGGGAATACGGACCTCGAACGTCACGTACACGAAGTCGTGCGCAAAGGGAATATGTTCCCTTGCGGAGAGGATCACTAGATGAGTGGGAAATTCGCATTATATATGCATAAGTGCATGCGACATATGGCTGATAAAGGGGGAATATCTTAAGCTTATGTTGTACCATGCATATGGTACAACTTAAGCTTATAATGTGCCATGTATCATGGTACACCTTAATTAAGTTGTTCCAAAGGAACAACTTACCCTAAAATAACTACCTTGGGGGCTATAAATAAGACCCAAGGGTAAGCCATTTCTCACACTTTTGCATGGCATTCATGCATGCATCTTCATTCTAGCGAAGCTCTGCCGAAATACTTCCTCTCTCTCTATCCAAGTTCTTAATCTAAAGTAGAGATTTAGATTGTGGATTTAGTAGCCTTACTCCGTTCGTGAGAAGAATCGATCCGTCGTGGCGAATCCGAAGGCAAAGTTCCGAGACTACCGTGCCGCATACGCAAGCGTAAGTTTCAACTTTAATTATCGATCCTAACTCTGTTTTGGCAGGATCCTACAGAGCGAGCGTGTAGCTCAGCCCGTGCCTTTCTCTGGTTTGGGTGGCGCAGGTTGTCCCTGCCCCAGAGGCCTTGAGGGGGGAGCGAGCGCGTAGCTCGGCCCGTGCCCTTCTTAGGTTTGGGGGGTGAGGGTTGGCCCTGCCCTAGAGGTCTTGAGGGGGGAGCAGGTGCGTACCTCGGCCCGTGACTTACTCTGATTTGGAAGGCGAGGGTTGGCCTTGCCCCAGAGGTCTTGAGGTGGGGGGGAGCGAGCGCGTAGCTCGGCCCGTGCCCTTCTCTGGTTTGGGTGGCGAGGGTTGGCCCTGCCCCCTGAGGTTTTGAGGGGAGGAGCGAGCGCGTAGCTCAGCCCGTGCCCTTCTCTGGTTTGGGTGGCAAGGTTTGGACCTGCCCCAGAGGTCTGGAGGGCGGGAGAGAGCATGTAGCTTGGCCCATGCCCTTCTCTGGTTTGGGTGGAGGGGGTTGGCCCTGCCCTAGAGGTCTGGAGGGGGGAGCGAGCGCGTACATCGGCCCGTGACCTTCTCTGGTTTGGGAGGCGAGGGTTGGCCCTGCCCCAGAGGTCTTGAGGGAGGGAGCAAGCGCGTAGCTCGGCCCGTGCCCTTCTCTGGTTTGGGTGGCGAGGGTTGGCCCTGCCCCCTGAGGTCTTGAGGTGGGGAGCGAGCGCGTAGCTCGGCCCGAGCCCTTCTCTGGTTTGGGTGGCGAGGGTTGGCCCTGCCCCAGTGGTCTTGAGGGGGGGAGAGAGCGTGTAGCTCAGCCTGTGCCCTTCTCTGGTTTGGGTGGGAGGGTTGGCCCTGCCCCAGAGGCCTTAAGGGGGGGAGCGAGCGCGTAGCTCGGCCCGTGCACTTCTCTGGTTTGGGTGGCGAGGGTCGGCCCTGTCCCAAAGGTCTTGAGGGGGGAGTGAGCGCATAGCTCTGCCCGTGCCCTTCTCTGGTTTGGGTGGTGAGGGTCGCCCCTACCCTAGAGGTCTTGAGGGGGGCAGCGAGCGCATAGCTCGGCCCGTGCCCTTATCTGGTTTCGGTGGCGAGGGTCGGCCCTGCCCCAGAGGTCTTGAGGGGTGGAGCGAGCACATAGCTCGGCCCGTGCCCTTCTCTGGTTTGGGTGGCGAGGGTTGGCCCTGCCCCAGGGGTCTGTAGAGGGGGAACGAGCGCGTAGCTCGGCCCGTGCCCTTCTCTGGTTTGGGTGGCGAGGGTTGGCCCTGACCCAGAGGTCTTGAGGGGCGAGCGAGCGCGTACCTCGGCCCGTGACCTTCTCTGGTTTGGGAGGCGGGGGTTGGCCCTACCCCAGAGGTCTTCAAGGGGGGAGCGAGCATGTAGTTCAGCCCGTGCCCTTCTCTGGTTTTGGTGGCGAGGGTTGGCCCTACCCCTTGAGGTCTTGAGGTGGGGAGCGAGCGCGTAGCTCAGCCCGTGCCCTTCTCTGGTTTGGGAGGCGAGGGTTGGCCCTGCCCCACTGGTCTTGAGGTGGGGAGCGAGCATGTAGCTCGGCCCGTGCCCTTCTCTGGTTTGGGTGGCGCGGGTTGGCCCTGCCCCAGAGGCCTTGAGGGGGGGAGCGAGCGTGTAGCTCGGCCCGTGCCCTTCTCTGGTTTGGGTGGCGAGGGTCGGCCCTGTCCCAAAGGTCTTGAGGGGGGAGTGAGTGCATAGCTCGGCCCGTGCCCTTCTTTGGTTTGGGGGTGAGGGTTGGCCCTGCCCTAGAGGTCTTGAGGGGGGGAGCGGGCGCGTACCTCGGCCCGTGACCTTCTCTGATTTGGGAGGCGAGGGTTGGCCCTGCCCCAGAGGTCTTGAGGGGGGGAGCGAGCGCGTAGCTCGGCCTGTGCCCTTCTCTGGTTTGGGTGGCGAGGGTTGGCCGTGCCCCCTGAGGTTTTGAGGGGAGGAGCGAGCGCGTAGCTCGGCCCGTGCCCTTCTCTGGTTTGGGTGGCAAGGGTTGGCCCTGCCCCAGAGGTCTAGAGGGCGGGAGAGAGCGTGTAGCTCGGCCCATGCCCTTCTCTGATTTGGGTGGCGAGGGTTGGCCCTGCCCCAGAGGTCTTGAGGGGGGGAGCGAGCGCGTAGCTCAGCCCGTGCCCTTCTCTGGTTTGGGTGGCGAGGGTCGGCCCTGCCCCAGAGGTCTTGAGGGAGGGAGCGAGCGTGTAGCTCGGCCCTAGCCCTTCTCTGGTTTAGGTGGCGTGGGTTGGCCCTGCCCCAGAGGTCTGGATGGGGGGAGCGAGCGCGGAGCTCGGACTGTGCCCTTCTCTAGTTTGGGTGGCATGGGTTGGACCTGCCCCGGAGGTCTTGAGGGGTGCGAGCGCGTAGCTCAGCCCGTGCCCTTCTCTTGTTTGGGTGGCGAGGGTCGGCCCTGCCCCAGAGGTCTTGAGGGGGGAGCGAGCGTGTAGCTCGGCCCATGCCCTTCTCTGGTTTGGGTGGCAAGGGTCGGCCCTGCCCAAGAGGTCTTGAGGGGGGGGAGCGAGCACGTAGCTCAGCCCGTGCCCTTCTCTGGTTTGGGTGGCGAGGGTTGGCCCTACCCCAGTGGTCTTGGGGGGGAGCGAGCGCGTAGTTCGGCCCGTGCGCTTCTCTGATTTGGGTGGCATGGGTTGGCCTTGCCCCAGAGGTCTGGAGGGGGGAGAGAGCACGTAGCTCGGGCTATGCCCTTCTCTGGTTTAGGTGGTGAGGGTTGGCCCTGCCCCAGAGGTCTGTAGGGGGGAGCGAGCGCGTAGCTCAGGCCATGCCCTTCTCTGGTTTGGGTGGCGAGGGTCGGCCCTGCCCCAGAGGTCTGGAGGGGGGGGAAGCGAGCGCGTAGCTCGGCCCATGCCCTTCTCTGGTTTGGGTGGCGAGGGTCGGCCCTCCCACAGAGGTCTTGAGGGGCGGAGCGAGCGCGTAGCTCTGCACGTGCCCTTCTCTGGTTTGGGTGGCGAGGGTTGGCCCTACCCCAGAGGTCTTGAGGGGGGAGCGAGCGCGTAGCTCGGCCCGTGCCCTTATCTGGTTTGGGTGGCGAGGGTCGGCCCTGCCCCAGAGATCTAGAGGGGGGAGCGAGCGCGTAACTTGGCCCGTGCCCGTCTCTGGTTTGGGTGGCGAGGGTCGGTCCAGCCCTGAGGCCTTGAGGGGGGGGGGGGAATGAGCGCGTGCTCGGCCCGTGCCGTTATCTGGTTTGGGTGGTGAGGGTTGGCCCTGCCCCAGAGGTCTTGAGGGAGGGATTGAGGGCGTAGCTCTGCCCGTGCCCATCTTTGGTTTGTGTGGCGAGGGTTGGCCCTGCCCCAGAGGTCTTGAGGGGAGAGGGAGCGTGTAGCTCGGCCCGTGCCCTTCTCTGGTTTGGGTGGCGAGGGTTGGCCCTACCCCAGAGGTCTGGAGGGGGGAGCGAGCGCGTAGCTCGGCCCGTGCCCTTCTCTGATTTGGGTAGCGTGGGTTGGCCCTGCCGCAGTGGTCTTGAGGGGGGATCGAGCGTGTAGCTCGGCCCGTGCCCTTCTCTGGTTTGGGTGGCGAGGGTTGGCCCTGCCCCAGAGGTCTTGAGGGGGGAGTGAGCGCATAGCTCGGCCGGTGCCCTTCTCTGGTTTGGGTGGCGAGGGTCGCCCCTACCCTAGAGGTCTTGAGGGGGCAACGAGTGCATAGCTCGTCCCGTGCCCTTCGCTGGTTTGGGAGGCGAGGGTCGGCCCTGCCCCAGAGGTCTTGAGGGGTGGAGCGAGCGCATAGCTCGGCCCGTGCCCTTCTCTGGTTTGGGTGGCGAGGGTTGGGCCTGCCCCAGAGGTCTGTAGAGGGGGAGCGAGCACGTAGCTCGGCCCGTTCCCTTCTCTGGTTTGGGAGGCGGGGGTTGGCCCTGACCCAGAGGTCTTCAAGGGGGAGCGAGCATGTAGCTCGGCCTGTACCGTTCTCTGGTTTGGGTGGCGAGGGTTGGCCCTACCCCCTGAGGTCTTGATGTGGGGAGCGAGCGCGTAGCTCGGCCCGTGCCCTTCTATGGTTTGGGAGGCGAGGATTGGCCCTACCCCACTGGTCTTGAGGGGGGGGGGAGCGAGCGTGTAGCTCGGCCCGTGCCCTTCTCTGGTTTGGGTGGCGCGGGTCGGCCCTGTCCCAAAGGTCTTAAGGGGGAGTGAGCGCATAGCTCGGCCCGTGCCCTTCTTTGGTTTGGGGGGTGAGGGTTGGCCCTGCCCCAGAGGTTTGGAGGGCGGGTGAGAGCGTGTAGCTCGGCCCGTGCCCTTCTCTGATATGGGTGGCGAGGGTTGGTCCTGTCCCAGAGGTCTTGAGGGGGGGAGCGAGCGCGTAGCTCGGCCCGTACCCTTCTCTTGTTTTGGTGGCGAGGGTTGGCCCTGCCCTAGAGGTCTTGAGGAGGGGAGCGAGCGCGTAGCTCGGCCCGTGCCCTTCTATGGTTTGGGTGGCGAGGGTCGGCCC
The DNA here is from genome assembly GCA_030789695.1 of Scilla litardierei. Classification (NCBI taxonomy): domain Eukaryota; kingdom Viridiplantae; phylum Streptophyta; class Magnoliopsida; order Asparagales; family Asparagaceae; genus Scilla; species Scilla litardierei. The sequence continues at coordinate 82,001,668 of CM061137.1, forward strand.
TGCCCCAGAGGTCTTGAGGGAGGGAGCGAGCGCGTAGCTCAGCCCTTGCCCTTCTCTAGTTTGGGTGGCGAGGGTCGGCCCTGCCCCAGAGGTCTGGATGGGGGGAGCGAGCGCGGAGCTCGGTCCGTGCCCTTCTCTGGTTTGGGTGGCACGGGTTGGCCCTGCCCAAGAGGTCTTGAGGGGGTGCGAGGGCGTAGCTCGGCCCGTGCCCTTCTATGGTTTGGGTGGCGAGGGTCGGCCCTGCCCCAGAGGTCTTGAGGGGGGAACGAGTGCGTAGATCGGCCCGTGCCCTTCTCTGGTTTGGGTGGCGAGGGTCGGCCCTGCCCCAGAGGTCTTGAGGGGGGAGCGAGCGCGTAGCTCGGCCTGTGCCCTTCTCTGGTTTGAGTGGCAAGGGTCGGCCCTGCCCAAGAGGTCTTGAGGGGGGGAGCGAGCCCGTAGCTCGGCCCCTACCCTTCTCTGGTTTGGGTGGCGAGGGTAGGCCCTTCCCAAGTGGTCTTGGGGGGGAGCGAGCGCGTAGTTTGGCCCGTGCCCTTCTCTGATTTGGGTGGCGAGGGTTGGCCCTGCCCCAGAGGTCTGGAGGCGGGAGCGAGCACGTAGCTCGGGCCGTGCCCTTCTCTGGTTTGAGTGGCGAGGGTCGGCCCTGCCCAAGAGGTCTGGAGGGGGGGAGCGAGCGCGTAGCTCGGCCCATGCCCTTCTCTGGTTTGGGTGGTGAGGGTAGGCCCTCCCACAGAGGTCTTGAGGGGTGGAACAAGCGCGTAGCTCGGCACGTGCCCTTCTCTGGTTTGGGTGGCGAGGGTTGGCCCTGCCCCAGAGGTCTTGAGGGGGGAGCGATCGCGTAGCTCGGCCCGTGCCCTTCTCTGGTTTGGGTGGCGAGGGTCGGCCCTACCCCAGAGGTCTAAAGGGGGGAGCGAGCACGTAGCTTGGCCAGTGCCCGTCTCTGGTTTGGGTGGCGAGGGTCAGTCCTGCCCCGAGGTCCCGAGGGGGGAACGAGCGCGTAGCTCGGCCCGTGCCGTTATCTGGTTTGGGTGGCGAGGGTTGGCCCTACCCCAGAGGTCTTGAGGGAGGGATTGAGAGCGTAGCTCTGCCCGTGCCCTTCTCTGGTTTATGTGGCAAGGGTTGGCCCTGCCCAGAGGTCTTGAGGGGGGAGGGAGCGTGTAGCTCGGCCCGTGCCCTTCTTTGGTTTGGGTGGCGAGGGTTGGCCCTACCCCAGAGGTCTGGAGGGGGGAGCGAGCGCGTAGCTTGGCCCGTGCCCTTCTCTGGTTTGGGTGGCGAGGGTTGGCCCTGCCGCAGTGGTCGTGAGAGGGGATCGAGCGTGTAGCTCGGCCCGTGCCCTTCTCTGGTTTGGGTGGCGAGGGTTGGCCCTGCCCCAGAGGTCTTGAGGGGGGAGTGAGCGCATAGCTCGGCCCGTGCCCTTCTCTGGTTTGGGTGGCGAGGGTCGCCCCTCCCCTAGAGGTCTTGAGGGGGGCAGCGAGCGCATAGCTCGGCCCGTGCCCTTATCTGGTTTGGGTGGCGAGGGTCGGCCCTGCCCCTGAGGTTTTGTGGGGGGAGCGAGCATGTAGCTCGGCCCGTGCCCTTCTATGGTTTGGGTGGTGAGGGTTGGCCCTGCCCTAGAGGTCTTGAGGGGGAGAGCGAGCATGTACCTCGGCCCGTGCCCTTCTCTGGTTTGGGAGGAGAGGGTTGGCCCTACCCTAGAGGTCTTGAGGGGGGGAGCGAGTGCGTAGCTCGGCCCGTGCCCTTCTCTGGTTTGGGTGGCGAGGGTTGGCCCTGCCCTAGAGGACATGAGGGGTGGAACGAGCGCGTAGCTCGGCCCGTGCCCTTCTCTGGTTTGGGTGGCAAGGGTTGGCCATGCCCCAGAGGTCTGGAGGGGGGGAACGAACACGTAGCTCGGCCCATGTCCTTCTCTGGTTTGGGTGGCGAGGGTTGGCCCTGCCCCAGAGGTCTTAAGGGGGGGGGAGCAAGCGCGTAGCTCAGCCCGTGCCTTTCTCCGGTTTAGGTGGACCCCAGAGGTCTTGAGGGGGGGAGCGAGCGCGTAGCTCGGCCCGTGCCCTTCTTTGGTTTGGGTGGTGTGGGTCGGCCCTGCCCCAGAGGTCATGACGGAGGGAGCGAGCGCGTAGCTCGGTCCGTGCCCTTCTCTGGTTTGGGTGGCGAGGGTCGGCCCTTCCCCAGAGGTCTGGAGGGGGTGAGCGAGAGCGTAGCTCAGCCCATGCCCTTTTCTTGTTTGGGTGGAGAGGGTTGGCCCAGCCGCAGAGGTCTTGAGGGGGGGGGGGAGCGAGCGCGTAGCTCGGCCCGTGCCCTTCTCTGGTTTGGGAGGCGATGGTGGGCCCTCCCCCAGAGGTCTTGAGGGGGGATCGAGCACGTAGCTCGTTCCGTACCCTTCTCTAGTTTAGGTGGCGAGGGTCGGCCCTGCCCCAGATGTCTTGAGGGGGGAGCGAGCATGTAGCTCGGCCAGTGCCCTTCTCTGGTTTGGGTGGCGAGGGTCGGCCCTGCCCAGAGGTCTGGATGGGGGGAGTGAGCGCGGAGCATGGCCCGTGCCCTTCTCTGGTGTGGGTGTCGAGGGTGGGCCCTATCCCAGAGGTCTTGAGGGGCGGAGCGAGCACGTAGCTCGGCCTGTGCCCTTCTCTGGTTTGGTTGGCACGGGTTGGCCCTGCCCCAGAGGTCTTAAGGGGGGAGCGTGCGCGTAGCTCGGCCCGTGCCCTTCTCTGGTTTGGGTGGCGAGGGTCGGCCCTGCCCCAGAGGTCTTGAGGGGGGAGCAAGCGCGTAGCTCGGCCTGTGCCTTGTCTGGTTTGGGTGGCAAGGGTCGGCCCTGCCCAAGAGGTCTTGAGGGGGGGAGCGAGCACGTAGCTCGGCCCGTGCCCTTCTCTGGTTTGGGTGGCAAGGGTTGGACCTGCCCCAGTGGTCTTGAGGGGGGAGGAGCAAGCGCGTAGTTCGGCCCGTGCTCTTCTCTGGTTTGGGTGGCGAGGGTTGGCCCGGCCCAAGAGGTTTGGAGGGGGTGAGCGAGCGCGTAGCTCGGGCTGTGCCCTTCTCTGGTTTGGGTGGCGAGGGTCAGCCCTGCCCCAGAGGTCTGGAGGGGGGAGCGAGCGCGTAGCTCGGCCCCTGCCCTTCTCTGGTTTGGGTGGCGAGGGTCGGCCCTGCCGCAGAGGTCTTGAGCGGCGGAGCGAGCGCGTAGCTCGGCCCGTACCCTTCTCTGGTTTGGGTGGCGAGGGTTGGCCCTGCCCCAGAGGTCTTGAGGGGGGAGCGAGCACGTAGCTCGGCCCGTGCCCGTCTCTGGTTTGGGTGGCGAGGGTCGGCCCTGCCCCAGAGGTCTTGAGGGGGGGATTGAGGGCGTAGCTCTGCCCGTGCCCTTCTCTGGTTTGGGTGGCGAGGGTTGGCTCTGCCCAAGAGGTCTTGAGGGGGGAGTGAGCATGTAGCTCAGCCCGTGCCCTTCTCTGGTGTGGGTGGCGAGGGTTGGCCCTACCCCAGAGGTCTTGAGGGGGGACCAAGCGCGTAGCTAGGCCCGTGCCCTTCTCTGGTTTGGGTGGAAAGGGTCGGCCCTGCCCCAGAGGTCTTGAGGGAGGGAGCGAGCGCGTAGCTCGGCCCGTGCCCGTCTCTGGTTTGGGTGGCGAGGGTCGGCCCTGCCCCAGAGGTCTTGAGGGGGGGATTGAGGGCGTAGCTCTGCCCGTGCCCTTCTCTGGTTTGGGTGGCGAGGGTTGGCTCTGCCCAAGAGGTCTTGAGGGGGGAGTGAGCATGTAGCTCGGCCCGTGCCCTTCTCTGGTGTGGGTGGCGAGGGTTGGCCCTACCCCAGAGGTCTTAAGGGAGAGCAAGCGCGTAGCTCGGCCCGTGCCCTTCTCTGGTTTGGGTGGAAAGGGTCGGCCCTACCCCAGAGGTCTTGAGGGGCGGAGCGAGCGCGTAGCTCGGCCTGTGCCCTTCTCTGGTTTGGTTGGCACGGGTTGGCCCTGCCCCAGAGGTCTTGAGGGGGGAGAGAGCGCGTAGCTCGGCCCGTGCCCTTCTCTAGTTTGGGTGGCGAGGGTCGGCCCTGCCCCAGAGGTCTTGAGGGGGGAGCGAGCGCGTAGCTCGGCCCGTGCCTTGTCTGGTTTGGGTGGCAAGGGTCGGCCCTGCCCAAGAGGTCTTGAGGGGGGGAGTGAGCACGTAGCTCGGCCCGTGCCCTTCTCTGGTTTGGGTGGCAAGGGTTGGTCCTGCCCCAGTGGTCTTGAGGGGGGAGGAGCGAGCGCGTAGTTCGGACCGTGCTCTTCTCTGGTTTGGGTGGCGAGGGTTGGCCCCGCCCCAGAGGTTTGGAGGGGGTGAGCGAGCGCGTAGCTCGGGCTGTGCCCTTCTCTGGTTTGGGTGGCGAGGGTCGGCCCTGCCCCAGAGGTCTGAAAATTATCGCGAGGTCGGGATGTGAGCTAGACATGAGGGTTCAAGAGATCCTAAAATAACAAGCACGTTGCCTCCCCGGCAACGACGCCATAAACTTGACCGGCGCTCCGCTTGCGTTGCGACGGCGCGGTGTCGTTTACCGCAAGTTTCACGGTTAGTGTAGGGTGCAGGAATATCGAACTCAGGGAGGCGAGGTTGTGCTTGGGTCAGGTAGGACCTAAATCACCCCGAGGGGCGAGCTAGCCCGAATCGGTGAATGGTTGTCACGAAAGGAAATAAAAGGGTATGAACAACAAGAAGGAAAAACAGGGACTTTGGTTTCCAACCCGACGAGAGACTCTCGCCGATGCGGCCTACGGGTATGGATAGCGATCGGGATTAGGGTCTAATGGTGAGACGTTGCCTCTTAAAGTGGTACCGGCGTCCCATGGGCCCGATATTCCGGTCGGTGCCCAGGATGATACACCGGACTTCCCGGATTCGATCAGTGGGCACTCCCGTGTCCATTAACACTGATCGATCTCGGGAGCAATAAGCCCGCAATGATATCTCCCAACGTCTCATCCTGCCGCTCCCACGTGCTAGGATTCGGCGTCTACGCTAAGGGTGTGAGCTATGGCTAGGGAGTCAACCGCCAAGTTTATTCCCCCTTGGCCCAACAGTCAAAGGCGGTCTTTTTCCCGCCGATGACAATGAAACACCCCACGTAACCGTTAGATACCTACTCCCTATCGATTTCCTAACCCTATGGACGCATCGGGAAGAGCCCCCGAAGGGGTTTCCACCAAAATCCCAGATTTGGGAACTACTCACAAAAATTCATGAAAAAGCGATCTAAATGAAATTTAACCGTTGGAATCATAATCGGACAATTGCAATGCGGAAGTAATAGAGTAATAAAGACAATACCAAAATTTTAGAAAGATCTGAAAACTTACAAAAGAGTAACAATTACAGCCGTCACAAGGAGATAAAACATTAGAAAAAATAACAACCCCCGTTTCTGGAACCCTAGGGGTTCTATTTATAGACCTTCGTATCAACCGATCGGTTGATAAGTCAACCGATCGGTTGATCCGTTACAAATTAATAACAGAAAACGGCGAGCTTTCACCCGATCGTATGAACCGGTCAGGTGAGTTCTTGAGTGACCGGTTGGATCTTGGAGCAGTCGGGTGAATCGATCGGTTCGACGTCCGTGTCTTCAGCTCTTCTTCTTCAGCTACAGATGAACCGATCGGGTGAGAGTCACCCGATCAGTTGGTGTTTTGCTTCAAGAAAACAGAGAACAGCCCCCGCTGAACCGGTCTGCGAACCGGTCGGGTGACTTCTTTGTGAGCTGCGGCAGAGACCGGGTGGTGCACGCGTGCATCACCCGATCGGTTGGAGATGACCAACCGACCGGGTGAGGGGCTGAAAGATGAATTCTTCGACGTTTGACCCCCTGGATCACGCGTGACTTCTCCCGTTGCTCCGGGGACTTGGGATATCATCGTTAAACGTCCCCTACGTGGTCAATCCCCTGCAATCATGGATAAACAAAGAAAAGTGAAAGAAAACGGGAAAATACACGAAAACGAATAAGAGACGGTGGAAAAACACGGAGAAACACAAAAGAAAACGTGCGTGAATATATGAAATATAAACGCACGTCAAAATCCCCCAAGCTGAACTCTTCCTCGTCCTCGAGGAAGACGAGTGAGAGTAGGAGCTCGGAAGGGAAAAATAGAGAGGAAGAAAGAAAAAGAAAACTCTAAACCCTAGATCGTCCATCAGAGCCACCAAAATCAGAAACGACACACCAAGCAAACAAACGCCAAATCACACCACTAAACCTAGGAAAGGGAGTCCAAATAAGTGTCGTGGGTCCACGCGGTGAGGCGCGAGTGAGCGTGGTCGTGTGCTAGCAAATGGTGATGCTTTCTACAATGTTCTATGAGGCTCGATATACACAAATCTAAGATATGACCCAAAATATCGATCCGAATTGAATTAAGCGGCGAATATAAGTTCAAGCATGCATGAGAAGAGTGAGAATAGAAGCGTATCATGCATCGGGGACTCCACAACTAGGGTTAAGGAAATCACGCCACTATAGCCTAGATACTAGCTAAAAATTTCCTAAGCCAAGTGTTTTCGATAACGACGGGGGGTTGAGATGATGTGGAGAAGAACACTCGGTGCAAATTCTCGCCTTCCCTTTATTCTTGGCGAGTAGGAAAAAATATTCACACGGAAATTTTTTTGGGTTTTGGGCATTTGTATTTTTTTTGGATTTTGGGCTATACACAATTTTTCTTTTCTTTTCTTTTTGGGTTTTTCTTTTCTTTTCTCCTTTTTTTTGGATTTTTGGGTTTTTGGCTATACACATGTGTACTCTCCCAAGTGGGAGAACGGTACACGATGAGGGGATTTGCACCAAGTAAAACAAAAAAGAAGTCGAAATCAAAACACTCGGGCAAAGGAAACTATTCTCGCTAAATAGAGCATAGGCTAAATGGGTTATCCTAGTCCTTAGTTGTGGAATCCCGACGCATGCGAATTGAAGTATACGATATAAATATAGCATGCATATAGTGGAAACCAATACCGCATATTCAAATTGGAGCATGATAATCTAGGGGTCATTCGTGGACATGTATATAAAGTAAAATCACAAAGCAGAAGCACACCAAATGCTAGTCACGACACACAACTCACAAAAAGCTAAGTGGACCCACGATGCGTGAAATGCAAGAGGACTCGAAATCCTAGGGCTAGTGAGTGTGATTATCGATGCAATGCTAGGTGTGTGTGACTTTGTGGCGATTCATCATAGGATTCATCTCTAGGAGAAAGAGCTAAAAAAAGAAGAAAAGAAGAAATAAAAACACGATGAAAACGACACAAAAAACGAAAAAGAAGGACACAAACGACGCACACAGTGCGACTCCCCCAAGCTGAAGTTTGCATTGCCCTCAATGCAATATGAGTGAGTACGGGAGGGCAATGAAAATGGGGGGGAATACGCACTGACACAAAAAGAAATGAAAACGAGGAAAACACATAGATGAAACTGAAAAAGAAAGAAAGATCAAAATCAAAATCAAACAACACGAAAATAAAAATAAAACCACACGACACGACACTCAAAAAAAATGAAAAACAAGCACACACACACAAAAATGAGAAAAACAAACAAAACACGATAGCACACCAAAATAGACGTCCCCCAAGCTAGACCAGAAAGTGCTAGCGAAATGATGTGATCGATGAAATGCAGAGATGTGCAAGGGGGAGTCAAAAACAAAAGAGGTGAAATCAGAAAGCAGGAGGAGGTGAGTCCTCGTCCTCCTCGGAAGAGGGTGTGGATGGGTGGTCAAGGGAGGCTGGGGGTGTGCTGAGAAGTGGGGAATGAGGCGAAGGAATAGGGGCAGTGGTGGTGTGAACAATGGGAGGAGTGTCGGTGGTGGTGGGTGGTGGTGGTAGGAAGTCGATCAAGGCGGTGGTGAAAGGAATAGAAATGGAGGAAGTAGATGCGGTGGTGCCGGTAGTGGGAGGTGGTGGGAGGGATCTGGAGCGCACCGGCAATTTCCTCCGGCGCACGTATGGAGTGACGGAGGAGGAGGGAGGTAGCGTGGGTGCGGTGGAAGTGGTCGGGAGGGGTGAAGTGGATGCCGGGATGGGATGTGAAGAGGGAGGAGAAGAATGTGGTGAGGGGGGTGATGGATGTGGGGAAGTGTGGGTGGGTGGAGGAGAAGATCGCCGGGGTGGTGAAGGTGGAGGTGGTGAAGGTGGAGGTGGTTGACGTGCGCTTATATTTCATATATTCACGCACGTTTTCTTTTGTGTTTCTCCGTGTTTTCCGCCGTCTCTTATTCGTTTTCGTATGTTTTCCCGTTTTCTTTCACTTTTCTTTGTTTGTCCATGATTGCAGGAGTTCGACCACGTAGGGGACCTTTTACGATGATATCCCAAGTCCCCGGAGCAACGGGAGAAGTCACACGTGATCCAGGTGGTCAAACGTCGAAGAATTCATCTTTCAGCCCCTCACCCGGTCGGTTGATCATCTTCAACCAATCGGGTGATGCACGCGTGCACCACCCGGTCTCTACTGCAGCTCACGAAGAAGTCACCCGACCGGTTCACAGACCGGTTCTGCGGGCGGCTGTCTCTGTCTTTTCGAGCAGAATTCCAACCGATCGGGTGACTCTCACCCGATCGGTTCATCTGTAGCTAAGAAAAAGAGCTGAAGACACGGGCGTCGAACCGACCGGTTCACCCGACTGCTCCAAGATCCAACCGGTCGCTCAAGAACTCACCCGATCGGTTCGTGAGATCGGGTGAAAACTCGCCGTTTTCTGTAATTTATCTGTAACGGATCAATCGATCGGTTGACTTGTCACCCGATCGGTTGATCCGAAAATCTATATATAGGACCCCTAGGGTTCCAGAAACGGGAGAGTTGTATTTTTTTACTGTTTTATTTCCTTGTGACGGCTGTAATTGTTACTCTTAAGTAAGTTTTCAGATCTTTCTAAAATTTTAGTATTGTCTTTATTACTCCTTTACTTCCGCATTGCAATTGTCTGATTATGATTCTAACGGTTAAATTTCATTTAAATTGCTTTTTCATGAATTTTTGTGAGTAGTTCCCAAATCTGGGATTTTGGTGGAAACCCCTTCGGGGGCTCTTCCCGATGCGTCCATAGGGTTAGGAAATCGATAGGGAGTAGGAATCTAACGGTTACGCGGGGCGTTTCATTGTCATCGGCGGGAAAAAGACCGCATTTGACCGTCGGGCCAAGGGGGAATAAACTTGGCGGTTGACTCCCTAGCCATAGCTCACGCCTTTAGTGTAGACGCCAAGTCCTAGCACGCGGGAGCGGCATGATGAGACGTTGGGAGATATCGTTGCGGACTTAGTGCTCCCGGGATCGATCAGTGTTAATGGACACGGGAGTGCCCACTGATCGAATCCGGGAAGTCCGGTGTATCATCCTGGGCACCGACCGGAATATCGGGCCCATGTGACGCCGGTACCACTTTCAGAGGCAACGTCTCACCATTAGACCCTAATCCCGATCGCTATCCATACCCGTAGGCCGTATCGGCGAGAGTCTCTCGTCGGGTTGGAAACCAAAGTCCCGGGTTTACTTTCTTTTTGTTCATACGCTTTCATTTTCTTTCGTGACAACCATCTACCGATTCGGGCTAGCTCGCCCCTCGGGGTGATTTAGGTCCTACCTGACCCAAGCACAACCTCGCCTCCCTGAGTTCGATATTCCCGCACCCTACACTAACCGTGAAACTTGCGGTAAACGACACCGCGCCGCCGCGACGCAAGCGGGGCGCCGGTCAGTGGTCCGTGGATATGAGTAAGAAGGCGGAGAATGGCGGCCACGTTCCTCTCAAGTGCGAGGAAACGTGGTTGAGTAAGAAAGGAGGATGGCGATGGGTCCGAGGAAGCAGAGGACATGGCGAGCTCACGAAGGGCAGCGACCTCCCTCTCAAGCCCCAGACGGGCAGATACCTGACGGCGACCAAAAGATGTAGACTGACGCAAGGCAGAGGTGGTGCCGCCAGGTAAGGTCGAAGAGGTGCCGACGGCAGTGGTCATGCCGACACAGGAGACAAGGCCAGAAATGGCCACAAAGAGGTGCTCAGACGTGATCGGTCCCGGATCAGAAACGGGACGACTCGGGCCAGCCCCTAAATCTCCCCCAGACGCAGGGATATCCTGCTCGCCTAAGTGGGCGGCAGGGGACGGTGGCCTGCGGGTGTCTGCGGGAAAGAAAGGAAGATTCAACCCAGCTAAGAAGTCGGGATCAGGAGGGAAAGTCCAATATCCCACGAGAGCAAGGGTCATGCGAGCGGGGTTGGGCAGAATGGTGTAAGGGGCTGGGGGGTGGCCATAATGAAATATGAAGCGGCCATCCGAGCGGGGTTTAATCATGTGGATGTGCCGCAGGACATCAATATCAAGATGTGAGGGTCCTGCGGCAGCTGGAAGATTATTGGGGATGGTAATATTGAATTGGGCGTGAGAGCAGATGATCGTGATGATGCCCCCACAACAAAACTTCCCCTTACCGGCCTGGCTGATCTTGAGTAGCTTGTAAACAAGCCAATCGCTGCCATGGATGGGGACGGTAGGGGCCCTGAAGATAACTCCATCATCATCCCGGACATAAGGGAAAGTCATGGCCCAAAGGATAAAAAGGTCAGGGATAGTCACAGTGCCGGACTCGTCCCTAGGAAAGAATGCAGATGAAATGATCCTGTGGGCTAAACGAAACACGTGATGAATGATGGAGGAGGCCTTGGCCCTTCCTCGGGGATAGTCACGGATCAATGTGAGGCGGAACCAGAATTGATCGACATCAAACTCGGGCGTGTACCCGTAGTGTCGGATGGAATCATCCCCGAGATTGGGGAAACCAAATATATCGTTAATCGTGTTCAGATTTGTGGTGACACTACGGTTACACACCCTGAATCTAATGATCGACCCGGACTCCCAAACAAGTGTAGAGAGAAATTCAAGTGTGAGTGCCGGGTAGGATACGTCATGTGCATTAAGAAAGGCCAACCATCCTAAGTTAGCGAAAAGAGATTCGACCTCGGTGAAGACACCGAGATTAACAAGTGTACGTGCGTGCGGGAACTTAGTAGATAGATGCCCTCGAGCATCAAGCCTACGGTAAAAATCTTTGTGCTCCTGGTTCCGAAAAATATACCCATGCGGGCCCAACATTGGGTCCACAGGGGGGATAACAGGCGGAGGAGGGCCAAGTGTAAGTGCTCGTGTACGGGAAGGGGGGCGTGTTTGTTTTCGTCTCTTTCGAGACGGCTCCTCTTCCCGCATAATTCCCTTCCCCTTGTCCTTATCCTTAGCCATGTGTGAGTGTGCGTGTATGAATGAGTGCAAAAACAGTGGATGCACACTAACACAAGCAAACAAGCAAGCACAATTTATAGGGCAAATATATAAATATAAGCTTAGGAGCGAGTGTACCCAAGCGGAAATGCGAGCTTGCTCGTAGGTACCCCCACACTGTTCAGCGAGAGTAGCGTGGAGCCGCGGCGTTCTCCTTCGGCAAGAATTTTCAGATGGGTGAGGTTTGGGGGAAAACTAGGTCAAAAATTCGGAATGGGAGGAGAGAGAGGGTGTAGATGATGGAGGGATTGATGGAGGAGGTGGAGAGAGGGAGTAATGGAGGAGTAGAGGTCGTGGGGGAGTGAGGATCGGTTGTTGGGGAAGAGGGGAAGGCGAAACGACGGCGGATTTTGCGATCGGGCGAGGGTGAAAACGAGCGGATGTCGGGGGGTTTATATAGGGTTTTAAGTCGAACCGATCGGGTGACTTGTCACCCGATCGGTTGACGGTTAGGTCGGAATTCTTGCCGAAGAAATGCTACAGGCGAACCGGTCGGGTGACTTGTCAACCGATCGGTTGGCCGCTCCACTCATTTTCCCGAGAACTTAGGGCTGCTCACCCGGTCACGTCAACCGATCGCGCTCGAACTCAACCGATCGGTTGATACTCCCCAAAAATTTCCGAGAGTTCTCCCCAGCTCACCCGGTCTGCCACCCGGTCTCTTCATTACTCAACCGATCGGGTCATATGGGGGCAGATCTCGGCATGTATCTGATACATCCCAACCGATCGGGTGAGTTGTCATCCGATCGGTTGGGGCTTGTTTCCTGCAAAAACCAATAGATTTGTTTAAGTCCCTGAATGGATGTTCTCGCGGCTGATTTTATTTATAAAAATAGATAAAATAAAGTCAGAAATAACACTAAAAAGTGAGCAAAAGTTTAGAGCATGGGTTGCCTTCCATGAAGCGCACTTGTTTAGCGTCGTTGGCTCGACGCCCGCAAGAGATGTTCACGGTGGTTGATACGGGTGATGCCCGAAGTTCGGCATCTCTTCTTCATTGGAGCTGAAGGCACTTGGAGTAGTCAGCGGCTGGAAAAATACTCGCTCGACTACCCTCCCCTTGTTCTTGGGATCCGGGGGCTTTTCCTTGGTGTTGGCGCTTCCCGCCATCTTCTTCAGGATCCGGACTTCGTCTTTAGTGAGGTCCGTGGGTTCTTTCCCCGTTCTCCTCACAGGAGGAGCCTTGGGAAACCCGGGAGGGGTCGTTCTTGCTGCACTCGGTTTTCCAGCAGCTCCTTTGTACTTGGGGCCGTCTCCATCTTCTGAATCCCCCAAGTCATCGGGGGGGTTTCTTAAGAGAATCTCCCAGGAGCTCTCTTCAACAGCTTTTTCTTCTTCCATCTCCAGCAGATTACACCGAGGGTCGTCTGGGGGATCGGGGTACTTCATGGATAACCCCAGATCAAATTCAAATTTTTCTCCGCTGACGTTTAGAGAAAGTTTTCCGTTCTTCACATCAATCAAAACGCCAGCAGTGGCCATGAAAGGCCGTCCCAGGATGATCGGGGTGTGTGCGTCTTCAGGCATGTCCATGACTACAAAGTCCACTGGCACATGCACCCCTTTCACATTGACGGGTAGGTCATCCACAATTCCCACCGGATATTTGACCGACCGGTCAGCTAGTTGTAGGGTCATACCGGTGGGCTCCAAATCACCCATTCCTATCCTTTTGTACATCGACAAGGGCATCAAACTTACACTCACTCCGAGATCGACGAGTGCACGATGAATCTTTACTGCCCAGATCGTGCAAGGAATTGAGAAGCTCCACGGGTCTTTAAGTTTCGACGGATTTGCCCTCTGGATAAGAGCGCTACACTCCGCCGTCAACACTACTTTCTCTTTTCTAGACCCTCTCGTCACCAAATCTTTCAAGAATTTTGCATAGGAGGGGATTGTTTCGATTGCTTCTAGGAAGGGGATTTGCAGGCTTAGGTCCTTGACCATGGCAAAGAACTTGCCATATTTCTCATCAATTTTTGCCTGAGCCAACCGTTGTGGAAATGGCACAACGGGTTTATACACTTTCGTGCTCTCTTCCTCCTCCTTCTTCTCTTCTTCAGAGGCTCCCTCCGGAGTCATATGATTTGATGACGAAGCACCGGCGTCATTTGATTTTTCGATCGGTCTCTCAACGACCAATGGTGCCTCAGGGTTGCAAGGGGGCACTCTAGTAGGAATTTGTGTCCCGCTTCTCAGAACGATAGCGGACACATTTGCGTGCTCGTGCATGAGTGCCGATGTTTTGGTTGCTCCCCTCAGGTTCACCTCCGGTTGTGGCGGTAATTGGTTTTGTGACCTTACAAGGTTCGCCACTTGTAACCCCAGCTGGGTTACTTGGTCCGTGAGGGTCCGCTGACCCATTTCCAGCTTTTGGTTGATCCTCTCCTGGTTGGTAATATATTGAGTCAAGGGAGACTCAACCGGAGAGACGGCCCTCTGTTGGCCATACTGCTGCTGCTGCTGGAACGGCTGTTGAGTCCTGGGGGCGTAAGATTGTTGCTGAGGTTATTGCTGAAATGGTTGCTGCTGAACCTGATTCTGCTGTGACCTAGCCGGCTGATATGTTTGTTGCTGCGGCTGTTGAGGCGGCGAGGGCTGAAATGGTGGCCAGTAACTGAAGTTTGGGTGGTTCCGGTTGTTTGGAGAGTAGGCCGGGCTGGAATTTGTCCTTGGCGGATACGGCGCATTTCCTGTGGGGTTGTAAAATAGTGCACTCGCCTGATCCAGCGGTGGTGAGATGTCACCACCGTCGAATTCCCCAAAGAATTCGGACTCCACCGCAGAAATTTGCTGTGTACCGGCCCCACCGGCCCCTACCATTAGTGCGAAGATCTGGGTCGAAAGCAAGTCGAACTTGCTTGAAAGTTTGTCGACGTCCTCGACTCTGTGTATACCCCTGGATCTGGGTGTGGCTCTCTCGTCACACCACCGCTCATTGTTGGATGCCATATTTTCCAGAATATGCCCGACATCCTCCTCGCTCCTAGACATGAAGGAACCCCCAGCCGCGGCGTCCATAGAAGATTTCAGGTCATCCCTCAACCCATTGTAGAACAGATTAATAATCTGCCACTTCGGAAGCTCATGGTGAGGGCATCTTCTTTGCATCTCTTTATATCTCGTCCAAGCTTCATGCAAGGACTCGTGGCTGGCCTGGGAGAAGGAGGAGATCTCACTTCTCAACTTCATGGTCTTCCCTGGAGGAAAGAACTTCGTCAGAAAAGCGTTGGAGAGCTTCTCCCAGGTGTTAAAAGTGTTGGGGTCCTTCCCCCTTAGCCATTGCTTGGCTTTGTCTCGCAAAGAGAAGGGGAACAGCTTCAGACGGATAGCCTCTGTCGTGACACCATTAATCCGGAAGGTGTCACACTTCTCCAAGAAGGAGTCTAGGTGCTCGATCGGGCTCTCCATGGGTGCACCCGCAAACTGGTCCTGCTGGATCCATGTCACTAGAGACGGCTTCTGCTCAAAGCTTTGGGCCGCAATAGCTGGAGATCGGATGGCGGAAGTCGACTCGATGGATGGCATCGAGTACTCCAGCAGAGACTTGTGAGGTGGGGTGTTCTCCTCCATGGATTCGGGATCTTCCCTTCTTCGCTTCTCGGCGGCCAAACGCCTAAGGGTGGCGTTAATCTCTGGATCGATGGGAATCAAGTCGTCAAGACTCCTTGAACTCCTGCGCATGAAAAACAACAAACACCCGTGAAGCGACAAGTGGGAAAGAAACAGATAAAATAAGAAATAAAAATAAAAAAAATAAAAAAGAAAAAGGAGAATGCGAAAATTATCGCGAGGTAGGGATGTGAGCTAGACATGAGGGTTCAAGAGATCCTAAAATAACAAGCACGTTGCCTCCCCGGCAACGGCGCCATAAACTTGACCGGCGCCCCGCTTGCGTTGCGGCGGCGCGGTGTCGTTTACCGCAAGTTTCACGGTTAGTGTGGGGTGCGGGAATATCGAACTTAGGGAGGCGAGGTTGTGCTTGGGTCAGGTAGGACCTAAATCACCCCGAGGGGCGAGCTAGCCCGAATCGGTGAATGGTTGCCACGAAAGGAAATAAAAGGGTATGAACAACAAGAAGGAAAACCCGGGACTTTGGTTTCCAACCCGACGAGAGACTCTCACCGATGCGGCCTACGGGTATGGATAGCGATCGGGATTAGGGTCTAATGGTGAGACGTTGCCTCTGAAAGTGGTACCGGCGTCCCATGGGCCCGATATTCCGGTCGGTGCCCAGGATGATACACCAGACTTCCCGGATTCGATCAGTGGGCACTCCCATGTCCATTAACACTGATCGATCCCAGGAGCAATAAGCCCGCAACGATATCTCCCAACGTCTCATCCTGCCGCTCCCGCGTGCTAGGATTCGGCGTCTACGCTAAGGGTGTGAGCTATGGCTAGGGAGTCAACCACCAAGTTTATTCCCCCTTGGCCCAACGGTCAAATGCGGTCTTTTTCCCGCCGATGACAATGAAACACCCAGCGTAACCGTTAGATACCTACTCCCTATTGATTTCCTAACCCTATGGACGCATCGGGAAGAGCCCCCGAAGGGGTTTCCACCAAAATCCCAGATTTGGGAACTACTCACAAAAATTCAAGAAAAAGCGATCTAAATGAAATTTAACCGTTGGAATCATAATCGGACAATTGCAATGCGGAAGTAATAGAGTAATAAAAACAATACCAAAATTTTAGAAAGATCTGAAAACTTACAAAAGAGTAACAATTACAGCCGTCACAAGGAGATAAAACAGTAGAAAAAATAACAGCCCCCGTTTCTGGAACCCTAGGGGTTCTATTTATAGACCTTCGTATCAACCGATAGGTTGACAAGTCAACCGATCGGTTGATCCGTTACAAATTAATAACAGAAAACGGCGAGCTTTCACCCGATCGCATGAACCGGTCGGGTGAGTTCTTGAGTGACCGATTGGATCTTGGAGCAGTCGGGTGAATCGATCGGTTCGACGTCCGTGTCTTCAGCTCTTCTTCTTCAGCTACAGATGAACCGATCGGGTGAGAGTCACCCGATCAGTTGGCGTTTTGCTTCGAGAAAACAGATAACAGCCCCCGCTGAACCGGTCTGCGAACCGGTCGGGTGACTTCTTTGTGAGCTGCGGCAGAGACCGGGTGGTGCACGCGTGCATCACCCGATCGGTTGGAGATGACCAACCGACTGGGTGAGGGGCTGAAAGATGAATTCTTCGACGTTTGACCCCCTGGATCACGCGTGACTTCTCCCGTTGCTCCGGGGACTTGGGATATCATCGTTAAACGTCCCCTACGTGGTCAATCCCCTGCAATCATGGATAAACAAAGAAAAGTGAAAGAAAACGGGAAAATACACGAAAACGAATAAGAGACGGCGGAAAAACACGGAGAAACACAAAAGAAAACGTGCGTGAATATATGAAATATAAACGCACGTCAAAATCCCCCAAGCTGAACTCTTCCTCGTCCTCGAGGAAGACGAGTGAGAGTAGGAGCTCGGAAGGGAAAAATAGAGAGGAAGAAAGAAAAAGAAAACTCTAAACCCTAGATCGTCCATCAGAGCCACCAAAATGTAGCTCAGCCCTAAACTCAAAATGTAGCTAAACCAAAATGTAGATCGACCATCCGTGCCCTTCTCTGGTTTGGGTGGCGAGGGTCGGCCCTACCCTAGAGTTCTTGAGGGGGGAGCGAGCGTGTAGCTCAGCCTGTGACCTTCTCTGGTTTGGGTGGCGAGGGTTAGCCCTGCCCCCGAGGTCTTGAGGGGGGGGAGCGAGCACGTAGCTCGGCCCGTGCCCTGCTCTGGTTTGAGTGGCGAGGGTTGGCCCTGCCCCAGAGGTTTTGAGGGGGGGAGCGAGCACGTAGCTTGGCCCGTGCCCTTCTCTGGTTTAGGTGGCGAGGGTTGGCCCTGCCCCAGAGGTCTTGAGGTAGGGAGCGAGCGCGTAGCTTGGCCCGTGCCCTTCTCTGGTTTGGGTGGCGAGGGTCGGCCCTGTCCCAGAGGTCATGAGGGGGGGAGCCTACGCGTAGCTCGGCCCGTACCCTTCTCTGGTTTGGGTGGCGAGGGTCGTCCCTGCCCCATAGGTCTTGAGGGGGGAGCGAGTGTGTAGCTCGGTCTGTGCCCTTCTCTAGTTTGGGTGGCGTGGGTCGGCCCTGCCCCAGAGGTCTTGAGGGGGGAGTGAGCGCGTAGCTCGGCCCGTGCCCTTCTCAGGTTTGGGTGGCAGGGGTTGGCCCTGCCCCAGAGGTCTGGAGGGGGTGAGCGAGAGCGTAGCTCGGCCCGTGCCCTTCTCTGGTTTGGGTGGCGAGGGTTGGCCCTGCCCAAGAGGTCTTGAGGTGGGAGCGAGCGCGTAGCTCGGCCCGTGCCCTTCTCTGGTTTGGGTGGCGAGGGTTGGCCCTGCCCCAGAGGTCTTGAGGGGGGAGCGAGCACGTAGCTCGGCCCGTGCCCTTCTCTGGTTTGGGTGGCGAGGGTCCCCCCTGCCCCAGAGGTCTTGAGTGGGGAGCGAGCGCGTAGCTCGGCCCCTGCCCTTCTCTGGTTTGGGTGGCGAGGGTTGGCCCTCCCCCAGAGGTCTTGTGGGGGGAGCGAGCATGTAGCTTGGCCCGTGCACTTCTCTGGTTTGGGAGGGGAGGGTTGGCCCTTCCCCAGAGGTCTTGAGGGGGGAGTGAGCACGTAGCTCGGCCCGTGCCCTTCTTTGGTTTGGATGGCGAGGGTTGGCCCTGCCCCAGAGGTCTTGAGGGGGGAGCGAGGGTGAAGCTCGGCCTGTGCCCTTCTCTGGTTTGGGTGGCGAGGGTTGGCCCTGCCCCAGAGGTGTTGAAGGGGGAGCGAGCGTGTAGCTTGGCCCGTGCCCTTCTCTGGTTTGGGTGGCGAGGGTTGGCCCTGCACCAAAGGTCTTGAGGGGGGAGCGAGCACGTAGCTCGGCCCATGCCCTTCTCTGGTTTGGGTGGCGAGGGCCGACCCTACCCCAGAGGTCTTCAGGGATGGAGCGAGCGCGTGGCTCGGCCCGTGCCCTTCTTTGGTTTGGGTGGTGAGGGTTGGCCCTGCCTAGAGGTTTTGAGGGGGGAAGCAAGCGCGTAGCTTGGCCCGGGCCCTTCTCTGGTTTGGGTGGCGAGGGGTGGCCCTGCCCCAGAGGTCTTGAGGGGGGGGAGCGAGCACGTAGCTCGGCCCGTGCCCTTCTCTGGTTTGGGTGTCAAGGGTCGGTCCTGCCCAGAGGTCTTGGGGGGAGCGAGTGCATAGCTCGTCCCGTGCCCTTCTCTGGTTTGGGAGGCGAGGGTCGGCCATGCCCCAGAGGTCTTGAGGGGCGGAGTGAGCGCGTAGCTTGGCCCGTGCCCTTCTCTGGTTTGGGTGGCACAGGTTGGCCCTGCCCCAGAGGTCTTGAGGGGGGAGCGAGCGCGTAGCTCGGCCCGTGCCCTTCTCTGGTTTGGGTGGCGAGGGTTGGCCATGTCTCAGAGGTCTGGAGGGGGGAGCGAGCGCTTAGCACGGCCCTTGCCCTTCTCTTGTTTGGGTAGCGAGGGTCGGCCCTGCCCGAGAGGTCTTGAGATGGGGGGTAGCGAGCACGTAGCTCGGCCCGTGCCCTTCTATGGTTTAGGTGGCAAGGGTTGGCCCTGCCCCAGAGGTCATGAGGGGGGGACCGAGCACGTAACTCGGCCCGTGCCCTTCTCTGGTTTGGGTGGCGAGGGTTGGCCCTGCCTTAGAGGTCTTGAGGGGGGAGAGAGTGTGTAGCTCACCCCGTGCCCTTCTCTGGTTTGGGTGGCGAAGGTCAGCCCTGCCCCAGAGGTCTGGAGGGGGGGAGCGAGCGCGTAGCTCGGGCCGTGCCCTTCTCTGGTTTGGGTGGCGAGGATCGGCCCTGCCCCAGAGGTCTGGAGGGGGGGAGAGAGAGCGTAGCTCGACCCATGCCCTTCTTTGGTTTGGGTGGCGAGGGTCGACCCAGCCCCAGAGGTCTTGAGGGGCAGAGCGAGTGCGTAGCTCGCCCTATGCCCTTCTCTGGTTTGGGTGGCATGGGTTAGCCCTACCCCAGAGGTCTTGAGGGGGGAGCGAGCGCGTAGCTCGGCCCGTGCCCTTCTCTGATTTGGGTGGCGAGGGTTGGCCCTGCCCTAGAGGTCTTGAGGGGGGAGAGAGTGCGTAGCTCACCCC
Organism: Scilla litardierei; assembly: GCA_030789695.1. NCBI lineage: Eukaryota > Viridiplantae > Streptophyta > Magnoliopsida > Asparagales > Asparagaceae > Scilla > Scilla litardierei. Next base: position 82,021,065 of record CM061137.1, read on the forward strand.
GTGCCCTTCTCTGGTTTGGGTGGCGAAGGTCAGCCCTGCCCCAGAGGTCTGGAGGGGGGGAGCGAGCGCGTAGCTCGGGCCGTGCCCTTCTCTGGTTTGGGTGGCGAGGATCGGCCCTGCCCCAGAGGTCTGGAGGGGGGGAGAGAGCGCGTAGCTCGACCCATGCCCTTCTTTGGTTTGGGTGGCGAGGGTCGACCCAGCCCCAGAGGTCTTGAGGGGCAGAGCGAGTGCGTAGCTCGCCCTATTCCCTTCTCTGGTTTGGGTGGCGTGGGTTGGCCCTACCCCAGAGGTCTTGAGGGGGGAGCGAGCGCGTAGCTCGGCCCGTGCCCTTCTCTGATTTGGGTGGCGAGGGTCGGCCCTGCCCCAGAGGTCTTGAGGGGGGAGCGAGTGCATAGCTCGGCCCGTGCCCTTCTCTTGTTTGGGTGGCGAGGGTTGCCCCAGCCCCAGAGGTCTTGAGGGGGGCAGCGAGCGCGTAGCTCAGCCCGTGCCCTTATCTGGTTTGGGTGGCAATGGTCAGCCCTGCCCTAGAGGTCTGGAGGGGGGGAGCGAGCACGTAGCTCGGCCCATGCGCTTCTCTGGTTTGGGTGGTGAGGGTCGGCCATGCCCCAGAGGTCTTGAGGGGCAGAGCGAGCGCGTAGCTCAGCCCGTGCCCTTCTCTGGTTTGGGTGGTTCAGGTTGGCCCTGCCCAAGAGGTCATGAGGGGGGTGCAAGCGCGTAGCTTAGCCCGTGCCCTTCTCTGGTTTGTGTGGCGAGGGTGGGCCATGTCCCAGAGGTCTGGAGGGGGGAGCGAGCGCATAGCTCGGCCCGTGCCCTTCTCTGGTTTGGGTGGCGAGCGTCGGCCCTGCTCGAGAGGTCTTGAGGGGGGGAGCACGCACGTAGCTCGGCCCGTGCCCTTCTCTGGTTTGGGTGGGGAGGGTTGGCCCTGCCCTAGAGGTCTTAAGGGGGGAGCGAGCGCGTAGCTCGGCCCGTGCCCTTATCTGATTTGGGTGGCGCGGATTGGCCCTGCCCCAGAGGACTTGAGGGGGGGGAGCGAGCGCGTAGCTCCGCCCGTGCCCTTCTCTGGTTTGGGTGGCGAGGGTTGGCCCTACCCCAGAGGTCTGGAGGGGGGAGCGAGCGTGTAGCTCGGCCCGTGCCCTTCTCTGGTTTGGGTGGCGAGGTTCGGCCCTGCCCCAGAGGTCTTGAGGGGGGAGCGAGCGCGTAGCTTGGACCGTGCCCTTCTCTGGTTTGGGTGGCGAGGGTTGGCCCTGCCCCAGAGGTCTTGAGGGGGGAGCGAGCACGTAGCTCGGCCCGTGCCCTTCTCTGGTTAGGGTGACGAGGGTTGGGCCTGCTCCAGAGGTCTTGAGGGGGGAGCGAGCGCGTAGCTCGGCCCGTGCCCTTCTCTGGTTTGGGTGGTGAGGTTTGGCCCTGCCCCAGAGGTCTTGAGGGGGGACGAGCGCGTAGCTCGGCCCATGCCCCGAGCACGTAGCTCGGGCCGTGCCCTTCTCTGGTTTGGGTGGCGAAGGTCAGCCCTTCCCCAGAGGTCTGGAGGGGGGAGCGAGTGCGTAGCTCGGGCCGTGCGCTTATCTGGTTTGGGTGGCGAGGGTCGGCCCTGCCCCAGAGTTCTGGAGGGGGGGAGCGAGTGCGTAGCTCGGCCCGTGCCCTTCTCTGGTTTGGGTGGCGAGGGTTGCCCCAGCCCCAGAGGTCTTGAGGGGGCAGCGAGCGCGTAGCTCAGCCCGTGCCCTTATCTGGTTTGGGTGGCAATGGTCAGCCCTGCCCCAGAGGTCTGGAGGGGGAACGAGCACGTAGCTCGGCCCATGCCCTTCTCTGGTTTGGGTGGCGAGGGTCAGCCATGCCCCAGAGGTCTTGAGGGGCGGAGCGAGCGCGTAGCTTGGCCCGTGCCCTTCTCTGGTTTGGGTGGCACAGGTTGGCCCTGCCCAAGAGGTTTTGAGGGGGAGCGAGCGCGTAGCTTGGCCCGTGCCCTTCTCTGGTTTGGGTGGCGAGGGTTGGCACTATGCCAGAGGTCTAGAGGGGGGAGCGAGCACATAGCTCGGCCCGTGCCCTTCTCTGGTTTGGGTAGCGAGGTTCGGCCCTGCCCGAGAGGTCTTGAGGGGGGGAGCAAGCGCATAGATCGGCCCGTGCCCCTCTCTGGTTTAGGTGGCCAGGGTTGGCCCTGCCCAAGAGGTCTTGAGGGGGGCTGCGAGCGCGTAACTCGGCCCGTGCCCTTCTCTGGTTTGGGTGGCGAGGGTTGGCCCTTCCATAGAGGTCTTGAGGGGGGAGCGAGCCCGTAGCTCGGCCCGTGCCCTTCTCTGATTTGGGTGGCACGGATTGGCCCTGCCCCAGAGGTCTTGAGGGGGGGAGCGAGCGCGTAGCTCCGCCCGTGCCCTTCTCTGGTTTGGGTGGCGAGGGTCGGCCCTGCCCCAGAGGTCTGGAGGGGGGAGCGAGCGTGTAGCTCGGCCCATGCCCTTCTCTGGTTTGGGTGGCGAGGTTCGGCCCTGCCCCAGAGGTCTTGAGGGGGGAGCGAGCGCGTAGCTCGGACCGTGCCCTTCTCTGGTTTGGGTGGCGAGGGTTGGCTCTGCCCCAGAGGTCTTGAGGGGGGAGCGAGCACGTAGCTCGGCCCGTGCCCTTCTCTGGTTTGGGTGGCGAGGGTTGGCCCTGCCCCAGAGGTCTTGAGGGGGGAGCGAGCATGTAGCTCGGCCCGTGCCCTTCTCTGGTTAGGGTAACGAGGGTTGGCCCTGCCCCAGAGGTCTTGAGGGGGGAGCGAGCGCGTAGCTCGGCCCGTGCCCTTCTCTGGTTTGGGTGGTGAGGGTCGGCCCTGCCCCAGAGGTCTTGAGGGGGGACGAGCGCGTAGCTCGGCCCATGCCCCGAGCGCATAGCTCGGGCCGTGCCCTTCTCTGGTTTGGGTGGCGAAGGTCAGCCCTGCCCCATTGGTCTGGAGAGGGGAGCGAGCGCGTAGCTCGGGCCGTGCCCTTCTCTAGTTTGGGTGGCGAGGGTCGGCCCTACCCCAGAGGTCTGGAGGGGGGAGCAAGCGCGTAGCTCGACCCATGCCCTTCTCTGGTTTAGGTGGCAAGGGTCGGCCCTGCCCCAGAGGTCTTGAGGGGCGGAGAGAGCGCGTAGCTCGGCCCGTGCCCTTCTCTGGTTTGGGTGGCGCAGGTGGGCCCTGCCCCAGAGGTCTTGAGGGGGGAGCGAGCACGTAGCTCGGCCCGTGCCCTTCTCAGATTTGGGTGGCGAGGGTCGGCCCTGCCCCAGAGGTCTTGAGGGGGGAGCGAGCGCGTAGCTCGGCCCGTGCCCTTCTCTTGTTTGGGTGACGAGGGTCGGCCCTGCCCCAGAGGTCTTTAGGGGGGAGCGAGCACGTAGCTCGGCCCGTGCCCTTCTCTGGTTTGGGTGGCAAGTGTTGGCCCTGCCCCAGAGGTCTTATGGGGGGAGCGAGCGCGTAGCTCGGCCCGTGCCCTTCTCTGGTTTGGGAGGTGAGGGTTGTCCCTGCCACAGAGGTCTTGAGGGGGGAGTGAGCACGTAGCTCGGCCCGTGCCCTTCTCTGGTTTGGATGGCGAGGGTTGGCCCTGCCCCAGAGGTCTTGAGGGGGGAGCGAGTGTGAAGCTCGACCTGTGCCCTTCTCTGGTTTGGGTGGCGAGGGTACGCCCTGCCCCAGAGGTTTTGAAGGGGGAGCGAGCACGTAGCTTGGCCCGTGCCCTTCTTGTGTTTGGGTGGCGAGGGTGGGTGATCACTCCTTATTTTACACTTTTTTTCCCGCATGTTTGCATGCCATTTAGATCGCTCAAATCATGTTTTTCACGATATATCGACGATATTGTGATGCTTTTCACGATTTGTTGTTTTTGTCATATTTCAAGAGATTTGGAGCGATTTGGAGTGATCTCGAGATACGCCTACTCCAGAGTGTACTGACGACTTCCCCGAGGGGTATTTTGCTGTTGGAGAGGAGCGGAAGAATAAAGAACATCGCAGGAGCTACGAGGAGGCCAAAACAAGCTGTTTGGGCATTTTTGGTGTCTCACTCGGCCGAGTGAAGGAGTCACTCGGCCGACCAGCGAGACACCGCTCGGCCGACCTGATCGGACACGCTTTATGTGTGCACTCGGCCGAGCGACGGAAGCCACATCGGCCGAGTGACGAGACCCCGTCCGCCCGAGTGGCACTCAGACGACGCCCTTCAAAAATCGCCAACTTACTGTTTTTCGTCTGCCTGAGCTTCAGAAGACCCACTCGGCCGAGTGGCAAATGCCGACCGCCCGAGTACTAAGAAGCCATCGGCCGAGTGACGACAACTCACTCGGCCGAGCCGCTCCCGAAGTGAAGACCCCCGAAGACCCAGACTTACTGCAAATTCTCAGGGTTTGTCACTCGGCCGAGCGACTTTTGTCACTCGGCCGAGTGCGACGCGCTGCCTGTAGCGAAAATTGCGATTTTCAGGCTGCGCAGGGGCATTTTGGTCACAGTTTTTTGGACGATTTTGGGGGGTATTTAACCCCTGTTTTTACCTTAGGTTAGGGGGCTTTTCTCTTTACTTTTTGCAGCTTTTTAGATTAAACTTTTGGCTTTAGACTTTTGTGATTGGAGAGGAGAGGAAAGTTGGTTTTTGCTGGATACTTTGAAGAACTCTATTGGTTTGCCTCTCTCTCCTCTAAAAATACTATTTTATTGCTTATTTGAATATTGTGATGAATTCTCTTGTTAATTCCATTGATTATTCTAGTGTTTGTGCTATGAATTGTGAGTAGTCCACACGTCTTGGGGCGTGGGGATGAACCCTACGAGCCCAATTTCAGATTTGTGATGAATTGGTAGAAATATTGCTAGAATTGCTATTAGGGTTAGATTGGGATCGATTTATTACGGATGGCTAGGTATTCATATCGATTGGGATTTGCAAGAGATTGGATCCCAATTCGATAGGAAACCCTAGAAATCCGAATTGGGTTGGAATCGAGTTTCCGTAGTATCGGTTTGCAAGAGATTGGACCGATACTAGGGTTCCCGGTTGCAATTCCATGCCGATACCCGTTTGCAAGAGATTGGACGGGTAGGAACTATCCCAACCTAGGTCGCGGCCCGAGTTTGCACGAGAGTGGGCTCGGGGCGCGATTGAACGATGATGTTGATCCTAATGCTAGCTTGCCTAGGCTAGGGTTTGCAAGAGATTGGACCCAAACCTAGGGAAGCTATAGACCGGCAACAGCGCGAGAGCGTGAGCTAGGTTTTACATTCAGTTGCAACTAGTTCACCCGAGATTCTTCCCTAGCAATTTTGATACCAACGAATCACATTGACGAGATACGGTGAGTAGCGGGGATTCCCCATTCCCTAGGCATCTTTATTTGATTTGATATCTTCGTACTTTGTCTGACGATTGTGACAGGATTGCCAAAGGCAAATTCTCTTTTCTCTGTTCTTAATAGCCAGGTTGTTCGGAGCAAGCACATTCATTCGTCCTCCCTGTGTTCGATAACCCGCTCGCCGCTACACCGTGCGCTTGCGGTAAAACTACACGGTCGCCGCCTTCAAGGAAGCATTGACCTTCTTTTGCTCGACCATAAACTCCTCCACTCTAGCTTCGAAGTCGGATCGTTGTTGAGCTTGTGGAGGGTTTTGATTTCTCCACCCTTGATTGTATCCGGGCGGCCTATAGGGTGGAACTTGTTGCTTCGGTGGAAAATGATTCCCCCGACTTCTCCAATGAAATTGATGATGGCGATGCTGATGTCGCAAGGATTCGAGAGCTCTGCAAGCTCTCAAAATTAAGGTCTCCGAAGAAAGCTCCGCCGATACGGAAATCGGCGTCACCGGTGAAGCCGAGGACCGGAGCAAGCGCTAGCTTGGGGGAGCCTCCCCCCAACACTATTCAAGACGAGAGACCACCGAGGGGGAACATGCCACCGCAACTTCCGAATCCAAGCGTTCTCCCCAGAAAATTTGACGGGTGCATCTCATATGCACCAAACATCCCACGTTAATTGAAAATCAAAGGGGGTCGAGCTCACGACCTTAAACGAGCGCTTGTCGGGAGGCAACCCGACGGTTATAGCTTTATTTTTACTTTTCTTTTATTTTTGATTTAGAAATTTTTAGTGTTTTGAGTCGTTAGCCCAAAAAATTTGTGATAACGGGTCCTATTTTTCTTGACAGGAGAGGAGAATGAGGTACCCATCATTAGGAGGATGAACAAGGCGACGAGGAGCGCCCCAGGAAGGCGCTCGATGCTTAGGCGGAAGATGAAATCGACAGGAGGAAGAAAAACAGAGTTTAGAGCCCAAACGAAGACAAACAGCAGAAAACAAGGCTCACTCGGCCGAGCATACTAGTCACTCGGCCGAGCACACTAGTTCGTCTGGCCAAGCCGCTCACGAACGAGGGAAGTCTGCTGTACCCAACTCTCTGTTTCTTTTCTTGATTTCAATATAACTGCTACTCGGCCGAGTATATATATTCACTCGGCCGAGTAAAATTGATACGCTCCTAGGGCGAGTCTTGCCGAGTAGCTTGAGCCACTCGACCGAATGGACTTACTCCACTCGGCCGAGGGTGGCAAGGCCACTCGGCCGAAGCGTAAGCGGGGAGGAATTTTCCGTTGAGTTCACTCGACCGAGCGACCCAGTCACTCGGCCGAGTCGTAACTTTTACTATAAAAAGGGGCGGGGGTCGGGCGCGTTTTTCGAAACGAGTTAAAATCCTCAGCGCCCGACCTTTCACATTCCCAGCGCCCGAATCCCCCCTTTGCTCGCCCGATCGCTGGCCCCGCGCCGCCGCTCGGCCACCTACCACCGGCCGAGCCTCCGCCGCGCCTCGCCCGAGTCGCCGCCGGCGGCCACGCCTCCGGCCACCTCTGGTAACGCCTAAATTGCCCTTTTTCCTCCTCTTTTGTGTATTTTTCAAAGATCCATGCGTTAAACGAACCCCAAACCCAAATTAATTTCAATTTCTATTTATTATACCCCTAATGCCCCATACGTTTTGAATATTACTTGCTGAAATCTCCGTTTCATGCGTAGGTTATATTTGGGAGCTTAGGGGAGCCCAGGGGAGCTTCCAGGGACTATTTTGGGCTCCGTGGAGGTGTCGTCTTCGCACGCTTCCATAGCCTTGCTCTCGCGGCGTGTCGTGGTATATTCTTTCCTTTATTTTACGCACGCCGCATTTTTATTGGTTTTGGTGAGCGCTCGGGGCCCATATGCCGCCCCGGACACGGCCGCAGTCGAGGAGAGCTTCCGCCAAGCGGAAGCAGTCGGATGATACCGGCCCCTCCCACGAGGTGGAGGACTCTCCTCCGCCTTCTCCACCACACCTCGTTCACCCAGCACAGCCTACAGGCCCCGCACACCCCGCACAGCCTGCAGAGCCCGCACAGCCCATACACCCCGCACAGCCACTCCCTGCCGCTCCACAGCCACCACCATCGGCTCCACTTATCGGGCCGCTGGGGATTACGTTCCGGAACGACGCACACCGCGTCGCTTTCGAGCGCATTTCCCAGCGCTCGATCGTACCCTCCAGGTTTGCACACCTTGCAGACCTAGGACGCCTGGGGGTACTCGAAGGGATGCTCACGTTGTACGACAACGTGGGCTGGCGAGATTTCTTCCAGGTGTCGGCGGACACATTTATCCGTCCGACACTTGAGGTGCTTAGTTCGATCGCCCGGACCGACGAGGGATGCTCGTTTCGGTTCATGGACCGAGAGTGCCAGGTCACTCTCAGTATGATGAGAGCTTTCTTCTCGTGGCCCGATGTCCCCGGGGCCGACCGTGGTTACACCCCCACCCACATTCCCCCACCTTCCTTCGATGCCGACGCCTTCTGGGCCCGGATCACGGGTCTTCACGCTGCCTTTGACCCTAGCAGGGCCAAGGCCTCGGCCATTGTCCACCCCTGCCTCCGTATAGCTCAGCGCCTCATGGCGACTACCTTTTTGGCCAGATATGAGCCGGGTACGATGTCCACGCTGGAGCTTTATATGCTCTACACGATGACACGACCCAGAGCTCTATCTAGGGAGGGCGATGAGTTGGTCCCCGCCGTCGTGATTAATGTCACGGCCTGGTTTTTGGACCGCATCATCGTATCGGTGGGCGCTTGCTCACCGATATGCTGTGGCGGTCTGATCACCTTGCTCGCCCTTATGACCGGCGAGGACTTTCCAGATGACCTGCGACGAGCACCGGGCCCCACTTCACTCTCCATAGATGTTATGGCCCGGATGAAGATGCTTCGTCCGCATGGTGAGCGACACTGGATCTGGCTGCACGGCCCCTACGGTGCCGATTACATGATTCTTCCGAGCCCTGCTCGGACTCAGATTGCACCGGCCCAGGTGGACTGGCTCCCGGCGATGGATCTTCTGATCCCTGCCGCATACGTGCTCGAGGCCGAGGAGGCCGAGCAGGCCCACGCTGCCCACGCTGCACCCGCAGACCCTGTCGCACCTGCTGAGCCCGTTGCACCTGTAGACCCCGTGGCCCCTCAGCCTATCCCTGATATTTCTGCTGCTCCTGACACCTCTGTCCACACTTCTGTCGGTGTCGGGAGTACCCTCACTGAGCCCACCTCCACTGCTTCCACACCCCCACCACTGCTGGCCCTCTGTCCGCCGAGCCCGTTTCCTCTACCCCACCCAAGCGCCTGCCGACTATAGTTGAGTGCGGAGAGCCCTCTTTTGCCGCCGCTGTCACGCCCCGCTTCCCAAAATGGACGGAAGCGAAACGTGACGAGGCCCGCTTAGGCCAGAGCTGAGTAGCTCGGACCCAATAAGCGTCTGTAGGGGGGGTACCATTTTAAAAGTTTCAGGTTCTTGCATTTACAAAGTTTATGAACAACAAAAGTACAGAAAGGAAATTTGCATTCATTTATATGGAGAAGTAATATCCAACTGGTACAAGTCTAAAAGAAGCCTAAGCATGGCAACACAAGTTTAAAGACAAACCGAAAAGTAGTACCCTCGGGAAGTGGCGACTAAAAGACCTCAAGGTCTGGTTCTCGTCAGGTACGTACTCTGGTGACGACGTCCTCGGCTCCTCGTACTCCAGTGAGTCTGCCTCGTCCACGAACTCTGGCTAAACACCTGACGTACAGCACCCAAGAAAAAAGGAACTGTACGTTAGGTAAAGTCTACAAGAAGGGTTAGACTTTACTGCAAGTGCACCGAACTTTAAACAATGGTTTACTGGTTGATTAGCATGCTGAGGTTCTTTTACACAACAGTTTACTGGTTGATTAACAGGCTGTGGTTATAGCAGGGTAACACGACAGGAAGTAACGCAGCAGGAAAGTAAAGCGTAGTAAGTAGTAGTCGTAGCGTGTGCTACCAACTACGGGACTAACCTACAGGTGTCAAGACATGACGGGACGTGACGGGACAAGACAGGACAAACAGGACGGGACAAGACAAGACAAGTGTGACACGAAGGGTTCACGCCTTACGGTTCGAGGGGGATCAGACCCTCTTGCCGTGCGCACGCTCAACCCTACCCCAACCCAGGAACTCAGGACAAGAAGTACATGGATCACTTCCGCTAGGGAAGCATCCGAAACGCCCGAAGGCTTTTTGTGTAACAGGGATCACTTCCGCAAGGAAAGCATCCGAAACGCCCGAAGGCTTTTAGTGTAACAGGGATCACTTCCGCAAGGAAAGCATCCGAAACGCCCGAAGGCTTTTTGTGTAACAGGGATCACTTCCGCAAGGAAAGCATCCGAAACGCCCGAAGGCTTTTTGTATAACAGTCACGGGGATCACTCTCGCATGGAGAGCATCCGAAACGCCCGCAGGCTTTTTGTGTAACAGGGACAGGACATGACAAGTATAAGGAATTGTTATTCTAGGGTGTCCACATGCACGCACACACAAGATAGCCCTACAGTGTCAAAAAGTTGTTATTTGTCGAGCTTAGACTTCGTCGTCAAGTCTAAGTCGTCAGGGCGTCCCGGACGCTATCATTTCACGTCCGGTTCTATACATTCACAGTCTAACAGTTCTAGCAATCTAAGACCAAAGCACGGTCAAAACGCAAGTGGGTACACTTGCCTGCGATGGCGAGTGTGTCGTCCTCCCGAAGCATCTCGTCCAGGCGTCTCGTCCGCGGAAGTCCGTCTGAAACAGTGTCACGGTGACGGTGTCAGGTCGCGATTTTCATCAAGTCCTATTAAGGTTTGTTTCTAGATTATTGGGGCTATCCAAATTGTCACAAGTCATGTTTTGATGTTTCATCAGCCTAGATCGACTTCTACCCTATGTGCACAGAAATAATTGTCCGATTGTCGATCCTTCCTACGGTGAGCAGCGTTTTACAGATACTGAAAGTAAATTTAGTTTGAGTTATACAGTTTCAGTTTAGGGTTTGATTTAGCTACGGTGTGGGTTTGCTACGAGTTAGGGGCACCAACCTGGTGTGAGGAACGCGCACTAATCCGGCGTCGGATCTGGGAACAGCAGCGGGTCACGTCGCGTCTTCAGTTACTCGACTGCGTTAGTGCGGGTCTATCTGCGTCAACAGATTCGTCAAGAGCTAAAACTAATAAATCAGAAATTGAAACATCAATTATATAACTTCCCACAAAGGTGATATAAATCTCAATGTAGCTGTTACTTATAAGATGTAATGTGACTCATCATATATTACTATAATACACACATACTGTTCATTTAAATAATTATGACTTCCTTATTATACACTTAATATTAATAAGATTAAAATAATCTAATACTCAATGGCAGGCTATAATATGTATTTCCACAGATAATACAATACAATGATCATAACACCCAAAATATTATATTTACATATACTGTCATATATAACTAACAGTTTAATTACATGCTAACCTACCCAGTCCATTATATGTATAAATTAGCTTACGAATGAACTTATGGGCTCACACTTATAACACTCCCAGTACTATATGAATACAATAAGCATGCTATCGGACGAAGCGTACCATGCATGTGTAGAGACCTCAAACCATGCCCACTCTTCTCTTTGTTGGTTTGCAGGGGGTTGGCACGATCGGACGTCGACTGACGACTGTCGGGAATGGGCGGAGCTGCGGTGGCATCGGTGCCCTGGGACGACGGCTACTGACGGTGCGAGGGGTTGGTCGAGGAAGTCTGAGATGGGGCGTTGCCGGTGTGGGGCTGAGGCAGCGTCGGGGAGGAGGCCTGAGGTTTGCCGTGAGCTGGTGGTCGACGCCAGTGCTCGGTGGTGTGCGTGCGTCGGGGAAGCGGGAGCAGTAAGAGGGGGCTCGGGCACGGCCTGGCGGTGGAGAGAAGAAGCATGGTCGGAGAGCATGTTTCCGGTCGGATGCTGCCGCCGATGACAGCAGCTGTGGGGGCTTATTCCGGTAGGCTGCGGCGCTAAGGACGACGGGGAAATCAGGGATGAGAGAGGGGGTCCGGCGATGCCCAGGCGTGGTCGGCGGCGGGGACCTTTGGCGTGAGGGCGGCGGCTTCGTACGTTGCTCTGTGAAACAAAAAAACAAAAAACAAAGCCCCTAGGTTTTCAATAGAATAGGTTAGGAGAGGGCTTAGTACTTTGGATAGGGTATAGGGGGATGGGCGGTCACGTGGGGGATTGCAGGGAGACGCAACGTGGGTAGTATACTGGGTTGTTGGGATTGTTTACAGAGTCCAAGATTTAGTTTTAGTTATAATAATATTAAGTTTTAAAACCATTTGATTTTCTTTTCCTTGGGAAAAACAAACAGAAGTGGTTCTCTCTTTTTTTTATTAAAAGCTAATGGTTTGTTTCCCATGTACAACGAGCACAAATGTTACATACGGTCAGAAATCATAAGAATAATTAATAATAATAATAAAGTATTATATGAGTTTATAATGGAATAAGTAGATTGGTCGGTTGTTATCCAAAAATTACAAGAAAAATGCCGGGGTGATCGCGCCTCCGAGAGGATCGTGGATACGGGGTCCAGTCACGCGTCTGAGCTACAGAGAATAATAATAAAATTCAAATGCGAAACGACGCACACGAAACAACAACACACATTATAATACGGACGGTCAGAAGTGACCGTTACAGCCGCCGTGGAGACCGTGGTCTCCACCTCTGTCTCCACCGCGGCTGTATTCTCTGAGAGTGTCGTGGCGTCTGTCCACATGTCTGTGTCACCGACCTCTCTGGCCGCCTCGTTGCCACTTTTGTACTCCTCTTTCGTTGCTGCTGCCTCCACTTCTCACCAGCCGGTGCCCCGGCCTCACACTGAGGCCAGGCCCACACTTGCGAGCGCAGCACCTTTCGTTCCCCTCCCTGCTGAGCCCATCACCTACGCCACCAGAGTACGCCAGCCCAGCCCTACACAGTACAGACCGGTGCGTCCCTCTGCACCACCTCCCCCCGACACTGTACTTCAGAGCATTCGTGCTCTCGAGGGGGTGGTGAGTAGCCTCAGAGGCGACCTTAGGACCCTGTCCGCCACCGTCACCGCGATGGCTGGCTGCTTCGACCTGCTCCCGCACATTCACTACTGCCTTACCCAGGTCCTAGAGCGGCTCCCCCGCGTACCCACACCCACCCAGCAGGTCCCCACCCCCACTTCTACACACACCCAGCCTGCTTCCACTTCCACACCCACACCCGCTCAGCAGCCTGTTCCACCACCACCCCCACCTCCGCCTCAGGACGGAGACGGCGCAGCCCCACCCTCTTAGGCACCCTTGATGCCATCGATTCTTTTTGCCGTTGTGCTGCCCGTCTCTGCTGGGTCCTGATACATTTTGCTCCCCTCCCCTCACTGTTTTGGGTACACATCTTCTTTATATATGTTTATACATCTTTTTTGGGAGAGAGGGAGAGTTTTTGGTGTCACACCTTTATATCTGTATCACTCCTATATCTGTATGCATCATGTCCGCATCATATTTTTCGTTTCATTATTTTCTTTTATTTTTCCTCATGCATGCATCCTCACTTACCCCTCACATTACTTGTCTCTCGGTGTGCCACACTTCGCACATTGAGGACACTGTGCACTTTAGCTTGGGGGAGTGAGTTCTCACGTTCTTTTTCGATCTACCACCTTTGTTTTTAGTTTTTTCACGCCATTTTCCGCTTTTGCACTTATTTTCATCATTTTTTCCTTTTTACCATGCATCACGTTTTCCTTATTTCTTTGTGTGCTGCATTGTAAATAGTTTTATTTTCCCTCTTTATCTTTATTTCTTTTTCATCTCATGCTAGAGATGACTTTTCTGTGATGATGATGACGTGGAGTTAGCTCTCTCTATATGCATGCTATATTTGTCATGTCTTAGATTTTATTTCTGATATCATATGCTGTGATTTGCCTTGCATTTAGAGATAGTAACCCACACTTTTTCCGCATGAAAATGGATGAAATTCTATATTTAGCTGAGTCTGAATATTCATATGTATGCTATCGCAGAAAACACACCAAGGTTCACGCATTGAATGCTTATATCTGGAGTACCGTTTTCTTTTCCTATATCACTTCTACATGCATGATTTGTACATTTCACTTCAGGATGATTGAATGATGTTAGCTATGATAAATCTGGATTAGTTAGCTTTTTTGTGATCGAAACTAAGTAGATTAGATTACCCTGCTGAAGTTGTCGTGCACATCCTATAGAGTGAACTGAGAGACATATTTATTTCTTTCTCCATATATCTTGAACATCATTTCTCTATTTTAAAATCATTGGTGAATCCCCCCTTAGCGATTCTATTATATGGCATTTCCCTCGCTATTAATTCCTAGCTCCAAATTTCCCAAAACCAAAGAAAGAAAAAGAAAAAGAAAAAAAAATTTTTTTTCTTGTATATTCTTTATTTCTCCTTGAGTTGGGATCATTGTGTATATATGCTATTTGAAAAAAAGAGAGAGAAAAAAAGAGAGAAAAAAAAGAAAAGAAAAGACAAAAGAATCTCAATAAAAGATCCCATCTCATGTTCTCTCTTTCTTTCCCTCTTTTTGTTTTTATTTTTGTTGCTTTTGGAGCTTCATGAAAATGGGGATGTAAATATTGTTTTTGTGCCACCACACTTATAGATAAGCTTGGGGGAGGGAATCCAATGATGTGTGAGAGAGTGACTACTTGACGTTGCACGACAACCTAGGCTAAGTAATATTCTATACTCGGTGAGATTATTTTTAGCTTTACGAAGTCCAGAAATCTATGCCTAGCACTCATTTCATGAAATCCATGCTTATCTATTCTTTCTATTCTATTGCGTGATATTCTTATACTCCTCATAGAAAGCGTTCAATTGAAAAGTGTGTGATCTGCGATATTGTATACCGCTTTAAATAATTCAGACGATGTTAATTCTAAAATTATTCCATTTTTCATGTTATATCATTATTCTTGGGTTTTCTATTTCTATTTGCACCATTATACTATGATATCGAAATAAAATTCTTTGACATGTGTTTTTCATTCAGTGCACGCTATATGAGTAAGCAAAACCCACGTCCTGAGAAAATGATCTAGCAGCTTCCCTCTTCGCTTCTTTCTTTCTTCTTCGTTTTTATTTCGTTTTTCGTTTTTCTTCGTTTCTATTTCGCTTCTCGTTTTTCTTCGTTTTTTGTTTTTCGTTTTTCGCCGTTTTCGTTTTCTGAATCTACCGGGTTCGCCTTTTACTTATCTTCCTCGAGGACGAGTAAGAGGTAAGCTTGGGGGATTTTGATCACTCCTTATTTTACACTTTTTTTCCCGCATGTTTGCATGCCATTTAGATCGCTCAAATCATGTTTTTCACGATATATCGACGATATTGCGATGCTTTTCACGATTTGTTGTTTTTGTCGTATTTCAGGAGATTTGGAGCGATTTGGAGTGATCTCGAGATAC